>CM026388.1:40590200-40652011 GCA_014843695.1 Archivesica marissinica
ACAGCTGATTAGTCTAGGAAAGAATGTTATACCATACCTTGAGCAATGACTTCCAGAATATTGTATGAACAAAACTGATTGGTCTATGACAGAATGGTATACCATACCTTGAGCAATGACTTCCATAATATTGGATGAGCACAGCTGATTGCTCTATGACAGAATGGTATACCATACCTTGAGCAATGACTTCCAGAATATTGGATGACCACAGCTGATTAGTCTAGGAAAGAATGTTATACCATACCTTGAGCAATGACTTCCAGAATATTGTATGAACAAAACTGATTGGTCTATGACAGAATGGTATACCATACCTTGAGCAATGACTTCCAGAATATTGGATGAGTAAAACTGATTGGTCTATGACAGAATGGTATACCATACCTTGAGCAATGACTTCTTGAATATTGGATGAACACGATTGGTCTATGACAGAATGGTATACCATACCTTGAGCAATGACTTCCAGAATATTGGATGAGCACAGCTGATTGGTCTATGACAGAATGGTATACCAAACCTTGAGCAATGACTTCCAGAATATTGGATAAAAAAAACTGATTGGTCTATGACAGAATGGTATACCATACCTTGAGCAATGACTTCCAGAATATTGGATGAGCACAACTGATTGATCTATGACAGAATGGTATACCATGCCTTGAGCAATGACTTCCAGAATATTAGATGAGCACGATTGGTCTATGACAGAATGGTATACCATAACTTGAGCAATAACCTCCAGAATATTGGATGAACAAAACTGATTTGTCTATGACAGAATGGTATACCATACCTTGAGCAATGACTTCCAGAATATTGGATGAGCATAGCTGATTGGTCTATGACAGAATGGTATACCATACCTTGAGCAATGACTTCCAGAATATTGGATGAACACGATTGGTCTATCACAGAATGGTATACCATACCTTGAGCAATGACTTCCAGAATATTGGATGAACACGATTGGTCTATGAGAGAATGGTATACCATACCTTCAGCAATGACTTCCAAAATATTGGATGAACACGACTGGTCTATCACAGAACGGTATACCATACCTTGAGCATTGACTTCCAGAATATTGGATGAGCACAGCTGATTAGTCTAGGAAAGAATGTTATACCATACCTTGAGCAATGACTTCCAGAATATTGGATGAGCACAGCTGATTAGTCTAGGAAAGAATGTTATACCATACCTTGAGCAATGACTTCCAGAATATTGTATGAACAAAACTGATTGGTCTATGACAGAATGGTATACCATACCTTGAGCAATGACTTCCATAATATTGGATGAGCACAGCTGATTGCTCTATGACAGAATCGTATACCATACCTTGAGCAATGACTTCCAGAATATTGGATGAGCATAGCTGATTGCTCTATGACAGAATGGTATACCATACCTTGAGCAATGACTTCCAGAATATTGTATGAACAAAACTGATAGGTCTATGACAGAATGGTATACCAAACCTTGAGCAATGACTTCCATAATATTGGATAAAAACAACTGATTGGTCTATGACAGAATGGTATACCATACCTTGAGCAATGACTTCCAGAATATTGGATGAGCACAACTGATTGATCTATGACAGAATGGTATACCATACCTTGAGCAATGACTTCCAGAATATTGGATGAGCACGATTGGTCTATGACAGAATGGTATAACATACCTAGAGCAATGACTTCCAGAATATTGGATAAACAAATCTGATTGATCTATGACAGAATGGTATACCATACCTTGAGCAATGACTTCCAGAATATTGGATAAACAAAACTGATTGATCTATGACAGAATGGTATACCATACCTTGAGCAATGACTTCCAGAATATGTATGAACAAAACTGATTGGTCTATGACAGAATGGTATACCATACCTTGAGCAATGACTTCCAGAATATTGGATGATAAAACTGATTGGTCTATGACAGAATGATATACCATACCTTGAGCAATGACTTCTGAATATTGGATGAACACGATTGGTCTATGACAGAATGGTATACCATACCTTGAGCAATGACTTCCAGATATTGGATGAGCACAGCTGATTGGTCTATGACAGAATGGTATACCAAACTTGAGCAATGACTTCCAGAATATTGGATAAAAAAAACTGATTGGTCTATGACAGAATGGTATACCATACCTTGAGCAATGACTTCCAGAATATTGGATGAGCACAACTGATTGATCTATGACAGAATGGTATACCATACCTTGAGCAATGACTTCCAGAATATTGGATGAGCACGATTGGTCTATGACAGAATGGTATACCATAACTTGAGCAATGACCTCCAGAATATTGGATGAACAAAACTGATTTGTCTATGACAGAATGGTATACCATACCTTGAGCAATGACTTCCAGAATATTGGATGAGCATAGCTGATTAGTCTAGGAAAGAATGTTATACCATACCTTGAGCAATGACTTCCAGAATATTGTATGAACAAAACTGATTGGTCTATGACAGAATGGTATACCATACCTTGAGCAATGACTTCCATAATATTGGATGAGCACAGCTGATTGCTCTATGACAGAATGGTATACCATACCTTGAGCAATGACTTCCAGAATATTGGATGACCACAGCTGATTAGTCTAGGAAAGAATGTTATACCATACCTTGAGCAATGACTTCCAGAATATTGTATGAACAAAACTGATTGGTCTATGACAGAATGGTATACCATACCTTGAGCAATGACTTCCATAATATTGGATGAGCACAGCTGATTGCTCTATGACAGAATGGTATACCATACCTTGAGCAATGACTTCCAGAATATTGGATGAGCACAGCTGATTAGTCTAGGAAAGAATGTTTATACCATACCTTGAGCAATGACTTCCAGAATATTGGATGAGCACAGCTGGTTGATCTATGACAGAATGCTATACCATACCTTGAGCAATGACTTCCAGAATATTGGATGAGCACGATTGGTCTATGACAGAATGGTATACCATACCTTAAGCAATAACCTCCAGAATATTGGATGAGCACAGCTGATTGGTCTATGACAGAATGATATACCATACCTTGAGCAATGACTTCCAGAATATTTGATAAACAAAACTGATTGGTCTACGACAGAATGGTATACCATACCTTGAGCAATGACTTCCAGAATATTGGATGAACACGATTGGTCTATGACAGAATGGTATACCATACCTTCAGCAATGACTTCCAGATTATTGGATGAACACGACTGGTCTATGACAGAATGGTATACTATAACTTGAGCAATGACTTCCAGAATATTGGATAGGCAAAACGGATTGGTCTATGACAGAATGGTATATCATACCTTGAGCAATGACTTCCAGAATATTGGATGAGCACAGCTGATTGGTCTATGACAGAATGCTATACCAAACCTTGAGCAATGACTTCCAGAATATTGGATAAACAAAACAGATTGGTCTATGACAGAATGGTATACCATACCTTGAGCAATGACTTCCAGAATATTGGATGAGCATAGCTGATTGGTCTATGACAGAATGGTATACCATACCTTGAGCAATGACTTCCAGAATATTGGATGAACACGATTGGTCTATCACAGAATGGTATACCATACCTTGAGCAATGACTTCCAGAATATTGGATGAACACGATTGGTCTATGAGAGAATGGTATACCATACCTTCAGCAATGACTTCCAAAATATTGGATGAACACGACTGGTCTATCACAGAACGGTATACCATACCTTGAGCATTGACTTCCAGAATATTGGATGAGCACAGCTGATTAGTCTATGAAAGAATGTTATACCATACCTTGAGCAATGACTTCCAGAATATTGGATGAGCACAGCTGATTAGTCTAGGAAAGAATGTTATACCATACCTTGAGCAATGACTTCCAGAATATTGTATGAACAAAACTGATTGGTCTATGACAGAATGGTATACCATACCTTGAGCAATGACTTCCATAATATTGGATGAGCACAGCTGATTGCTCTATGACAGAATGGTATACCATACCTTGAGCAATGACTTCCAGAATATTGGATGACCACAGCTGATTAGTCTAGGAAAGAATGTTATACCATACCTTGAGCAATGACTTCCAGAATATTGTATGAACAAAACTGATTGGTCTATGACAGAATGGTATACCATACCTTGAGCAATGACTTCCATAATATTGGATGAGCACAGCTGGTTGATCTATGACAGAATGCTATACCATACCTTGAGCAATGACTTCCAGAATATTGGATGAGCACGATTGGTCTATGACAGAATGGTATACCATACCTTAAGCAATAACCTCCAGAATATTGGATGAGCACAGCTGATTGGTCTATGACAGAATGATATACCATACCTTGAGCAATGACTTCCAGAATATTTGATAAACAAATCTGATTGATCTATGACAGAATGGTATACCATAGCTAGAGCAATGACTTCCAGAATATTGGATAAACAAATCTGATTGATCTATGACAGAATGATATACCATACCTTGAGCAATGACTTCCAGAATATTGGATAAACTAATCTGATTGATCTGTGACAGAATGGTATACCATACCTTGAGCAATGACTTCCAGAATATTGGATAAACAAAACTGATTGATCTATGACAGAATGTTATACCATACCTTGAGCAATGACTTCCAGAATATTGTATGAACAAAACTGATTGGTCTATGACAGAATGGTATACCATACCTTGAGCAATGACTTCCAGAATATTGGATGAAAACGATTGGTCTATGACAGAATGGTATACCATACCTTGAGCAATGACTTCCAGAATATTGGATGAGCACAGCTGATTGGTCTATGACAGAATGCTATACCAAACCTTGAGCAATGACTTCCAGAATATTGAATAAACAAAACTGATTGGTCTATGACAGAATGGTATACCATACCTTGAGCAATGACTTCCAGAATATTGGATGAGCACAGCTGATTGATCTATGACAGAATGGTATACAATACCTTGAGCAATGACTTCCAGAATATTGGATGAGCACGATTGGTCTATGACAGAATGGTATATCATAACTTGAGTAATAACCTCCAGAATATTGGATGAACAAAACTGATTGGTCTATGACAGAATGGTATACCATACCTTGAGCAATGACTTCCAGAATATTGGATGAGCAAAACTGATTGCTCTATGACAGAATGGTATACCATACTTTGAGCAATGACTTCCAGAATATTTGATGAGCAAATCTGATTGGTTTATGACAGAATTGTATACCATACCGTGGTCAATGTCTTCCAGAATATTGGATGAGCACAGCAGATTGGTTTATGACAGAATTTTATACCATACCGTGGTCAATGACTTATAGAATATTGGATGAGCACAGCTGATTGGTTTATGACAGAATTGTATACCATACGGAGGTCAATGACTTATAGAATATTGGATGAGCACAGCTGATTGGTATATGACAGAATGGTATACCATACCTTGAGCAATGACATTCAGAATAGTGTATGAACAAAACTGATTGGTCTATGACAGAATGGTATAACATATCTTGAGCAATAAGCAATGACTTCCAGAATATTGGATGAGCACAGCTGATTGGTCTATGACAGAATGGTTTACCATACCTTGAGCAATGACTTCGAGAATATTGTATGAACAAAACTGATTGGTCTATGACAGAAGGGTATACCATAACTTGAGCAATGACTTCCAGAATATTGGATGAGCAAAACTGATTGGTCTATGACAGAATGGTATACTGTATCTTGAGCAATAACTTCCAGAATATTGGATGAACACGATTGGACTTTGACAGAATGGAATACCATACATTGAACAATAACTTCCAGAATATTGGATACACAAAACTGATTGTTCTATGACAGAATGGTATACCTTAACTTGAGCAATGACTTCCAGAATATTGTATGAACAAAACTGATTGTTCTATGACAGAATGATATACCATACCTTGAGCAATAAGCAACGACTTCCGGAATATTGGATGAGCACAGCTGATTGGTCTATGACAGAATGATATACCATACCTTGAGCAATGACTTCCATAATATTGTATGAACAAAACTGATTGGTCTATGACAGAATGGTATACCATACCTTGAGCAATGACTTCCAGAATATTGGATGAGAACAGCTGATTGATCTATGACAGAATGGTATACCATACCTTGAGCAATGACTTCCAGAATATTGGATGAGCACGATTGGTCTATGACAGAATGGTATACCATACCTTGATCAATAACCTCCAGAATATTGGATGAGCACAGCTGATTGGTCTATGACAGAATGATATACCATACCTTGAGCAATGCCTTCCAGAATATTGGATAAACAAATCTGATTGATCTATGACAGAATGGTATACCATACATAGAGCAATGACTTCCAGAATATTGGATAAACAAATCTGATGTATCTATGACAGAATGATATACCATACCTTGAGCAATGACTTCCAGAATAGTGTATGAACAAAACTGATTGGTCTATGACATAATGGTATACCATACTTTGAGCAATGACTTCCAGAATATTGGATGAACACGATTGGTCTATCACAGAATGGTATAACATACCTTGAGCAATGACTTCCAGAATATTGGATGAACACGATTGGTCTATGAGAGAATGGTATACCATACATTCAGCAATGACTTCCAAAATATTGGATGAACACGAATGGTCTATGACAGAATGGTATACCATACCTTGAGCATTGACTTCCAGAATATTGGATACGCAAAACGGATTGCTCTATGACAGAATGGTATACCATACCTTGAGCAATGACTTCCAGAATATTGGATGAGCACAGCTGATTGGTCTATGACAGAATGGTATAAAATACGTTGAGCAATGACTTCCAGAATATTGGATAAACAAAACTGATTGGTCTATGACAGAATGGTATACCATACCTTGAGCAATGACTTCCAGAATATTGGATGAGCACAGCTGATTGGTCTATGACAGAATGGTATACCATACGTTGAGCAATGACTTCCAGAATATTGGATAAACAAAACTGATTGGTCTATGACAGAATGGTATACCATACCTTGAGCAATGACTTCCAGAATATTGGATGAGCACGATTGTTCTATGACAGAATGGTAAACCATACCTTGAGCAATAACCTACAGAATATTGGATGAACAAAACTGATTGATCTATGACAGAGTGGTATACCATACCTAGAGCAATGACTTCCAGAATATTGGATAAACAAATCTGATTGATCTATGACAGAATGATATAACATACCTTGAGCAATGACTTCCAGAATATTGTATGAACAAAACTGATTGGTCTATTACAGAATGTTATAACATATCTTGAGCAATAAGCAATGACTTCCAGAATATTGGATGAGCACAGCTGATTGGTCTATGACAGAATGGTTTACCATACCTTGAGCAATGACTTCGAGAATATTGTATGAACAAAACAGATTGGTCTATGACAGAAGGATATACCATAACTTGAGCAATGACTTCCAGAATATTGGATGAGCAAAACTGATTGGTCTATGACAGAATGGTATACTGTATCTTGAGCAATAACTTCCAGAATATTGGATGAACACGATTGGACTTTGACAGAATGGAATACCATACATTGAACAATACCTTCCAGAATATTGGATACACAAAACTGATTGTTCTATGACAGAATGGTATACCTTAACTTGAGCAATGACTTCCAGAATATTGTATGAACAAAACTGATTGTTCTATGACAGAATGATATACCATACCTTGAGCAATAAGCAACGACTTCCGGAATATTGGATGAGCACAGCTGATTGGTCTATGACAGAATGATATACCATACCTTGAGCAATGACTTCCATAATATTGTATGAACAAAACTGATTGGTCTACGACAGAATGGTATACCATACCTTGAGCAATGACTTCCAGAATATTGGATGAGCACAGCTGATTGATCTATGACAGAATGGTATACCATACCTTGAGCAATGACTTCCAGAATATTGGATGAGCACGATTGGTCTATGACAGAATGGTATACCATACCTTGATCAATAACCTCCAGAATATTGGATGAGCACAGCTGATTGGTCTATGACAGAATGATATACCATACCTTGAGCAATGCCTTCCAGAATATTGGATAAACAAATCTGATTGATCTATGACAGAATGGTATACCATACATAGAGCAATGACTTCCAGAATATTGGATAAACAAATCTGATGTATCTATGACAGAATGATATACCATACCTTGAGCAATGACTTCCAGAATAGTGTATGAACAAAACTGATTGGTCTATGACATAATGGTATACCATACTTTGAGCAATGACTTCCAGAATATTGGATGAACACGATTGGTCTATCACAGAATGGTATAACATACCTTGAGCAATGACTTCCAGAATATTGGATGAACACGATTGGTCTATGAGAGAATGGTATACCATACATTCAGCAATGACTTCCAAAATATTGGATGAACACGAATGGTCTATGACAGAATGGTATACCATACCTTGAGCATTGACTTCCAGAATATTGGATACGCAAAACGGATTGCTCTATGACAGAATGGTATACCATACCTTGAGCAATGACTTCCAGAATATTGGATGAGCACAGCTGATTGGTCTATGACAGAATGGTATAAAATACGTTGAGCAATGACTTCCAGAATATTGGATAAACAAAACTGATTGGTCTATGACAGAATGGTATACCATACCTTGAGCAATGACTTCCAGAATATTGGATGAGCACAGCTGATTGGTCTATGACAGAATGGTATACCATACGTTGAGCAATGACTTCCAGAATATTGGATAAACAAAACTGATTGGTCTATGACAGAATGGTATACCATACCTTGAGCAATGACTTCCAGAATATTGGATGAGCACGATTGTTCTATGACAGAATGGTAAACCATACCTTGAGCAATAACCTACAGAATATTGGATGAACAAAACTGATTGATCTATGACAGAGTGGTATACCATACCTAGAGCAATGACTTCCAGAATATTGGATAAACAAATCTGATTGATCTATGACAGAATGATATACCATACCTTGAGCAATGACTTCCAGAATATTGTATGAACAAAACTGATTGGTCTATTACAGAATGTTATAACATACCTTGAGCAATGACTTCCAGAATATTGGATGAGCAAAAGTGATTGGTCTATGACAGAATGGTATATCAAACCTTGAGGAATTACTTCCAGAATATTGGATGAACACGATTGTTCTATCACAGAATGGTATACCATACCTTGAGCAATGACTTCCAGAATATTGGATGAACACGATTGGTCTATTAGAGAATGGTATACCATACATTCAGCAATGACTTCCAAAATATTGGATGAACACGACTGGTCTATGACAGAATGGTATACCATACCTTGAGCATTGACTTCCAGAATATTGGATACGCAAAACGGATTGCTCTATGACAGAATGGTATGCCATACCTTGAGCAATGACTTCCAGAATATTGGATGAACACGATTGGTCTTTGACAGAATGGAATACCATACATTGAACAATAACTTCCAGAATATTGGATACACAAAACTGATTGCTCTATGACAGAATGGTATACCATACCTTGAGCAATGACTTCCAGAATATTGTATGAACAAAACTGATTAGTCTATGACAGAATGGTATACCATACCTTGAGCAATAAGCAATGACTTCCAGAATATTGGATGAGCACAGCTGATTGGTCTATGACAGCATGGTATACCATACCTTGAGCAATGACTTCTAGAATATTGTATGAACAAAACTGATTGGTCTATGACAGAATGGTATACCATACCTTGAGCAATAAGCAATGACTTCCAGAATATTGGATAAACAAATCTCATTGATCTATGACACAATGTTATACCATACCTTGAGCAATGACTTCCAGAATATTGGATAACAAAAGTGATTGATCTATGACAGAATGGTATGCCATACCTTGAGCAATGACTTCCAGAATATTGGATGAACACGATAGGTCTTTGACAGAATGGAATACCATACATTGAACAATAACTTCCAGAATATTGGATACACAAAACTGATTGGTCTATGATAGAATGGTATACCATACCTTGAGCAATGACTTCCAGAATATTGTATGAACAAAACTGATTGGTCTATGACAGAATGGTATACCATACCTTGAGCAATGACTTCCAGAATATTGGATGAGCAAAACTGATTGGTCTATGACAGAATGGTATAACATACCTTGAGCAATGACTTCCAGAATATTGGATGAACACGATTGGTCTACAACTTGAGCAATGACTTCCAGAATATTGGATAAACAAAACTGATTGGTCTATGACAGAATGGTATACCATACCTTCAGCAATGACTTCCAGAATATTGGATGAACACGACTGGTCTATGACAGAATGGTATACTATAACTTGAGCAATGACTTCCAGAATATTGGATACGCAAAACGGATTGGTCTATGACAGAATGGTATACCATACCTTGAGCAATGTCTTCCAGAATATTGGATGAGCACAGCTGATTGGTCTATGACAGAATGGTATACCAAACCTTGAGCAATGACTTCCAGAATATTGGATAAACAAAACTGATTGGTCTATGACAGAATGGTATACCATACCTTGAGCAATGACTTCCAGAATATTGGATGAGCACAGCTGATTGGTCTATGACAAAATGGTATACCATAACTTGAGCAATGACTTCCAGAATATTGGATAAACAAAACTGATTGGTCTTTGACAGAATGGTATACCATACCTTGAGCAATGACTTCCAGATTATTGGATACACAAAACTGATTGATCTATGACATAATGGTATACCATACCTTGAGCAATGACTTCCAGAATATTGTATGAACAAAACTGATTGGTCTATGACAGAATGGTATACCATACCTTGAGCAATGACTTCCAGAATATTGGATGAGCAAAACTGATTGGTTTATGACAGAATTGTATACCATACCGTGGTCAATGTCTTCCACATTACTGGATGAGCACAGCTGAATGGTCTATGACAGAATGGTATACCATACCTTGAGCAATGACTTTCAGAATAGTGTATGAACAAAACTGATTGGTCTATGACGGAATGATATACCATACCTTGAGCAATAATCAATGACTTCCAGAATATTGGATGAGCACAGCTGATTGTTCTATGACAGAACGGTATGCCATACCTTGAGCAATGACTTCCAGAATATTGGATGAACACGATTGGTCTTTGACAGAATGGAATACCATACATTGAACAATAACTTCCAGAATATTGGATACACAAAACTGATTGGTCTATGACAGAATGGTATACCATACCTTGAGCAATGACTTCCAGAATATTGTATGAACAAAACTGATTGGTCTATGACAGAATGGTATACCATACCTGGAGCAATAAGCAATGACTTCCAGAATATTGGATGAGCACAGCTGATTGGTCTATGACAGCATGGTATACCATAACATTGAACAATGACTTCCAGAATATTGTATGAACAAAACTGATTGGTCTATGACACAATGGTATACCATACTTTGAGCAATAAGCAATGACTTCCAGAATATTGGATGAGCACAGCTGATTGGTCTATTACAGCATAGTATACCATACCTTGAGCAATGACTTCCAGAATATTGTATGAACAAAACTGATTGTTCTATGACAGAATGGTATAACATACCTTGAGCAATGACTTCCGGAATATTGGATGAGCAAAACTGATTGGTCTATGACAGAATCGTATACCATACCTAGAGCAAAGACTTCCAGAATATTGGATAAACAAATCTGATTGATCTATGACAAAATGGTATACCATACCTAGAGCAATGACTTCCAGAATATTGGATAAACAAATCTCATTGATCTATGACACAATGGTATACCATACCTTGAGCAATGACTTCCAGAATATTGTATGAACAAAACTGATTGGTCTATGACAGAATGGTATACCATACCTTGAGCAATGACTTCCAGAATATTGGATGAGCAAAACTGATTGGTCTATGACAGAATGGTATAACATACCTTGAGCAATGACTTCCAGAATATTGGATGAACACGATTGGTCTACAACTTGAGCAATGACTTCCAGAATATTGGATAAACAAAACTGATTGGTCTATGACAGAATGGTATACCATACCTTCAGCAATGACTTCCAGAATATTGGATGAACACGACTGGTCTATGACAGAATGGTATACTATAACTTGAGCAATGACTTCCAGAATATTGGATACGCAAAACGGATTGGTCTATGACAGAATGGTATACCATACCTTGAGCAATGTCTTCCAGAATATTGGATGAGCACAGCTGATTGGTCTATGACAGAATGGTATACCAAACCTTGAGCAATGACTTCCAGAATATTGGATAAACAAAACTGATTGGTCTATGACAGAATGGTATACCATACCTTGAGCAATGACTTCCAGAATATTGGATGAGCACAGCTGATTGGTCTATGACAAAATGGTATACCATAACTTGAGCAATGACTTCCAGAATATTGGATAAACAAAACTGATTGGTCTATGACAGAATGGTATACCATACCTTGAGCAATGACTTCCAGATTATTGGATACACAAAACTGATTGATCTATGACATAATGGTATACCATACCTTGAGCAATGACTTCCAGAATATTGTATGAACAAAACTGATTGGTCTATGACAGAATGGTATACCATACCTTGAGCAATGACTTCCAGAATATTGGATGAGCAAAACTGATTGGTTTATGACAGAATTGTATACCATACCGTGGTCAATGTCTTCCACATTATTGGATGAGCACAGCTGAATGGTCTATGACAGAATGGTATACCATACCTTGAGCAATGACTTTCAGAATAGTGTATGAACAAAACTGATTGGTCTATGACGGAATGATATACCATACCTTGAGCAATAATCAATGACTTCCAGAATATTGGATGAGCACAGCTGATTGTTCTATGACAGAACGGTATGCCATACCTTGAGCAATGACTTCCAGAATATTGGATGAACACGATTGGTCTTTGACAGAATGGAATACCATACATTGAACAATAACTTCCAGAATATTGGATACACAAAACTGATTGGTCTATGACAGAATGGTATACCATACCTTGAGCAATGACTTCCAGAATATTGTATGAACAAAACTGATTGGTCTATGACAGAATTGTATACCATACCTGGAGCAATAAGCAATGACTTCCAGAATATTGGATGAGCACAGCTGATTGGTTTATGACAGCATGGTATACCATAACCTTGAACAATGACTTCCAGAATATTGTATGAACAAAACTGATTGGTCTATGACACAATGGTATACCACACTTTGAGCAATAAGCAATGACTTCCAGAATATTGGATGAGCACAGCTGATTTGTCTATTACAGCATAGTATACCATACCTTGAGCAATGACTTCCAGAATATTGTATGAAAAAAACTGATTGTTCTATGACGGAATGGTATAACATACCTTGAGCAATGACTTCCAGAATATTGGATGAGCAAAACTGATTGGTCTATGACAGAATCGTATACCATACCTAGAGCAAAGACTTCCAGAATATTGGATAAACAAATCTGATTGATCTATGACAAAATGGTATACCATACCTAGAGCAATGACTTCCAGAATATTGGATAAACAAATCTCATTGATCTATGACACAATGGTATACCATACCTTGAGCAATGACTTCCAGAATATTGGATAAACAAAAGTGATTGATCTATGACAGAATGGAATACCATACATTGAACAATAACTTCCAGAATATTGGATGCACAAAACTGATTGGTCTATGATAGAATGGTATACCATACCTTGAGCAATGACTTCCAGAATATTGTATGAACAAAACTGATTAGTCTATGACATAATGGTATACCATACCTTGAGCAATAAGCAATGACTTCCAGAATATTGGAGGAGCACAGCTGATTGGTCTATGACAGCATGGTATACCATACCTTGAGCAATGACTTCCAGAATATTGTATGAACAAAACTGATTGGTCTATGACAGAATGGTATACCATATCTTGAGCAATAAGCAATGACTTCCAGAATATTGGATGAGCACAGCTGATTGGTCTATGACAGCATGGTATACCATACCTTGAGCAATGACTTCCAGAATAATGTATGAACAAAACTGATTGGTCTATGACAGAATGGTATACCATACCTTGAGCAATGACTTCCAGAATATTGGATGAGCAAAACTGATTGGTCTATGAAAGAATCGTATACCATACCTAGAGCAATGACTTCCAGAATAGTGGATAAACAAATCTGATTGATCTATGTCAGAATGGTATACCATACCTAGAGTAATGACTTCCAGAATATTGGATAAACAAATCTCATTGATCTATGAGAGAATGGTATACCATACCTTGAGCAATGACTTCCAGAATATTGGATAAACAAAACTGATTGATCTATGACAGAATGGTATACCATACCTTGAGCAATGACTTCCAGAATATTGTATGAACAAAACTGATTGGTCTATGACAGAATGGTCTACCATACCTTGAGCAATGACTTCTAGAATATTGGATGAACAAAACTGATTGGTCTATGACAGAATGGTTTAACATACCTTGAGCAATGACTTCCAGAATATTGGATGAACAATATTGGTCTACAACTTGAGCAATGACTTCCAGAATATTGGATGATCAAAACTGATTGGTCTATGACAGAATGGTATACCATACCTTCAGCAATGACTTCCAGAATATTGGATGAACACGACTGGTCTATGACAGAATGATATACTATAATTTGAGCAATGACTTCCAGAATATTGGATACGCAAAACGGATTGGTCTATGACAGAATGGTATACCATACCTTGAGCAATGACTTCCAGAATATTGGATGAGCACAGCTGATTGGTCTATGACAGAATGGTATACCAAACCTTGAGTAATGACTTCCAGAGTATTGGATAAACAAAACTGATTGGTCTATGACAGAATGGTATACCATACCTTGAGCAATGACTTCCAGAATATTGGATGAGCACAGCTGATTGGTCTATGACAGAATGGTTTACCAAACATTGAGCAATGACTTCCAGAATATTGGATAAACAAAACTGATTGGTCTATGACAGAATGGTATACCATACCTTGAGCAATGACTTCCAGATTATTGGATACACAAAACTGATTGGTCTATGACAGAATGGTATACCATACCTTGAGCAATGACTTCCAGAATATTGGATGAGCACAGCTGATTGGTCTATGACAGAATGGTTTACCAAACCTTGAGCAATGACTTCCAGAATATTGGATAAACAAAACTGATTGGTCTATGACAGAATGGTATACCATACCTTCAGCAATGACTTCCAGAATATTGGATGAACACGACTGGTCTATGACAGAATAGTATACTATAACTTGAGCAATGACTTCCAGAATATTGGATACGCAAAACGGATTGGTCTATGACAGAATGGTATACCATACCTTGAGCAATGTCTTCCAGAATATTGGATGAGCACAGCTGATTGGTCTATGACAGAATGGTATACCAAACCTTGAGCAATGACTTCCAGAATATTGGATAAACAAAACTGATTGGTCTATCACAGAATGGTATACCATACCTTGAGCAATGACTTCCAGAATATTGGATGAGCACAGCTGATTGTTCTATGACAAAATGGTATACCATAACTTGAGCAATGACTTCCAGAATATTGGATAAACAAAACTGATTGGTCTATGACAGAATGGTATACCATACCTTGAGCAATGACTTCCAGATTATTGGATACACAAAACTGATTGATCTATGACATAATGGTATACCATACCTTGAGCAATGACTTCCAGAATATAGGATGAGCACAGCTGATTGATCTATGACAGAATGGTATACCATACCTTGAGCAATGACTTCCAGAATATTGGATGAGCACGATTGGTCTATGACAGAATGGTAAACCATACCTTTGAACAATAACCTCTAGAATATTGGAAGAACAAAACTGATCGGTCTATGACAGAATGGTATACCATACCTTGAGCAATGACTTCCAAAATATTGGATGAGCAAAACTGATTGGTTTATGACAGAATTGTATACCATACCGTGGTCAATGTCTTCCAGATTATTGGATGAGCACAGCTGAATGGTCTATGACAGAATGGTATACCATACCTTGAGCAATGACTTTCAGAATAGTGTATGAACAAAACTGATTGGTCTATGACGGAATGATATACCATACCTTGAGCAATAATCAATGACTTCCAGAATATTGGATGAGCACAGCTGATTGTTCTATGACAGAACGGTATGCCATACCTTGAGCAATGACTTCCAGAATATTGGATGAACACGATTGGTCTTTGACAGAATGGAATACCATACATTGAACAATAACTTCCAGAATATTGGATACACAAAACTGATTGGTCTATGACAGAATGGTATACCATACCTTGAGCAATGACTTCCAGAATATTGTATGAACAAAACTGATTGGTCTATGACAGAATGGTATACCATACCTGGAGCAATAAGCAATGACTTCCAGAATATTGGATGAGCACAGCTGATTGGTCTATGACAGCATGGTATACCATAACCTTGAACAATGACTTCCAGAATATTGTATGAACAAAACTGATTGTTCTATGACAGAATGGTATAACATACCTTGCGCAATGACTTCCAGAATATTGGATGAGCAAAACTGATTGGTCTATGACAGAATCGTATACCATACCTAGAGCAAAGACTTCCAGAATATTGGATAAACAAATGTGATTGATCTATGACAAAATGGTATACCATACCTAGAGCAATGACTTCCAGAATATTGGATAAACAAATCTCATTGATCTATGACACAATGGTATACCATACCTTGAGCAATGACTTCCAGAATATTGGATAAACAAAAGTGATTGACCTATGACAGAATGGAATACCATACATTGAACAATAATTTCCAGAATATTGGATGCACAAAACTGATTGGTCTATGATAGAATGGTATACCATACCTTGAGCAATGACATCCAGAATATTGTATGAACAAAACTGATTGGTCTATGACAGAATGGTATACCATATCTTGAGCAATAAGCAATGACTTCCAGAATATTGGATGAGCACAGCTGATTGGTCTATGACAGCATGGTATACCATACCTTGAGCAATGACTTCCAGAATATTGTATGAACAAAACTGATTGGTCTATGACAGAATGGTATACCATACCTTGAGCAATGACTTCCAGAATATTGGATGAGCAAAACTGATTGGTCTATGAAAGAATCGTATACCATACCTAGAGCAATGACTTACAGAATATTGGATAAACAAATCTGATTGATCTATGTCAGAATGGTATACCATACCTAGAGTAATGACTTCCAGAATATTGGATAAACAAATCTCATTGATCTATGACAGAATGGTATACCATACCTTGAGCAATGACTTCCAGAATATTGGATAAACAAAACTGATTGATCTATGACAGAATGGTATACCATACCTTGAGCAATGACTTCCAGAATATTGTATGAACAAAACTGATTGGTCTATGACAGAATGGTATACCATACCTTGAGCAATGACTTCCAGAATATTGGATGAACAAAACTGATTGGTCTATGACAGAATGGTTTAACATACCTTGAGCAATGACTTCCAGAATATTGGATGAACAATATTGGTCTACAACTTGAGCAATGACTTCCAGAATATTGGATAAACAAAACTGATTGGTCTATGACAGAATGGTATACCATACCTTGAGCAATGACTTCCAGAATATTGGATGACCACGATTGGTCTACAACTTGAGCAATGACTTCCAGAATATTGGATAAACAAAACTGATTGGTCTATGACAGAATGGTATACCATACCTTCAGCAATGACTTCCAGAATATTGGATGAACACGACTGGTCTATGACAGAATGATATACTATAACTTGAGCAATGACTTCCAGAATATTGGATACGCAAAACGGATTGGTCTATGACAGAATGGTATACCATACCTTGAGCAATGACTTCCAGAATATTGGATAAACAAAACTGATTGATCTATGACAGAATGGTATACCAAACCTTGAGTAATGACTTCCAGAATATTGGATAAACAAAACTGATTGGTCTATGACAGAATGGTATACCATACCTTGAGCAATGACTTCCAGAATATTGGATGAGCACAGCTGATTGGTCTATGACAGAATGGTTTACCAAACCTTGAGCAATGACTACCAGAATATTGGATAAACAAAACTGATTGATCTATGACAGAATGGTATACCATACCTTGAGCAATGACTTCCAGATTATTGGATACACAAAACTGATTGGTCTATGACAGAATGGTATACAATACCTTGAGCAATGACTTCCAGAATATTGGATGAGCACGATTGGTCTATGACAGAATGGTAAACCATACCTTGAGCAATAACCTCTAGAATATTGGAAGAACAAAACTGATTAGTCTATGACAGAATGGTATACCATACCTTGAGCAATGACTTCCAGAATATTGGATGAGCACAGCTGGTTGATCTATGACAGAATGGTATACCATACCTTGAGCAATGACTTCCAGAATATTGGATGAGCACGATTGGTCTATGACAGAATGGTAAACCATACCTTGAGCAATAACCTCTAGAATATTGGAAGAACAAAACTGATTGGTCTATGACAGAATGGTATACCATACCTTGAGCAATGACTTCCAGAATATTGGATGAGCAAAACTGATTGGTTTATGACAGAATTGTATACCATACCGTGGTCAATGTCTTCCAGATTATTGGATGAGCACAGCTGATTGGTTTATGACAGAATGGTATACCATACCGTGGTCAATGACTTCCAGAATATTGGATGAGCACATCTGATTGGTCTATGACAGAATGGTATACCATACCTTGAGAATGACTTTCAGAATAGTGTATGAACAAAACTGATTGGTCTATGACAGAATGATATACCATACCTTGAGCAATAATCAATGACTTCCAGAATATTGGATGAGCACAGCTGATTGTTCTATGACAGAATGGTATGCCATACCTTGAGCAATGACTTCCAGAATATTGGATGAACACGATTGGTCTTTGACAGAATCGTATACCATACCTAGAGCAATGACTTCCAGAATATTGGATAAACAAATCTGATTGATCTATGACAAAATGGTATACCATACCTAGAGCAATGACTTCCAGAATATTGGATAAACAAATCTCATTGATCTATGACACAATGGTATACCATACCTTGAGCAATGAATTCCAGAATATTGGATAAATAAAAGTGATTGATCTAAGACAGAATGGAATACCATACATTGAACAATAACTTCCAGAATATTGGATACACAAAACTGATTGGTCTATGACAGAATGGTATACCATACCTTGAGCAATGACTTCCAGAATATTGTATGAACAAAACTGATTAGTCTATGACAGAATGGTATACCATACCTTGAGCAATAAGCAATGACTTCCAGAATATTGGAAGAGCACAGCTGATTGGTCTATGACAGCATGGTATACCATACCTTGAGCAATGACTTCCAGAATATTGTATGAACAAAACTGATTGGTCTATGACAGAATGGTATACCATACCTTGAGCAATAAGCAATGACTTCCAGAATATTGGATGAGCACAGCTGATTGGTCTATGACAGCATGGTATACCATACCTTGAGCAATGACTTCCAGAATATTGTATGAATAAAACTGATTGGTCTATGACAGAATGGTATAACATACCTTGAGCAATGACTTCCAGAATATTGGATGAGCAAAACTGATTGGTCTATGACAGAATCGTATACCATACCTAGAGCAATGACTTCCAGAATATTGGATAAACAAATCTGATTGAACTATGACAGAATGGTATACCATACCTAGAGTAATGACTTCCAGAATATTGGATAAACAAATCTCATTGATCTATGACAGAATGGTATACCTTACCTTGAGCAATGACTTCCAGAATATTGGATAAACAAAACTGATTGATCTATGACAGAATGGTATACCATACCTTGAGCAATGACTTCCAGAATATTGTATGAACAAAACTGATTGGTCTTTGACAGAATGGTATACCATAACTTGAGCAATGACTTCCAGAATATTGGATGAACAAAACTGATTGGTCTATGACAAAATGGTATAACATACCTTGAGCAATGACTTCCAGAATATTGGATGAACACGATTGGTCTACAACTTGAGCAATGACTTCCAGAATATTGGATAAACAAATCTCATTGATCTATGACAGAATGGTATACCATACCTTGAGCAATGACTTCCAGAATATTGGATAAACAAAACTGATTGATCTATGACAGAATGGTATACCATAACTTGAGCAATGACTTCCAGAATATTGTATGAGCAAAACTGATTGGTCTATGACAGAATGGTATACCATACCTTGAGCAATGACTTCCAGAATATTGGATGAACAAAACTGATTGGTCTATGACAGAATGGTTTAACATACCTTGAGCAACGACTTCCAGAATATTGGATGAACACGATTGGTCTACAACTTGAGCAATGACTTCCAGAATATTGGATAAACAAAACTGATTGGTCTATGACAGAATGGTATACCATACCTTCAGCAATGACTTCCAGAATATTGGATGAACACGACTGGTCTATGACAGAATGATATACTATAACTTGAGCAATGACTTCCAGAATATTGGATACGCAAAACGGATTGGTCTATGACAGAATGGTATACCATACCTTGAGCAATGACTTCCAGAATATTGGATAAACAAAACTGATTGATCTATGACAGAATGGTATACCAAACCTTGAGTAATGACTTCCAGAATATTGGATAAACAAAACTGATTGGTCTATGACAGAATGGTATACCATACCTTGAGCAATGACTTCCAGAATATTGGATGAGCACAGCTGATTGGTCTATGACAGAATGGTTTACCAAACCTTGAGCAATGACTACCAGAATATTGGATAAACAAAACTGATTGATCTATGACAGAATGGTATACCATACCTTGAGCAATGACTTCCAGATTATTGGATACACAAAACTGATTGGTCTATGACAGAATGGTATACAATACCTTGAGCAATGACTTCCAGAATATTGGATGAGCACGATTGGTCTATGACAGAATGGTAAACCATACCTTGAGCAATAACCTCTAGAATATTGGAAGAACAAAACTGATTAGTCTATGACAGAATGGTATACCATACCTTGAGCAATGACTTCCAGAATATTGGATGAGCACAGCTGGTTGATCTATGACAGAATGGTATACCATACCTTGAGCAATGACTTCCAGAATATTGGATGAGCACGATTGGTCTATGACAGAATGGTAAACCATACCTTGAGCAATAACCTCTAGAATATTGGAAGAACAAAACTGATTGGTCTATTACAGAATGGTATACCATACCTTGAGCAATGACTTCCAGAATATTGGATGAGCAAAACTGATTGGTTTATGACAGAATTGTATACCATACCGTGGTCAATGTCTTCCAGATTATTGGATGAGCACAGCTGATTGGTTTATGACAGAATGGTATACCATACCGTGGTCAATGACTTCCAGAATATTGGATGAGCACATCTGATTGGTCTATGACAGAATGGTATACCATACCTTGAGAATGACTTTCAGAATAGTGTATGAACAAAACTGATTGGTCTATGACAGAATGATATACCATACCTTGAGCAATAATCAATGACTTCCAGAATATTGGATGAGCACAGCTGATTGTTCTATGACAGAATGGTATGCCATACCTTGAGCAATGACTTCCAGAATATTGGATGAACTCGATTGGTCTTTGACAGAATCGTATACCATACCTAGAGCAATGACTTCCAGAATATTGGATAAACAAATCTGATTGATCTATGATAAAATGGTATACCATACCTAGAGCAATGACTTCCAGAATATTGGATAAACAAATCTCATTGATCTATGACACAATGGTATACCATACCTTGAGCAATGACTTCCAGAATATTGGATAAATAAAAGTGATTGATCTAAGACAGAATGGAATACCATACATTGAACAATAACTTCCAGAATATTGGATACACAAAACTGATTGGTCTATGACAGAATGGTATACCATACCTTGAGCAATGACTTCCAGAATATTGTATGAACAAAACTGATTAGTCTATGACAGAATGGTATACCATACCTTGAGCAATAAGCAATGACTTCCAGAATATTGGAAGAGCACAGCTGATTGGTCTATGACAGCATGGTATACCATACCTTGAGCAATGACTTCCAGAATATTGTATGAACAAAACTGATTGGTCTATGACAGAATGGTATACCATACCTTGAGCAATAAGCAATGACTTCCAGAATATTGGATGAGCACAGCTGATTGGTCTATGACAGCATGGTATACCATACCTTGAGCAATGACTTCCAGAATATTGTATGAATAAAACTGATTGGTCTATGACAGAATGGTATAACAACACAAACCCAAAAAACAAACACAACAAACAACCATACCTAGAGCAATGACTTCCAGAATATTGGATAAACAAATCTGATTGAACTATGAAAGAATGGTATACCATACCTAGAGTAATGACTTCCAGAATATTGGATAAACAAATCTCATTGATCTATGACAGAATGGTATACCATACCTTGAGCAATGACTTCCAGAATATTGGATAAACAAAACTGATTGATCTATGACAGAATGGTATACCATACCTTGAGCAATGACTTCCAGAATATTTTATGAACAAAACTGATTGGTCTTTGACAGAATGGTATACCATACCTTGAGCAATGACTTCCAGAATATTGGATGAACAAAACTGATTGGTCTATGACAAAATGGTATAACATACCTTGAGCAATGACTTCCAGAATATTGGATGAACACGATTGGTCTACAACTTGAGCAATGACTTCCAGAATATTTGATAAACAAAACTGATTGGTCTATGACATAATGGTATACCATACCTTCAGCAATGGCTTCCAGAATATTGGATGAACACGACTGGTCTATGACAGAATGGTATACTATATCTTGAGCAATGACTTCCAGAATATTGGATACGCAAAACGGATTGGTCTATGACAGAATGGTATACCATACCTTGAGCAATGACTTCCAGAATATTGGATGAGCACAGCTGATTGGTCTATGACAGAATGGTATAACAAACCTTGAGCAATGACTTCCAGAATATTGGATAAACAAAACTGATTGGTCTATGACAGAATGGTATACCCTACCTTGAGCAATGACTTCCAGAATATTGGATGAGCACAGCTGATTGGTCTATGACAGAATGGTATACCAAACATTGAGCAATGACTTCCAGAATATTGGATAAACAAAACTGATTGGTCTATGTCAGAATGGTATACCATACCTTGAGCAATGACTTCCAGATTATTGGATACAAAAAACTGATTGGTCTATGACAGAATGGTATACCATACCTTGAGCAATGACTTCCAGAATATTGGATGAGCACAGCTGATTGATCTATGACAGAATGGTATACCATACCTTGAGCAATGACTTCCAGAATATTGGATGAGCACGATTGGTCTATGACAGAATGGTAAACCATACCTTGAGCAATAACCTCTAGAATATTGGAAGAACAAAACTGATTGGTCTATGACAGAATGGTATACCATACCTTGAGCAATGACTTCCAGAATATTGGATGAGCAAAACTGATTGGTTTATGACAGAATTGTATACCATACCGTGGTCAATGTCTTCCAGATTATTGGATGAACACAGCCGATTGGTTTATGACAGAATGGTATACCATACCGTGGTCAATGACTTCCAGAATATTGGATGAGCACAGCTGATTGGTCTATGACAGAATGGTATACCATACCTTGAGAATGACTTTCATAATAGTGTATGAACAAAACTGATTGGTCTATGACAGAATGATATACCATACCTTGAGCAATAACCAATGACTTCCAGAATATTGGATGAACAAAACTGATTGGTCTATGACAGAATGGTATACCATATTTTGAGCAATGACTTCCAGATTATTGGATGAGCAAAACTGATTGGTCTATGACAGAATCGTATACCATACCTAGAGCAATGACTTCCAGAATATTGGATAAACAAATCTGATTGATCTATGACAGAATGGTATACCATACCTAGAGCAATGACTTCCAGAATATTGGATCAACAAATCTCATTGATCTATGACAGAATGATATACCATACCTTGAGCAATGACTTCCAGAATATATTGGATAAACAAATCTGATTGATATGTGACAGAATGGTATACCATACCTTGAGTAATGACTTCCAGAATATTGGATAAACAAAACTGATTGATCTATGACAGAATGGTATACCATACCTTGAGCAATGACATCCAGAATATTGTATTAACAAAACTGATTGGTCTATGACAGAATGGTATACCATACCTGGAACAATGACTTCCAGAATATTGGATGAACACGATTGGACTATGACAGAATGGTATACCATACCTTGAGCAATGACTTCCAGAATATTGGATGAACACGATTGGTCTATGAGAGAATAGTATACCATACCTTCAGCAATGACTTCCAGAATATTGGATGAACACGACTGGTCTATGACAGAATGGTATACCATACCTTGAGCAATGACTTCCAGAATATTGGATACGCAAAACGGATTGGTCTATGACACAATGTTATACCATACCTTGAGCAATGCCTTCCAGAATATTGGATGAGCACAGCTGATTGGTCTATGACAGAATGGTATACCATACCTTGAGCAATGACTTCCAGAATATTGGATGAGCACGATTGGTCTATGACAGAATGGTAAACCATACCTTGAGCAATAACCTCCAGAATATTGGATGAACAAAACTGATTGGTCTATGACAGAATGGTATACCATACATAGGGCAATGACTTCCAGAATATTGGATGAGCAAAACTGATTAGTTTACGACAGAATTGTATACCATAGCGTTGTCAATGACTTCCAGAATATTGGATGAGCACAGCTGATTGGTCTATGACAGAATGGTATACCATACCTTGAGCAATGACTTTCAGAATAGTGTATGAACAAAACTGATTGGTCTATGACAGAATGGTATACCATACCTTGAGCAATAAGCAATGACTTCCAGAATATTGGATGAGCACCGCTGATTGTTCTATGACAGAATGGTATGCCATACTTTGAGCAATGACTTCCAGAATATTGGATGAACACGATTGGTCTTTGACAGAATGGAATACCATACATTGAACAATAACTTCCAGAATATTGGATACACAAAACTGATTGGTCTATGACAGAATGGTATACCATAGCTTGAGCAATGACGTCCAGAATATTGCATGAACAAATCTGATTGGTCTATGACAGAATGGTATACCATACCTTGAGCAATAAGCAATGACTTCCAGAATATTGGATGAGAACAGCTGATTGGTCTATGACAGCATGGTATACCATACCTTGAGCAATGACTTCCAGAATATTGTATGAACAAAACTGATTGGTCTATGACAGAATGATATACCATAACTTGAGCAATAAGCAATGACTTCCAGAATATTGGATGAGCACAGCTGAATGGTCTATGACAGCATGGTATACCATACCTTGAGCAATGACTTCCAGAATATTGTATGAACAAAACTGATTGTTCTATGACAGAATGGTATACCATACCTTGAGCAATGACTTCCAGAATATTGGATGAGCAAAACTGATTGGTCTATGACAGAATCGTTTACCATACCTAGAGCAATGACTTCCAGAATATTGGATAAACAAATCTGATTTATCTATGACAGAATGGTATACCATACCTAGAGCAATGACTTCCAGAATATTGGATAAACAAATCTCATTGATCTATGACATCATGGTATACCATACCTTGAGCAATGACTTCCAGAATAGTGTATGAACAAAACTGATTGGTCTATGACAGAATGGTATACCATACCTTGAGCAATAAGCAATGACTTCCAGAATATTGGATGAGCACAGCTGATTGTTCTATGACAGAATGGTATACCATACCTTGAGCAATGACTTCCAGAATATTGTATGAACAAAACTGATTGCTCTATGACAGAATGGTATACCATACCTTGAGCAATGACTTCCAGAATATTGTATGAGCACAGCTGATTGATCTATGACAGAATGGTATACCATACCTTGAGCAATGACTTCCAGAATATTGGATGAGCAAAACTGATTGGTCTATGACAGAATGGTATATCATGCCTTGAGCAATGACTTCCAGAATATTGGATGGGCAAAACTGATTGGTTTATGACAGAATTGTATACCATACCGTGGTCAATGTCTTCCAGAATATTGGATGAGCACAGCTGATTGGTTTATGACAGAATGGTATACCATACCGTGGTCAATGACTTCAAGAATATTGGATGAGCACAGCTGATTGGTCTATGACAGAATGGTATACCATACCTTGAGCAATGACTTTCAGAATAGTGTATGAACAAAACTGATTGATCTATGACAGAATGGTATACCATACCTTGAGCAATAAGCAATGACTTCCAGAATATTGGATGAGCACAGCTGATTGGTCTATGACAGAATGGTATACCATAACTTGAGCAATGACTTCCAGAATATTGTATGAACAAAACTGATTGGTCTATGACAGAATGGTATACCATACCTTGAGCAATGACTTCCTGAATATTGGATGAGCAAAACTGATTGGTCTATGACAGAATGGTATACCATACCTTGAGCAATAACTTCCAGAATATTGTATGAACACGATTGGTCTTTGACAGAATAGTATACCATACCTTGAGCAATGACTTTCAGAATAGTGTATGAACAAACCTGATTGGTCTATGACAGAATAGTATACCATACCTTGAGCAATAAGCAATGACTTCCAGAATATTGGATGAGCACAGCTGATTGTTCTATGACAGAATGGTATACCATACGTTGAGCAATGACTTCCAGAATATTGTATGAACAAAACTGATTGGTCTATGACAGAATGGTATACCATACCTTGAGCAATGACTTCCAGAATATTGGATGAGCACAGCTGATTGGTCTATGACAGAATGGTATACCATACCTTGAGCAATGACTTCCAGAATATTGGATGAGCAAAACTGATTGGTCTATGACAGAATGGTATACCATACCTTTAGCAATGACTTCCAGAATATTGGATGAGCAAAACTGATTGGTTTATGAGAGAATTGTATACCATACCGTGGTCAATGTCTTCCAGAATATTGGATGAGCACAGCTGATTGGTTTATGACAGAATGGTATACCATACCGTGGTCAATGACTTCCAGAATATTGGATGAGCACAGCTGATTGGTCTATGACTGAATGGTATACCATACCGTGGTCAATGACTTCCACAATATTGGATGAGCACAGCTGATTGGTCTATGACAGAATGGTATACCATACTTTGAGCAATGACTTCAAGAATATTGGATAAACAAAACTGATTGATCTTTGACAGAATGGTATACCCTACCTTGAGCAATGACTTCCAGAATATTGGATAAACAAAACTGATTGGTCTATGACAGAATGGTATACCATACCTTGAGCATGATTGGTCTATGACAGAATGGTATACCATACATTGAGCAATGACTTCCAGAATAGTGGATAAACAAAACTGAGTGGTCTATGACAGAATGGTATACCATACCTTGAGCAATAACCTCCAGAATATTGGATGAGCACAGCTGATTGGTCTATGACAGAATTGTATACCATACCGTGGTCAATGACTTACAGAATATTGTATGAACAAAACTGATTGGTTTATGACAGAAATGTATACCATACCGTGGGAAATAACTTCCAGAATATTGGATAAACAAAACTGATTGATATATGACAGAATGGTATACCATACCTTGAGCAATGACTTCCAGAATATTGGATGAGCACAGCTCGTCATACTCCTGCTTGTCTATAGCATACGCTGATAAACCGTCCTTCAACTCATCCAGGGAACACAACTCTGAACTACATCCTCGAATAATCTGATCCTGAATTACAAACAATAGTTAAATGTATGATGTACGATGGTCGCCAGAACAATAGTTATATGTACGATGTACGATGGTCGTCAGAACAATAGTTATATGTACGATGTACGATGGTCGTCAGAACAATACTTATATGTACAATGTACGATGGTCGTCAGAACAATAGTTATATGTACGATGGTCGTAAGAATAATAGTTATATGTACGATGTACTATGGTCGTCAGAACAATAGTTATATGTACGATGGTCGCCAGAACAATAGTTATGTGTACGATGGTCACCAGAACAATAGTTATAAGTACGATGGTCGCCAGAACAATAGTTATATGTACGATGGTCGCCAGAACAATAGTTATATGTACGATGGTCGCCAGAACAATAGTTATATGTAAGATGGTTGCCAGAACAATAGTTATATGTACGATGGTCGTCAGAACAATAGTTATATGTACGATGTATGATGGTCGTCAGAAAAATAGTTATATGCACGATGGTCGCCAGAACAATAGTTATATGTACGATGGTCGCCAGAACAATAGTTATATGTACGATGGTGGCCAGGACAATAGTTATATGTACGATGGTCGCCAGAACAATAGATATATGTACGATGGTCGCCAGAACAATAGTTATATGTACGCTGGTCGCCAGAACAATAGTTATATGTATGATGGTCGCCAGAACAATAGTTATATGTACGATGGTCGCCAGAACAATAGTTATATGTACGATGTACGATGCTCGCCAGAACAATAGCTATATGTACGATGTACGATGGTCGCCAGAACAATAGTAATATGTACGATGGTCACCAGAACAATAGTTATATGTACGATGGTCGCCAGAACAATAGTTATATGTACGATGGTCGCCAGAACAATAGTTATATGTACGCTGGTCGCCAGAACAATAGTTATATGTACGATGGTGGCCAGGACAATAGTTATATGTATGATGGTCGCCAGAACAATAGTTATATGTACGATGGTCGCCAGAACAATAGTTATATGTACGATGGTCACCAGAACAATAGTTATATGTACGATGGTCGCCATAACAATAGTTATATATACGATGGTCACCAGAACAATAGTTATATGTACGATGGTCGCCAGAACAATAGTTATATGTACGATGGTCGCCAGAACAATAGTTATATGAACGATGGTCCCCAGAACAATAATTATATATACGATGGTCGCCAGAACAATAGTTATATGTATGATGGTCGCCAGAACAATAGTTATATGTACGATGGTCGCCAGAACAATAGTTATATGTACGATGTACGATGCTCGCCAGAACAATAGCTATATGTACGATGGTCGCCAGAACAATAGTTATATGTACGATGCTCGCCAGAACAATAGTTATATGTACGATGGTCGCCAGAACAATAGTTATATGTACGATGTAAGATGCTTGCCAGAACAATATTTATATGTATGATGTACGATGGTCGCCAGAACAATAGTTATATGTACGATGGTCGTCAGAACAATAGTTATATGTACAATGGTCGCCAGAACAATAGTTATATGTACGATGTACGATGGTCGCCAGAACAATAGTTATATGTACGATGTACGATGGTCGCCAGAACAATAGTAATATGTACGATGGTCACCAGAACAATAGTTATATGTACGATGTTCGATGGTCGCCAGAACAATAGGTATATGTACGATGGTCGCCAGAAAAATAGTTATATGTACGATGGTCGTCAGAACAATAGTTATATGTACGATGGTCGCCAGAACAATAGTTATATGTACGATGTTCGCCAGAACAATAGTTACATGTACGATGTACGATGGTCGCCAGAACAATAGTTATATGTACGATGGTCACCAGAACAATAGTTATATGTACGATGTACGCCAGAACAATAGTTATATGTACGATGGTCGCCAGAACAATAGTTATATGTACGATGTACGCCAGAACAATAGTTTTATGTACGATGTACGCCAGAACAATAGTTATATGTATGACGTATGCCATAACAATAGTTATATGTACGATGTACGCCAGAACAATAGTTATATGTACGATGTATGCCAGAACAATAGTTATATGTACGATGTATGTCAGAACAATAGTTATATGTACGATGTACGCCAGAACAATAGTTATATGTACGATGTATGCCAGATCAATAGTTATATGTACGATGTACGCCAGAACAATAGTTATATGTACGATGGTCGTAAGAACAATAGTTGTATGTAAGATGGTCGCCAGAACAATAGGTATATGTACGATGGTCGTCAGAACAATAGTTATATGTACGATGGTCGTAAGAACAATAGTTATATGTACGATGGTCGTCAGAACAATAGTTATATGTACGATGGTCGTAAGAACAATAGTTATATGTAAGATGGTTGCCAGAACAATAGTTGTATGTACGATGGTCGTCAGAACAATAGTTATATGTACGATGTATGATGGTCGTCAGAACAATAGTTATATGTACGATGGTCGTCAGAACAATAGTTATATGTACGATGGTCGCCAGAACAATAGTTATATGTACGATGTACGATGGTCGCCAGAACAATAGTTATATGTACGATGTACGATGATCGCCAGAACAATAGTAATATGTACGATGGTCACCAGAACAATAGTTATATGTACGATGTTCGATGGTCGCCAGAACAATAGTAATATGTACGATGGTCGTCAGAACAATAGGTATATGTACGATGGTCGTCAGAACAATAGTTATATGCACGATGGTCGCCAGAACAATAGTTATATGTACGATGGTCGCCAGAACAATAGTTATATGTACGATGGTCGTAAGAACAATAGTTATATGTACGATAGTCGCCAGAACAATAGTTATATGTACGATGTACGATGGTCGCCAGAACAATAGTTATATGTACGATGGTCGCCAGAACAATAGTTATATGTACGCTGGTCGCCAGAACAATAGTTATATGTACGATGGTCGCCAGAACAATAGTTATATGTACGATGTACGATGGTCGCCAGAACAATAGTTATATGTACAAAGTACGATGGTCGCCAGAACAATAGTTATATGTACGATGGTCGCCAGAACAATAGTTATATGTACGCTGGTCGCCAGAACAATAGTTATATGTACGATGGTGGCCAGGACAATAGTTATATGTACGATGGTCGCCAGAACAATAGATATATGTACGATGGTCGCCAGAACAATAGTTATATGTACGATGGTCGCCAGAACAATAGTTATATGTACGATGGTCGCCAGAACAATAGTTATATGTACGCTGGTCGCCAGAACAATAGTTATATGTACGATGGTCGCCAGAACAATAGTTATGTGTACGATGTACGATGGTCGCCAGACAATAGTTATATGTACGAAGTACGATGGTCGCCAGAACAATAGTTATATGTACGATGGTCGCCAGAACAATAGTTATATGTACGATGGTCGCCAGAACAATAGTAATATGTACGATGGTCGCCAGAACAATAGTTATATGTACGCTGGTCGCCAGAACAATAGTTATATGTACGATGGTCGCCAGAACAATAGTTATATGTACGATGTACGATGGTCGCCAGAACAATAGTTATTTGTACGAAGTACGATGGTCGCCAGAACAATAGTTATATGTACGATGGTCGCCAGAACAATAGTTATATGTACGCTGGTCGCCAGAACAATAGTTATATGTACGATGGTGGCCATGACAATAGTTATATGTACGATGGTCGCCAGAACAATAGATATATGTACGATGGTCGCCAGAACAATAGTTATATGTATGATGGTCGCCAGAACAATAGTTATATGTACGATGGTCGCCAGAATAATAGTTATATGTACGATGGTCACCAGAACAATAGTTATATGTTCGATGGTCCCCAGAACAATAGTTATATATACGATGGTCACCAGAACAATAGTTATATGTACGATGGTCGCCAGAATAATAGTTATATGTACGATGGTCGCCAGAACAATAGTTATATGTACGCTGGTCGCCAGAACAATAGTTATATGTACGATGGTCGCCAGAACAATAGTTATATGTACGATGTACGATGGTCGCCAGAACAATAGTTATATGTACGAAGTACGATGGTCGCCAGAACAATAGTTATATGTACGATGGTCGCCAGAACAATAGTTATATGTACGATGGTCGCCAGAACAATAGTTATATGTACGATGGTGGCCAGGACAATAGTTATATGTACAATGTTCGCCAGTACAATAGATATATGTACGATGGTCGCCAGAACAATAGTTATATGTATGATGGTCGCCAGAACAATAGTTATATGTACGATGGTCGCCAGAACAATAGTTATATGTACGATGGTCACCAGAACAATAGTTATATGTACGATGGTCGCCAGAACAATAGTTATATATACGATGGTCACCAGAACAATAGTTATATGTACGATGGTCGCCAGAACAATAGTTATATGTACGATGGTCGCCAGAACAATAGTTATATGAACGATGGTCGCCAGAACAATAGTTATATATACGATGGTCGCCAGAACAATAGTTATATGTATGATGGTCGCCAGAACAATAGTTATATGTACGATGGTCGCCAGAACAATAGTTATATGTACGATGTACGATGGTCGCCAGAACAATAGTTATATGTACGATGGTCGCCAGAACAATAGTTATATGTACGATGTAAGATGCTTGCCAGAACAATATTTATATGTATGATGTACGATGGTCGCCAGAACAATAGTTATATGTACGATTTACGATGGTCGCCAGAACAATAGTTATATGTATGATGTACGATGGTCGCCAGAACAATAGTTATATGTACGATGGTCGCCAGAACAATAGTTATAAATTATGTACTTCCCGGTTCGAGGATCGAACACAGGTAGCATTGGTAAGAAGCGAGTGTGGTGTAGTCTAATTAACATCCTGTCCATGATTTAGAGATGTGCTGGCAGGTGTGAAACAGAACTTAACTTGGAGACAGCTGAGGTTGGAAATTGGAATTTAATTAGAATAACAACTGTAGAAAATATTTTTTATAAAAAAAATGGTTTTATTAAAATTACTATGGTACGGTGGTCGCCAGATCGGACATCGGTTTTCTCCGTGTACTCCAGTTTTCACCCACACGAATGACTACATATACGCTTTCAACCTCGCCAACGAGAGATATTAATATACGTCAAGATGTTTTGTTTTAGTGTTTGTTTGTTAAAATTTGTCACGAAAAAGTAACGCTCGATATATGTTTAATCATATTTTATTTGCTATTTTACATATATAGTACATATAGACTTAACATTCATTATATGTGATAAAATGCAAAATGGATTGGGCAACAAGTTCTAGCAACATTAGTAAACTGCCCTCCCCAAAAACGCTCGATATAAAAGTGCACAGTTTTGTTTTGGCGTCAGTATACTATAGCTTGATTGCGAATGTTCTTACAACATTTTTGTAATCCCTCTAGAGATTAGTATTAATTATTACAGTATAAACTTTTAGTGGTAACCTTGCGGCATTCATTACGAGGATTTTAAGGTAAAATATTTGATGTTGTATTTTATTTTGTATTTGCAATTAAGCATTGTGTCAGTGCTATAATACTGTTATGTGTGCGTGTGTGTGTGTGCGGTTTTTTTGGGTGTTTTTTTCTGAATTTTATTGTTCCAAATATACATTATTATACATATAATATCAAAGTACACATAGCTAATGTGTCTTTAAACAATATATATATGGATTTTATAATATAGGTTGCGGTTTGAGAAAGAAGAGGATAAATGCAAAAGAGACAAAGTAAAAAAAAAAGAAAAAAGTTTACTACGAGTTATTTGGATGGAAATAAATTTGTAATGAAGGTTATTAACAATAAATTGCTCACAATTACACATTACCTGCATCCTGTCTAAGGAATGTGTCCCATTTGTCGTTAAACATATTAAGTTTTCCTTTAAACGATGCAATTGTTTTTTCAACCTGAATGCGCACATATAAATATGACACAGAATTGTCTAGTGAAGGTGTTATTTTGTTGCACTTGTTTCTGAAAATGACATATTTAGATAGTAAAATTATAAAGTTAGCAGTTTGTCCGATGTTATTATTATGTTCGCATATATTACAGAAAGAAACATTTTCAAATGTAATTGTATCTAAATTGGGTATCAAATGGTTTAGATATAATTTTAGGTCTACCCAGAATATTTGAACACAATGACATTCCCAGAACATATGGTATATTGAGTCACTTTTCATGGAACAAAAGTCACATAAAGTTGAGTTTACAATTTTGCATTTGAATAAGAATGAATTATCTGGAATTATATCCATCAAATACTTGTTCTGGAATTCACGTAATTTTGTGTCTATTGTTATGTGTAGTGGTTGTATGGATATTTTTTCCCAGTTAAAATCATCTTTCTTAAAAATTGTCTGCCACTTGTTAATTGATTTTAAACAAAATGGTATAAAACACTGAATCGAAAAACAAGCACTAGTGCGCTATTAAGAAATATCTTACAAAATCAGTTATCACCCAGGATCAGATCGAGAATGACCTAATTAGCAGCTGCTTCTTGTAGTCTGTAAAAATCATAGATATATAGTAATTAACACAAAAAGGGCATTATTTACAAAGGTAAAAGTAACGACGCTGTAGTATATTTGTATGTTATTTTTATAGTTAAATTTTGACCATGACATTAAAATTTCCTTCAAAAATGTTGATTTAATATTTAAATAATTTATATCTTGGGTATTAATATTCCCTTTAAATATATATGTATTTCCGAATTTATTTAATTGGTTCTTGTACATGTTTACCTATTTTGAATTTGTTTGAAAAAGCAGTTGTTTAACCCAACTGGCTTTCAAGGCTGATAGAAAATAATCTAAATCGAGCATTTTAAGACCACCATTAATATAATCCTGTATAATTACATTTCTAGCAATTTTATCTGTTTTTTTGTTCCATAAATAATCAAACATTTTGCTTTTTAAGTCTTTTAATTTTTCTGTAGATGGATTATTTAATACAGTTAAAGGATAAACTAGTTTCGGGAATGCAAATGTTTTAAGAACTGTTATTAGATAGATTCCATTCGACCATTTATTTAAACATTTCGCAAAGAAATCTATTTTAGGAATAAAGTTAAATTCTTCCATTTCAACCATGCTGTTACTAAAGGTAATCCCTAATGTTGTTCGGCGCTTGAAGATGTCCATGTAAATTTTTTGTTTCTACAATATTCAATGTTTGTTAATTTTAATTAGCCAATCCTTAAAATCGTGCATTTTTGGATGTTGAGTGTTAATCCTGAGATGTTGCCAAAATCGTCAAGGGTTGTTACAAGGCTTTCTAAAGACTTTCTTGATCCGTCTAGTGTGAAACATGCATCATCTGCAAATAGCGTTGTTTGGACTCATATATTTTAATTCCTTTAATGTCTTTGTTTTTGTTTATTTCAACTGAAAGTAGTTCTATACAAATAATAAATAAATACGGTGATAATGGGCAACCTTGTCGAACACCCTTTTTTCGATATCGAAAAAGCTAGAAAATTGACCAGTATTGGATATACACAATTTGAGAATCTTGGCACCAACTAGTATACCGGACCATTCTTTGCTTACCTGGCATATTGATAACAGTATTACTAATACTAACACTAGCACGCCTGAAGTACATTGTTCATATGATAAATTTGATGTTAATTGTATAAATGGCTCCTTTTTGAGTAGTGACGAGGTTCTAAGACAGGTTGATATTGTTATTGACAAATTAGGTTTACGTACACAGAATGATGTTGATTCTGTATATCAGGATTGGTGCAGTATTGTTAAAAACAGTATGTATGATGACATACCCTATACAACGAGTGTTACTGGTGGCCACAATAAGAAGCACCGACCTGGAAAACCATGGTGGAATACTCAATTAACAGATTTGTGGTCAAAAGTGTGTAATGCGGAGAAAATATGGTTAAGTTGTATTAATAGGAACGATAAAATACGATATAAATCAGATTTTGTCTATGCCAGAACGTATTTTGACAGGGAAGTCCAACGGGCAAAGCGTCACTATTGGTATTCACTTCAGAGTAATTTGTTAAATGAATGTAATGTTAATCAAGATAGATTTTGGAAATCCATTGGCAATATTGGTGTAGGCTATAGTAAGAGTAATATAATTCCAATGGAAGTTGTTCTTAATGATGGTTCAACCTCTTCAAGGTTAGACACTGTCTTAAATAAATGGAAATCTGATTTTAATTCCTTATTCAATAATACATATACTAATGACACAGAAACCCATGTGTTAGATTTTGCCCAAGGTAATAATCAACTACCTTTTAATGATGAAATCACTGTATTAGAGGTTAAGAAAGCTATTGATAAAGCTAAGCGTGGTAAAGCTAATGGAGTTGATGATATACCTTCGGAGGCTCTAAAAAATGATACTTCTGTCTTGTTTTTGCATGCATTGTTTAACATATGTTTTAATAACGGTACAATTCCATCTATATGGGGGAAATTCCAAAATCGTCTAAATCTGATCCCAGAGATCCTTTGTCTTATATGGGAATTGCTTTAGCTTCTTCAATGTATAAAGTATACTGTAGCATTTTGAACGAACGTCTTAGTGCATGGACAGAATCGAATGGGAAAATTACGGATGAGCAAAATGGTTTTCGCAAAAAACGCAATACCTTAGACCATGTTTCTTCATTGACTAGTATCATTGAAACTAGGAAAAAACGTAAACTTGCCACATTTTCCGCTTTTATTGATTTTCGTAAAGCGTACGATTACATTAACCGGGATAAATTATGGAAAAGACTTGTTGATAATGGCATTACTGGTAAAATGTTCGTGGCAATTAAATCACTTTACTCATCCGTGTCATCTTGTGTAAGGGTAAATCAATTTAACACAGATTGGTTTGATGTTAATTGCGGTTTACGCCAGGGATGTATTCTTTCTCCATAGCTATTTAATCTGTATATAAATGACTTAGCTTTGTATCTGAAATCTCTTGGAGTAGGTGTCGCCTACAGTGATGATACCATTTGTTTATTATTATATGCAGATGACATTGTACTTTTAGCTGAAAACCCAAATGACCTGCAGGTATTATTATGTGCTTTGAAAGACTGGTGCAATTTAAATGACATGTGTATTAATAGTGACAAAAGTAAAATAGTTCATTTTCGCCAGGAATCTACTCCGGTAACAAATATTTCGTTTACATGTGGAGCTGTCGAGCTACATAATATAACTGCTAAAATGGTTGCTCAGAGTGCTAGTCGCGCGCTCGGTCTTCTTATAGCTAAATCCGCTGGTGGCATTCCATATAATGTATTTACCAAACTATACGACTCCATTGTTTGGCCCGTTATTGATTACGGTGCAGCAATTTGGGGATACAAGCACTACTCTCGCATCAATGCTGTTCAAAATCGTGCCATGCGGTTCTTTCTAGGAGTTGGCAAATACACTCGCCGTTGCCGGTGAAATGGCTTGGTTACCGCCATATGTTCGTCAGTTAAAATCTATTGCCCGTCTTTGGTCTCGTATATCTCATATGAATTCGAACAGAATCAATCGAAGAACGGCAGTCTGGGCAAACTCCTTAGCAAACATGAAATGTCGCAATCGGTTTTATAATGTTCGAAAAACACTTACCGAAGTTGAATTATATCAATATTGTAGTCTGGATAATGTCATACCTAAACATACTATTGTTTCGAAGGTTGAAAATGTATATTTGTCTAAATATAAACTGGAATGGCTTCAGTCGATCAGTAGACCAGATAGTACTTCAGGGAGAGGTAGGAATAAGCTAAGGACTTACTGTACATTTAAACAACACTATTTAACTGAAAACTATTGTAAAATTATTATGTCTAGATCGCATCGGGCTGCATTTAGTAAATTTAGATGTGGCGTAGCACCTATAAGGCTTGAAACTGGCAGAAACGAAAACTTACCAGTAGAAGACAGAACATGTACATTCTGTAACACAATTGAAGATGAGTCACATGTTATCCTTGAATGTAACCTTTATGATGATTTAAGAAACATATTATTTGATAAAGCTCAACGTATACAACCTGGTTTTGTTAATATGTCTATTCAAGAACAACTTAAGTTCATATTCACAAATGCACCCATTATTAGATTAGCTGCCAAAACCTGTTTTAGTATTTTACAACGACGTACCTCTTATCTATGTAAATAATGTCTATTGAGTGTTTTATATGTCGTCTTCACATTTTATTACAACTGAAAAGCATTTGCTAATTAGGCTAATCCCAATCTAATTGGAATTGGTATTTGATCTTTTAAAAAAAAATTTAGTTTGCGCAGTAGTGCTTATTTTGCGTTCAGTATTTTTCATTCCATTACATCTTAATAAGATTTTAAATTTCAATTAGCGACTGCTTTTCAGCTTTATCTCATACATGTAGTTATCACATGTACATGTATATACTATAGTAGTGCAATATGTTATAGATGAATGATGTATATATGCATAGTCTCTTGTAACTCTGAATTGAGTGGCAATGTACTTTTTAATATGTAAACTATATTCTATGTTTGTTATATGCTGTACATTGATGAGACTGAAATAAAGAATAAAATATATAAATGCTTTTGCATCATTATAAAAGAGCTTGACCCAGTTGATTGTTGATTCACTAAAATTAAATGTCCTCAATGTTTGAAACATGAAGTCATGATCTAAGCTATCAAAAGCTTTATTATGTATTTAAGTGGAAGTCGTGATAGCGCAATGGATGCGCGTTCGCTTCAGGTGCGAAAGGTCCGGAGTTCGAGCCCCACTGGAGCCGTTACGATTGTGCCCTTAGGCAAGGCATTTAAATTCCACGTTGCCTCTTCTCTCTTCTCTCTCCCTCGTGGCGATGGATTCCATCAGGAATGAGGTCTCGAGAGTGATTTATATAAGTTGAAATAACATGTTTCGCAATCGAGCTAAAATAAATTTGTATAAACTAAAAGCTTTATTAAAATCGGAAAAGAAAATTAGGCCTGGTTCGCCGTTAATATTAACCGATTCTATTATCTCCGCCAGGAGTCTAACGTTTTCCCCAATATATCTTCCCTTTATAAATCCCGTTTGATCAGTACTAACTATTTCTTCGAGAACTGGTTTAATGCGGTTGGCTATAGTTTTAGTGGCTATTTTATAATTAACATTTAATAATGAGATTGGTCTCCAGTTATTTATTGATAGTAGATCTTTGTCCTTTTTGGGTAGAAGCGTTATGATACTCTGTTTTTGTAGTTCCGTAAGGTTTCCATTATCGAATGAAAAATTGAGTGAATTAATTAGATATTTCTTTAGGTCATTCCAAAATATTGTATAGAACTCGACGGATAGGCCGTCCGAGCCTGCACTTTTATTGTTGTTCATTTCTTTTAACGCTGTTGCACATTCGTATTCGGTCAGATGTTTATCGTGGCAGTATTTTTGTTCGTTTGCTAAAATAACATGCTCATTTTCTAAGAAACGCCTGTTGTCACCTCTATTATCTAAGTCAACATTTTGTTTATATAGCTTTGCATAAAAGTCTTTAACGTGGTTTAATACCCGACTTTGGTCTGTTATGACATTTTGCTGGTTATCGTTTATTTAATGAATTGTTTTATGTTCCGCTCTTTTGACTTCTAGATTAGCGAAATATTTAGTGCTTTTTTCTGAACCTTCAATCCATTCTGCTTTAGATCTGAGTAAAATTCCTCGTATTCTCTGTTCTTCAAATTCATTAAATCTATTCATTTCACGTTTTAGTTTATTTATTAGTTGCTCATCGTTTGGAGTTTCTGTTAATTTTTGCTTGGTTTCTTTTATATTAGTTTGTATCTCGAATTCAAGTTTCTGTTGTTCCTTTTTTAATTTGCTCGAATATTTAATCGTTTCGTCTCGAATTCTTCCTTTAATTACCTCCCATAGGATATTTGGGTCGGCATCTTTATTAATTTCATACATTTCTCGAATTGAGTTTCTAATGATTGTCTGGTACTCATCATGTAAAAATAATTGTATTATTTATCTTAAAAAATCCCTTTCCCCTTTCAAGAGTATTAAAGTCGATATTAAGTGTAACAGTTGAGTGGTCTGATTTAAATCCGGGCTTAGCCTCGCAGGCTTTAACATGATTAAGTATGCTTGACGAACACAGAAAGTAGTCTAGGCGACAACATATTGGTGGGGTTGTATTTGAGTGCCAAGTGAACATTTTCTTATTTTTATATTTGTACCTATATACGTGACGTCGTAATTTGATATTAATTCGTTAATTTTGTCTGAACATTTTTTATTTGTATCATTTCTTCCATTTAGTTTGTCAATATTGAAATTGATAACGGTGTTAAAATCTCCACCCATTATAATAGTTTGATCGCCGTATTCTATCAGTAAATTTTCAATTTTATTAAAAAATGTTACATCATCTGTTTTTGGACCATATACATTAATTAGGATTAGCATCCTTCCATCTATGTCCAATTTAAGAATTTGTAATCTGCCTTTGATAATTTCTTTATATTCAATTACTTTATAGTTTTGCCCGTCATTAATAAATATTCCGACTCCCATACTGTTTGTACTATCCCCACATAAAAATATATCGCCTTGCCACACCTTACCATGTTGTAATGTTTTCAGATAAACAATGTATTTCTTGTAAAAGACATATATGATACTTATTTTGTTTCAACCATTGGAATATTTGTGATCGTTTTGTTTTGTTTGCTAAACCATTGACATTAAAACTACATATTTCGAAATGTCATTGAATGTTGTGAAAAGTATTTGAACGATACGGAGATTTAATTTACAATGATTACCGGTATATAAAACTGAGATATTCCTTAGACAGTTCCTAGGTATCAGCATATGAAGCAATAATTTCAAAACATTCCATCCGTTATTGAAAAAACAAGTAGTATACTAAGTAGATGTCTTAACCTATTAACGAGTGTATGGTACGTGGTGGATACCATAATAATTTAAATTGTCTTCGGGTGTTGTATGTTTCTATATATAACAGGGTTGATTAATTTTGTCAATATGAACCCTGTGCTTGTATACAGTTTATCAATGGAAAAAAAGCCAAATAGTTTGTTATCTTAAAGTTTGAATTACAATGCCTAACTGTAGTATAATAATGTGCTTAATTTTGATCAGGTCAGATAGTCTAAAGCTGTAATGGCATATGAATAGTTCACAAGTTGACAGACGCCCATATGAGATAATCGTAACAAAGCATGTATGGCAAGTGGCACATAGTGATGTCAGATATTCAAACGGATGTACGAGTATGTTCTGCTATGATAATACAGTGGTTCATAACAATACACAATCTGAGACTCCCATATTTTGCATGGTAAATGGTGTATGATGAAAACGAATAATGATGAACATTACATTGATTGTTCTACCTGTAACACAATTATTGTGTAAGAACTAAAACAGTTTACACATATATTCATATATACACATACATGCATACATACACATACATGCATACATACATATACCCACATACATATACATGCATTGCATGATTACATATGTACATACACATACATGCATACATACACATACATGCATACATAAACATACATGCATACATACACATACATGCATACATACACATACATGCATACATACATATACCCACATAAATATACATGCATGATTACATATGTACATACACATACATGCATACATTCATACACATGCATACACACTCATACACGCATACATACACATACATGCATACACACACCTACATGCATACATACACATACATGCATGCATACATATGTAGATACACATACATGCATACATGCACACATACATGCATGCATACATACAAACACATGCATACATACACATACATGCATACATACATATGTACATACACATACATGCATACATACATACAAACACATGCATACATACACATACATACATATATGCATACACATACATGCATACACATACATACATATGTACATACACGCATACATGCATACATACACACACATGCATACATGCATTCAAACATACACATACATGCATATATACACATACATGCATACCTACACATACATGCATACATACACATACATATGCACATACACGCATACATGCATACATACACACACATGCATACATGCATTCAAACATACACATACATGCATACATACACATACATCAAAGCATACAGACACATGCATACATACACATACATGCATACATACATATATGCATACATGCATACATACACACATGCACACTTACATGCATACATACACATACATGTATACATGCACATACATGCATACATACAAATACATGCATACACAAACATACATATGTACATACACATAATACACATCCATGCATACATACACATACATGCATACATATATGTGTACCTACACATACATGCATACATACACATACATGCATACATACACATACATGCATACACAAACATACATATGTACATACACATAATACACATCCATGCATACATACACATACATGCATACATATATATGTACCTACACATACATGCATACATATATATGTACCTACACATCCATGCATACATACACATACATGCACACATACATGCATACATACACATACATGCATACATACATACACATACATGCATACACAAACATACGTATGTACATACATATAATACACATACATGCATACAAACTCAAACATGCATACATACACATACATGCACATACATGCACACACACATGCATATATACATGCATACATACACATACCTGTACATACATGCACACATACATGCATATATACATGCATACATACACATACATGCACATACATGCACACACACATGCATATATACATGCATACATACACATACATGCACATACATGCACACACATGCATATATACATGCATACATACACGTACATGCACATACATGCACACACACATGCATATATACATGCATACATACACGTACATGCACATACATGCACACACACATGCATATATACATGCATACATACACATACCTGTACATACATGCACACATACATGCATATATACATGCATACATACACGTACATGCACATACATGCACACACACATGCATATATACATGCATACATACACGTACATGCACATACATGCACACACACATGCGTATATACATGCATACATACACATACATGCACATACATGCACATACATGCATATATACATGCATACATACACATACATGCACATACATGCACACACATGCATATATACATGCATACATACACGCACATACATGCACACACACATGCATATATACATGCATACATACACATACCTGCACGTCTCTCTCTCTATATATATATATATATCCACTTGTATAGAAGTGATCCATGACTCCAGAGAGAGAGAGACGTGTATGCCTCTAGTATTGTCACGCTTCTCTCATAATGCCGGTCATATTCATCGAAGTGAGAATTATGACAAAGTTTGTTATTTTTAATTCAATAATAAATCATATGCTGCAAATGCATACAGTAGTTTTTGCACCGTATTATTTTTCCATTCCGCATATTGTCCAATCTTGATTTTAATTGAATGTATTTTAAGCTATTTAATGTCAGGATAAAGTGACTATCAATAGTGTTCAAGAAGGAACAGACGAGTAAGAACATTGCATGTACCATGCTAGTAATCGTTGTTATGTAGTGCTTCCTCAAATAGTACGAACACGAAATATGAGGATAACTTACACTTATATTATTTTTAAAGGGTAGCTGCTGATTTGGAATGCATTCCTGGCATTTGATTCAGGTAGAAATGTTTTTACTCTGCCGGTTGTCAAGGATTCTAATTAGTTGATGAAATATCTTGAAATTAAATAAAATCTGTATTTGACAAGTGGGTAGTAATCCATTATTACCAGCTTGTCAAATACACATCCTATCAGGCATTTACGGAGCACGCAAACTGCGATCCCGAACATACGAACACGGAAGTAACGCTCAGAATATATGTATCAAGGGGCCATATGCCTCCGAATGCGCCAGACCCCGACCAAAACAAGCATGGCACACTAGTTACCTACAGGGTCGTCCCCAGGGGGTGGGGCGGAGGGGGCCTTGCCCCCCCCCAAACCAAACTTGCACTGGTAAAGATTGAACTTCAACAACCTTGGACTAAATTGATCATAAAAAGTTTTGAATAATGCTATATAGGTCCCATTGTAATAACCTGTTGAAGTTTTCTCATCCTTTGAGAGGTGTAAAAATCATGCTAAACCCTATTGTAAATGACTCTGAAAATTTGTCACCTTTCAGAGGTGTATAATAATCAAACACAGCCCCTAGTGTCCTTGTTTCTCATCTTTACATGTGTGCTTCAGAACTTGTTCACATGTGTGAAAGGTGTGTTTATGCCTATTGTGCATCATTCACACCTTTCCTTTAGAACTTTTCTCATCTCTGGAAGGTGTTTTCACACTCACACTGTGGAGTAACACCTTGTGATTGGACAATTACTTTGCATTAATCATTCTGATTGGATTATCAGTTTTCACACCTTGTGAGTGAGAAGGCCCTATAAATATGAGAGTCAATCTCAGTTCAGACGGATATGTAGTCCAGTGGTAACACGCTGGACTGGTAATCCTGGGTTCGCAGGTTCGATCCCCCGTCTGACCCTGATACAATTAACAGTCTTTCAGATGGGACGTTAAACCGAGGTCTCGTGTCGGTGCTTTACACCGTGCACGTAAAAGAACCAGAGGAGATTCTGGAATGGGTCTCTGTCTGTATCATGCACTATCCTCCAAAATCTAAAATAACTAATATCTTCAGGAGGCGTCGCTCATATGGGCAACCGGTAGCGACGATAAATAAACGTAAAAAAAGTCACACTAGCCACCACCATGGCTCTGCGACAGTCTTCCATGTTCAAGTTTAGGCCTTCTACCAGTCAGTTTCCTGATTACTCTCGCAACTAATGTTAATTTTTGGCGACTATGATAAGTGCATGCTAATGATTCTTGGGCAATGACAAAAACATGTCGCCATTTTTTTCTGTGATTATTGTGGCTTTGGCGGCCATTTTAAAAATGGCCGCCATGTAAATTTATAATACCTCATACCTCAAAATATCACAACATATTTAAAATACCTTGTGTTAGACATTAAGAATTTCAATATGGCTGCTGTTTTTATGGTATGACCATTACACAAAGTAAATAACATCTCATATCTCGGCTAATAATAGTGCTAGCAATTAAATTGTGTTGATGCCCATGTATACAGGGCCAAATAATCCAGTTGAGGCTACACGGGACCAAATCCAGAGATCTATCTCTTACAAATCGTCCCTACTCCAGAATGTATCCCTTGTTGTGCACCAAAGAAACAAGGTTTCAGCGAGGCGTCAACATTTCCTACCTTCATACCCAATACCATATCTCATGTCGTCAAACCATATTCTACACAGGACACAGCATGGCTACTTTCACGCACTATAATGCGTATCTCAAGAGCTAAGGATATGCAGGATGTAGTCATTGACCTGCCAGCTCACCAGCTATCTTCCGAGATACCCCAGGATGCTGAACCCAATGTCCCAGCAGACACAGAACCAGCAGACATGGGAACATCGTCAAGTACTAAGACTATACATCACAATATCTCTACATGGACTGCCTACAACTCATTATTGGCGTCAACAAAGCCTCTTACAGAAGTAAATGCTATGCCTCTCATAGCATCACCAGCCCATGAATGGCAAACTCTCATTACAGTCTTAAAACAGACACAGCAGATCAACTACACGGTAATTTGATCCTAACAACAAGACAGTGATCACTCTCGGCATGGCCTTGTATTAACGTGCTAAGCAGCTCGAGATGAGCAGGGATGATTGCAAGGGCAAATGGGTGCTGCGGTTGGGCGAGATGCATACAGTGATGGCTGCATTGAGGGCTGTTGGCAATGCCATAGAAGATAGTGGGCATGAAGAAGCCTGATTTGAGGCCGATATATATGGACCCACCACAACAAGACAGATTCTTGAAGCCAAGCACATCAAGAGGGATCTAGAAGCACATATGACTACAGTCCAAGCCATATTTGGCCTATATATGGAAGAACTGTTCTCAGAGAACGCTAATCTACGTGGCCCATGTACAAATTCAGCACAACTGATTGACAGGAGTTGTGCACAACGCATCCAGCAGGATATGCTAAGGATCAACAAAACATGCTAAGTACCCTAGAGTCCAATAACATTTTGGAGATCATGAAACAGTTTGATGGAATCCACAAGCCCACTCGTCAAGTTTGTGCGACGCTATTTGCGGATGGTGTTGGTCATATCCACGTTCATTCGTGCCACACGTGATGGGCTCTGGCAGCTTCACCTATCTTCCCTTGATGAGCTGTGCAAATATGTTTTTGCTCATGACAAGCAAAAGTACGCGAGGCTTGTTCCAGTCTACTTTGCAGAAATGATAGCTCTTGAGACCACCGATCCAGACATACATAAAGAGTTCATGGACGGAAACTTCACAGTTCACAAAAACAAGATCCCATGTTGTGCAGTTGGAGTGGATCATACCCTAGAGCATATAAATCGCATCATGAAGTCACAGGAGGTATGGTATGGATTACACAGAATGCCAGTGCCCGTGAAAGATTCTTCCTTACAGCACCCAAACTGAGTAGACTTGCTGCAGAAGCCCATGAAATAGCTGGCTCGCAAACAAGCTCACGCAAAGATCACCATGAACTTGTCAAAGGCTGTCTGGACTAGACAAGAGGAAAACATACTGTAACTGAAGAATGCGATTCAGTCCTCTATGACAGGGGAGTGTGAAGACCTGATAAATATCATCACAAAAGTAGTAATGCCAAATCAAGTACAGAAAGATGTTTACAGCCGAGATGAAATTGGCAAAGTTGCAGAAAAACAGTGAAGCACAAGCTGGCTGATAAAGTGGTGGAAATGAAGGATGACAGGTCACTATTTGCCTGCATGCTTATTGTGGCCCGCTCACGACCAGAAGTCAACCTAAAGGAAGCCATTGGCCAGCATGAGTTTACATCCCTTCCAAGAACCCTATTTGCAATAGATGGGTCACGTTTACCAGCCATAGACAAAAGCAGCCTCATGACCATACTGGAAAAGCTACCCAACTAGGAGGTAACTAACCAGGGTCAGCAGTCAGAAAGTTCAGCTGAAGATGTCGAACAACCTGAAGACATCACTGATGTTCTGGTGCCACCAAAGAGGGCAACCATCATAACTGGCGTGGCAATGGTGCATGCAATTGGGAAACCACAAACGATAAAAGCATGTGCCCAGTGGGCTGACCACTTCATTGCAACACTAGAAAACAAGTCCAAAGAATATGACGAGATCCATTTAGTGTTTGACCGTTCTGACCTTCCCACTTCACTGAAGGAGGTCACACGAGAGAGACGCCAGGGTACGAGACCAGTCACAGTTTATCATGATGAAGATAATACACCAGTAGGGAAGTTATCAGCAAAACAGTTCCTGGCAAGTACAGCCACCAAAGATGAATTGACAGTTTACCTTGCAAGCAAAGCTCTTAACCATTATGAGGGATCGTCAAAAGTTTTCTTTGTCATTTCACAGCAAAAGTCCTCTCGAATTGAATGAATGCTGTACACCTATGTAGCTCTCAAGAATAGGCCGACACAAAGATAATCCTGCACAGCCTGGATGTTGTTCGACGAGGAGCTACATAACTGTACATTTAGTCCCCCGACACAGATGTATTTATCCTTGCACTCCACCACTATCATCAACTGTGCGAAAAAGCATACTTCATCACAGGTAAAATCCCGGTGCGGAAAATCTCACTGAAACCAATAGTGCATGCACTTGGCGATGCAAAGACTGCAGCCTTACCTGGCTTCCATGCATGTTCTGGAGTTGACCAGATTGGACGGTTTTCCGGGAAAGGAAAGCTAACATGTTGGCAAACACCAAGCATGTGCCATGTTGAGGTAGTATCCGCCTTTGCTACTCTGGGAACCTGTAACATGCTAACAGTCGACACAGAATCTGCTATTGAGGCATTTGTATGTGAACTTTATGAGCTTCGTACTGCTGTGACAGATGTAGGTGATCTTAGATGGAGACTATTCTCCAAAAAGCAATTGAAAGCTCAGAAACTGCCACCAACACGAGGAGCTTTGCATTAAGCTATTGGTCGTGCACATTTTCAGGCCATGATATGGCATCAAGCTCACGTGCCTAATCCACAGCTACCGCCAGAAGCTGGATATTGACGAGAGACAGAGGGGGATCGACTAGTTCCCATCAAAACAATGGATCCTCCAGATCCAGAATCCATTACACATTTGGTCAAATGTGGCTGCAAGAAGAATAACTGCCGGTCCAACTGTTCTTGTAGAGCACATAATCTCAACTGCTCAGAGATGTGTATGTGTGGGGCAGATGAAGACGTGTGTAGTAATTGAGATTTATTAACTTTGCATAGCGACCATATCATATAAACAGCAACCATATTGAAATTCCTAATGCCTGACACAAGGTATTTTAAATATATTGTGATATTTGGAATCCTTGACCCTGAAAACATGGGTATGGATACCAAATTTTAATGTTTTATTATTATTAGCTCAGATATGAGACATTGTAAATTTACATGGCGGCCATTTTACAAAATGGCCGCCAAAACTACAATAATCGCAGAAATAAATGGCGACATGTTTTTTTCACAACTTGAAAACCATTAACATGCATTCATTATGATCACCAAAAATTAACATTTCAAATCAACGGGAAATCATTGGCCCCCTACTATTAGTCCAATTGCACACTGACCTACACACTAGATTTCTACGTGCGTTGCTGGTTCTGGACACCAAATTGATCTCTCCTTGGATATTCACCCTCCTACCTGATGTGACATTAATTATATATATATATATCAGGAAATACGGACACAGTATCTTAAATACTCTGCTCTGTGCGTTACCAACGAATGTTTGAAATTAAATGATATATCTATTTTTATATTATAATGTTAGTTTTAACGTGGCCCTGAAAGGAAACCGTTTGTATAATATTATACTATATAAATAGAACATTTCCTGCGGATATGGAAGTTCAGTTTTTAATACCATTTTTTATTGTACCTCACAGGCAGAGATACTTTTAACTTTAAGTTCCTGAGGCTTTCATATTTAACCTATATTTGGGAATGGGACATGATAATCTGCTCTAATATGTCATAAAGACTCCAACTTTTGTACATTATATACATATTATTTTTACTATTTTACTATGGAGCACATTAAAACATTGTAAGGCTAGTTCAATATAATATATCTATATGAAAGTGTTGGAATTTAGTGTGAGAACTCTATGTGAACTGTTGAAACTAAACTGGCTACTTTCGATCGTATCTCGATTGAGAATCAAGTTCGTACCACATATGTTTAATTGCTATCGATATCTCGTTCCGGATGGAACCCATCGCCATTGATAGTCATTCTCTTGTGTGTACTCTTCTCATGAAATAAACCCAGTCATTTAGTTTAGTCAAACGTGAGCTTGACTTTCTGGTGCCGGCCGTTGACTAATATTGTTACAAGGTGTGGTCGTAACCATGTGCATGTCCATTATATGTACTGTATGTATGTATGTATGTTCCATTAATGTCAAACCCCTTGCGGGGACCTAGACATGTATTCCTGGGCAGGCTTAGCCGATCTAAGTGGTTAACCAGTGTGCGTGAAGTGCCTTGTTCACTGACACTACATACGTGGCCTGACCGAGTATCGATCCCGGGAGCGTTCGATTCCAAATCCGACGCTCTACCATTGGACCAAGGACACCACACTGATCTCGGTGATCAGTAGATGCTCTCAGATCCAATCTTACACTAATAAACACAACTCTTTTGTCATTCCTTGCATGATTTCCAATGGTGTGTGCTATTAATTATTATATTTGCTTTCATCCCACCTGACCTATTAATCTCATAATCCTACCTCCTATGTACCCCGGGTTGGGAGCATCAGTTCACTACAATCCACAACCGCACAACTATGCTATGCTAGTGTGAACGTCCGTAATAAGAAATAGTTCCAGAGTAATGTTCCAGTTTCTATTTCATAGAATACACATATATCATATATATATATATTTCCTGGAATACTCACATATTATGTTCATTATATATTTCCTGTAATACACACATATCATGTTCATTATAAATTTCATAGAATACACATATATCATGTTCATTATATATTTCCTGGAATACACACACGTCATGTTCATTATATATTTCCTGGAATACACACACGTCATGTTCATTATATATTTCCTACAATGCACCCTTCCACATCATGTTCATTATCTATTTCTTAGAAAACAAACACTCACACATCATGTGCATTATACATTTCCTAGAATACACACGCTTCATTTTCATTATAAATTTCCTACAATGCACCCATCCACATCATGTTCATTATCTATTTCTTAGAAAACAAACACTCACACATCATGTGCATTAAGCATTTCCTAGAATACACATACATCATGTTATTATATATTTCCTAGAATGAACGCGACTGGAGTGAAGTTTGCATCGATTCCTGCCACACAAACGATTGCAGCCTCCAGACATGTATGTTATGCATAGCAGGTTGTACTAATGATGCATGTACTGGCGAGCAATCATCAATCCAAGGTATGTATATATGAGTTAATAATGCATGCATATGTCACATAAATGAGTTTTTGACAAAGCGTACTATTTTTAGAATCAGCCTCACCTTGGATTTCGAAATATATATCGTACTAGGCTCTTAATTATACAACTATGGCATTCCATACCTATATTTTTTTAATATTTATTTGTTTTAGTGGAATCTGCGCCAAAACGCGAAGCTAGAATCAAGCGATAGCCTCCTAGCTTCTAGTTTCCTGTCAGTAACTGAACTAAATATATTTGACGCAGCCATTGTTTACACAGGAAAGCAGACATACGATAAAATCAAATCAATGCCAAGGTCGACATAAGTAACGTGCGTGCGTGCGTGCGTGCGTGCGTGCGTGCGTGCGTGCGTGCGTGCGTGCGTGTGTGTGTCCATATGAGCGAGGCCTCCTGAAGAGATAAGTCATTTTAGATTATGAAGGATAGTGCATGATACAGATAGAGACCCATTCCAGAGTCTCCGCTGGTTCTTTTAAGTGCACGGTGAAAAGCACCGACACGAGACCTCGGCTTAACGTCCCATCTGAAAGACTGTTTGAATGTATTAGGGTCAGACGGTGGATCGAAACTGCGATCCCTGGATTACCAGTACAGCGTGTTACAACTGGACTACATATCCGCCTGTAACACATAAGTAAATGTAAGGTGGATGCGTTATATTTAATACCCAAGTTTGGGTTCTGAATAACATTTGTGAACATTTATAGTTATATTTACCAAATTTACTTGTTTGAATATGTTGGCAGACTGTAATTATTAAATTGACAATTCTAAATCAAACATTATTGTATTGTCTTTCCTTGAGTTGAAATGTAATGTTGGCTTTAGTGGTCTTAATCGCTCTAACCATAACTTAGTCGATTAATCGGAGAACGTTTCTGACTAACTAATCGTAGTTTCCGCAATTATTGTAAAATGTTTGTAAGCTACAAAATATGTACTGGAAATACAAATAGAAGTGCTAATTATTGATAAAACGACATCATGTTAACCCTATTTGATACACATAGATGTATAAGAAGGTGGGGAAGTTAAGGAAGAATGTTATTTTCCATAAAGAACTTGTATATGTATGTAACATGTTTTCGCGATACATGTAGCCTACCCTCGAGTTTCTTGTTTTCACTATGATAAGAAATGATCGGCATTCAACCCAACGTATCTTACATAGTTTCTAAATGTATGATGTAAAAGTAATTTACCTCTTTTATTCCAAATAATTAGAAATGAATATAACTTCGTAAATAACAATGGACGCTGCCATTTTTACCACTACACGGAACCGAGAAAACATGCTTATCATTCATACAAATTATACCTCATTTGCATATGTTCTTCTTTACTGTATGTGACGTGCTCCGGGCGTTTATTTTCAATATAGCCCGAAGGCTCCTGGCACGATTGAGCGTGCGGGGCGCCAAATCTCACGGCGTGTGAAATTATCTTGCTTACGCTGATAAACAACAAAAATGTCGTTTATATTGTTGAAAGTATTCAAAGACTGTGTCTTCTTTATTTAATTTGCATATAATAATATGCTTTCCTCCCCCATCAGGATCGTCACTGATTGATATTTAATATAGAGCTCTAGATAAGATGAGTAGTTCTCAATCATGTCCATCATTTTCCGATAATATCCCTCTTATCTAGAGCTTTCCCCCAACAAAAGAGAGATGGGAGAGACAGACAGAATGTGAGTGAGAGAAATTTAAATAATATAACAGATAGAACATGGTGTTTCGGGCGTAATGCAAATCGCTTCGGTCCATATCTTACTTCAGGTCTGACTGACCAGTCCATATATTTGCATTGCGCCCTCAACACCATGTTCTATCTGTGATATTATACCGAATATTAGACAAGCAAATTGTATTTAGCTTAAACAATATTTTATTCAAGAATGGTACATAACATAGGAATAGTTGCAATAGTAGAGTTAGGATTGTGGAAACGGTTACATAGTAACTTATTCGAATCTCTTTCCTTGGAATTTTTATTTAAATTCCTCTCACTTACATTCTCATAATCGACGAACCGATTAACCCATCAATTGACGGCATAAATCTATTATAACTTCCGAATGCAACTACATCTTATATTGCAGTAGGGTCGATATTATACAAATATTTCATATCTGTGAGTTTGACAGTGGATATTGTCAACCCGAGAAAAATAAAGTCGACCTAGGCGAACCATAGCTGACATTGCAGTGCTTGATTACTTTCCGCAGACGAGATTTCACTTACTTACGTACTTACTTACGTACTTACGTACTTACGTACTTACGTACATACGTACTTACTTACTTACTTACTCACTCATTCACTCATTCACTCATTCACTCACTCACTCACACACTCACACAATCCCACCAACCTACTTACTCACTCACTCACTTGAGGCGACCCATATCTGACATTGCAGTGATTGTTTACATTCCGCAGACGAGATTTCACTTACTTACTTCCTTACTTACTTACTTACTTACTTACTCACTCACTCACTCACTCACTCACTCACTCACATACTCACATACTTACATACTTACTTACTTACTCACTCACTCACTCACTTTCTTACTTACTTACTTTCTTACTTACTTACTTACTTACTTACTTACTTACTAAACTTACTTACTTACTTACCTACCTACCACCTACCTACCTACCTACCTACCTACCTACTTACCTACCTACCTACCTACCTACTCACCTACTCACCTACTCACCTACTCACCTACTCACCTACTCACCTACTCACCTACTCACCTACTCACCTACTCACCTACTCACCTACTCACCTACTTACCTACTTACCTACTTTCAGAGGCAGACGAACGAACTAGAGGAGAAACGGTTTGTATTATTTTATTTAATTATAAAACTCTGGGCCTCATTGGCAGAGTAGTTAAGGTTGCTGATGTCAAATAACTTGCCCATATACTGCTCGGAGTGGCGGACGACCTGGTGCCCGATCCTAGCATTATTTAAGGCACGGGCGTCAGAGTAGAACCGATGACCTTCCACAAACCAGCTGGATAGCTTCCTCATATGATATCATATGATTCGATATGATATTCAAAATTGAGGCCCGTGTTAGTTTAAACATTATTTGGTTAATTATGTTTTACATGTAATCAAGAAATGAATATTTTACATATAATTTAACAGTAGTAGACTTAACGGGATTAGAAAGAAAGAATACGTGTATAGTTATTCTCCCTATCAATTAGTTGATATACAGTAGACAGGAGAATACTATTAGCCTGGGTCCCAATCTGTCGATTTGTCACTAATTCACTTCTGGGAAAATGACAGTTAATTTTATCAGAAACTCAATACGGCCCAATTAATGTTATCGGTGTTAAAATATATGTGTATGACTAACCTGGCAACATATAGCAACGCCTGCTGTGTGTTTGACGCTTATTTATCGTCGCTACCGGTTACCAATATGAGCAACGCCTCCTGAAGAGATTAGTCATTTTATATTGTTGGAAGATAGTGCAATGATACAGACAGAGACTGTTAATTTTATTTGGGTCAGACGGGGAATCGACACAAATCACACATTTTCTTTTCTTTCTCTTAAACAACCTAGTATGAAAACTTGATGAATGTACCATGTTGACAGTAAATAAAATTCGATTTAATTCTATTTGATTTGAATGTCGATCCAAATGCGTGTCGTTCAAATTTGTCACACGTCACATATGTGAAGAATACGATCGTATATGTCAAACATCTTGAAGAATGTGACCTGTGATATATATGAACCGACAAAGCCATGTACTGTACTGTCTGTGTCATATAGCGAATCTTTGGTGAAGGAAGACGGATGATTATCCGTACGAGCACGGATTGGGAACCGGGTAGAACCACATATATTCCACAAGTCAGCAGGATAGCTTCCTGAAATAATTCAGCACACCCACTGGAACCACCAACCTTCCACAAGCAAACGTTATGTCATCCTGAAATTCGTCAACACCCAATTAGGATTTGAACCTACAGAGGTGAGGGGCAAGTGATTTGAACACTTTCAATCCACAATTTATTAAACGAGCACTTACTAATTTCCGGATTGTTAACGCAAAACGTTGGTTTGGACGAAGGAGGCTGAGGAGGCAGAGGCGGAGCTATAGAGGATAAGCTGATTGCAATATACGATACCTACACCACACCATGTATTAATTCCCCTAATGTCTACATCATATAGTCTACATCACTATCTTTATCACACAATTAGGATTTGAACCTACTAATTTCAGGATTGTTAACGCAAAACGTTGGATTATACGACGGCGGAGACGGAGGATATTTAGAGGATAAGCTGATTCCAATATACGATATCTACACCACACCATGTTCCCCTAATTCTACATCATTTATACGAATTAAGGACCCACTATCCCAATACAGGACATGATCGACAAGCGTGTATAGATTTAAAGGACATTATAATTACATATAAATTGTGCCGGAATTTAAGACCAAACATATATCTATTTATACACAGGAAACAAGAGAGAGAGAGAGAGAGATAGAGAGAGAGGGGGGAACAAGGACAAATAATTACATATATGACGGAATTTAAAAACAAAACGATATATAAATGTCCAGGAAACAATGTAGCAGTAAATAAGTAAAATAAGCCATTAAATAAATGCAGGAATTTAAGAAAACACTCCATTACATATAAATGCAGGAATTTAAGAAAAACACTCCATTACATATAAATGCAGGAATTTAAGAAAACACTCCATTACATATAAATGCAGGAATTTAAGAAAACACTCCATTACATATAAATGCAGGAATTTAAGAAAAACACTCCATTACATATAAATGCAGGAATTTAAGAAAACACTCCATTACTTATAAATGCAGGAATTTAAGAAAACACTCCATTACTTATAAATGCAGGAATTTAAGAAAACACTCCATTACATATAAATACAGGAATTTAAGAAAACACTCCATTACATATAAATGCAGGAATTTAAGAAAACACTCCATTACATATAAATGCAGGAACTTAAGAAAACATTCCATTACTTATCAATTCAGGAATTTAAAAAAATACTCCATTACACAAATATGCAGGAATTTAAGAAAACACACCGGTACATTGTATGTTCCATTAATTTCAAACCCCTTGAGGGGACGTAGCCATGTTTCCTGGGCAGGCTTAGACGACCTAAGCGATTAACCAGTACTAAGCAATGTGTGTGAGGTGCCTTGCTCAATGACACTACATACATGGCATGATCGAGTATCGAACCCGGGACCATTCGATTCCAAATCCGACTGTCTACTACTGGACCACGGACACCACACATATAAATACAGGAATTTAAGAAAATACATAGTTACACGTAAATGCAGGAACGAATTATTACATATTGTATACAGTGGTATATGTGCACATCATAAATATTGAATGGAAAGACATTCACTAATGTTGAACGAGGTTGCATTGCTTTGTTTTAATGACACTCAGCTGAATATAAACTTTCAATTGAGCAACACCGTGTGGAGTATCGCATCCCTTTTGCTGCGCTTCTGAAATAACAATTAAAATGACGATGACTCTGACAGACAGACAGACAGACAGACAGACAGACAGACAGACAGACAGACAGACAGACAGACAGACAGACAGACAGACAGACAGACAGACAGACAGACAGACAGACAGACAGACAGACAGACAGACAGACAGACAGACAGACAGACAGACAGACAGACAGACAGACAGACAGACAGACAGACAGACAGACAGACAGACAGACACGAATATTAATGATATATATATATAATAATAATAACATAATCTGAATTTATTAATCATATTCCTGTTAAGAAAGATGTATGCCAGGGCCCAGTTTTGTTATGTGTTTCACCCATATACGATTACTAATAATTATATAAGGACATAAATATTTAATGGATAATTCATGTTTCTGTTGTGTATATATTCATCTCACATATATCACGCCGTCTCCTGAACAAAACCGGTAGTCCTAAAGTCGTCAGCGAGCAGCTTAACTTCCGAGGGGGGGTTTATTAAAACCGTTCTCGGACGTAAACAACACATCAGAGACAACGAAACTCCCCTCGGACAGATTACAGTAATGCATGGACAATACAATATAATCCGCGGACAGTATCATTTAATCCGCGGACAGTTTATTATAATGCTGTGAGAGTTTATATTAATTCGTGGACAGTTTATATTACTCCACAGACAGTTTATATTACACCACATAGTTATATTACTCCACATACAGTTTATATTACTCCACATACAGTTTATATTACTCCACATACAGTTTATATTACTCCACATACATTTTATATTACCCCACATACAGTTTATATTACTCCACATACAGTTTATATTACTCCACATACAGTTTTTATTACTCCAGATACAGTTTATATTACTACACATACAGTTTATATTACTCCACATACAGTTTATATTACTCCACATACAGTTTATATTACCACACATACAGTTTATATTACTCCACATACAGTTTATATTACTCCACATACAGTTTATATTACCCCACATACAGTTTATATTACTCCACATACAGTTTATATTTAATCAAAATACAGTTTATATTACTCCAGATACAGTTTATATTACTCCAGATACAGTTTATATTACTCCACATACAGTTTATATTACTCCACATACAGTTTATATTACTCCACATACAGTTTATATTACTCCACATACAGTTTATATTTAATCCACATACAGTTTATATTACTCCACAGACAGTTTATATTACTCCACATACAGTTTATATTACTCCACATACAGTTTATATTACCCCACATACAGTTTATATTACTCCACATACAGTTTATATTACTCCACATACAGTTTATATTTAATCCACATACAGTTTATATTACTCCACATACAGTTTATATTACTCCACATACAGTTTTTATTACTCCAGATACAGTTTATATTACTACACATACAGTTTATATTACTCCTCGGACAGTTTATTTTACTCCACATACAGTTTATATTTAATCCACAGACAGTTTATATTACACCACATACAGTTTATATTCCTCCACATGCAGTTTATATTACTCCACATACAGTTTATATTACTCCACATACAGTTTATATTGCTCCACATACAGTTTATATTACTCCACATACAGTTTATATTACTCCACATACAGTTTATATTACCCCACATACAGTTTATATTACTCCACATACAGTTTATATTACTCCACATACAGTTTTTATTACTCCAGATACAGTTTATATTACTACACATACAGTTTATATTACTCCACATACAGTTTATATTACTCCACATACAGTTTATATTACCACACATACAGTTTATATTACTCCACATACAGTTTATATTACTCCACATACAGTTTATATTACCCCACATACAGTTTATATTACTCCATATACAGTTTATATGTAATCCAAATACAGTTTATATTACTCCAGATACAGTTTATATTACTCCAGATACAGTTTATATTACTCCACATACAGTTTATATTACTCCACATACAGTTTATATTACTCCACATACAGTTTATATTACTCCACATACAGTTTATATTGAATCCACAGACAGTTTATATTACTCCACATACAGTTAATATTCTTCCACATACAGTTTATATTACTCCACATACAGTTTATATTACTCCACATACAGTTTATATTACTCCACATACAGTTTATATTACTCCACATACAGTTTTTATTACTCCACATACAGTTCATATTACCCCACATACAGTTTATATTACTCCACATACAGTTTATATTTAATCCACATACAGTTTATATTACTCCACAGACAGTTTATATTACTCCACATACAGTTTATATTACTCCACGTACAGTTTATATTTAATCCACAGACAGTTTATATTACTCCAGATACAGTTTATATTACTCCACATACAGTTTATATTACTCCACATACAGTTTATATTACTCCACATACAGTTTATATTACTCCACATACAGTTTATATTTAATCCACATACAGTTTATATTACCTCAAATACAGTTTATATTACTCCACATACAGTTTATATTACTCCATATACAATTAAATTTATATTACTCCACATAGAGTTTATATTACTCCACATACAGTTTATATTACCCCACATACAGTTTATATTACTCCACATACAGTTTATATTACTCCACATACAATTAATTTATATTACCCCACATACAGTTCATATTACTCCACATACAGTTTATTTTACTCCATATACAGTTTATATTACTCCACATACAATTTATATTACTCCACATACAGTTTATATTACTCCACATACAGTTTATATTACTCCACATACAGTTTTTATTACTCCAGATACAGTTTATATTACTACACATACAGTTTATATTACTCCTCGGACAGTTTATTTTACTCCACATACAGTTTATATTTAATCCACAGACAGTTTATATTACACCACATACAGTTTATATTCCTCCACATGCAGTTTATATTACTCCACATACAGTTTATATTACTCCACATACAGTTTATATTACTCCACATACAGTTTATATTACTCCACATACAGTTTATATTACTCCACATACAGTTTATATTACCCCACATACAGTTTATATTACTCCACATACAGTTTATATTACTCCACATACAGTTTTTATTACTCCACATACAGTTTATATTACTACACATACAGTTTATATTACTCCACATACAGTTTATATTACTCCACATACAGTTTATATTACCACACATACAGTTTATATTACTCCACATACAGTTTATATTACTCCACATACAGTTTATATTACCCCACATACAGTTTATATTACTCCACATACAGTTTATATTTAATCCAAATACAGTTTATATTACTCCAGATACAGTTTATATTACTCCAGATACAGTTTATATTACTCCACATACAGTTTATATTACTCCACATACAGTTTATATTACTCCACATACAGTTTATATTACTCCACATACAGTTTATATTTAATCCACGTTACAGTTTATATTACTCCACAGACAGTTTATATTACTACACATACAGTTTATATTACTCCACATACAGTTTATATTACCCCACATACAGTTTATATTACTCCACATACAGTTTATATTACTCCACATACAGTTTATATTTAATCCACATACAGTTTATATTACTCCACAGACAGTTTATATTACTCCACATACAGTTTATATTACTCCACGTACAGTTTATATTTAATCCACAGACAGTTTATATTACTCCAGATACAGTTTATATTACTCCACATACAGTTTATATTACTCCACATACTGTTTATATTACTCAACATACAGTTTATATTACCCCACATACAGTTTATATTACTCCACATACAGTTTATATTACCCCACATACAGTTTATATTACTCCACATACAGTTTATATTACTCCACATACAATTAATTTATATTACCCCACATACAGTTCATATTACTCCACATACAGTTTAGTTTACCCCATATACAGTTTATATTACTCCACATACAATTTATATTACTCCACATACAGTTTATATTTAATCCACACACAGTTTATATTACTCCACATACAGTTTATATTACTCCACATACAGTTTATATTACTCCACATACAGTTTATATTACTACACATACAGTTTATATTTAATCCACATACAGTTTATATTACTCCACATACAGTTTATATTACTCCACATACAGTTTATATTACTCCACATACAGTTTATATTACTACACATACAGTTTATATTACTCCACATACAGATTATATTACTCCACATACAGTTTATATTTAATCCACAGACAGTTTTTATTACTCCAGATACAGTTTATATTACTACACATACAGTTTATATTACTCCGCGGACAGTTTATATTACTCCACATACAGTTTATATTACTCCACATACAGTTTATATTTGATCCACATACAGTTTATATTACTCCACATACAGTTTATATTACTCCACATACAGTTTATATTACCCCACATACAGTTTATATTACTCCACATACAGTTTATATTTAATCCACATTTGGTTTATATTACTCCACATACAGTTTATATTACTCCACATACAGTTTATATTACTCCACATACAGTTTATATTACTCCACATACAGTTTATATTACCCCACATACAGTTTATATTACTCCACATACAGTTTATATTACTCCACATACAGTTTATATTACTCCACATACAATTTATATTACCCCACATACAGTTTATATAACTCCACATACAGTTTATATTACTCCACATACAGTTTATATTTAATCCACAGACAGTTTTTATTACTCCAGATACAGTTTATATTACTACACATACAGTTTATATTACTCCGCGGACAGTTTATATTACTCCACATACAGTTTATATTACTCCACATACAGTTTATATTTAATCCACATACAGTTTATATTACTCCACATACAGTTTATATTACTCCACATACAGTTTATATTACCCCACATACAGTTTATATTACTCCACATACAGTTTATATTACTCGAAATACAGTTTATATTTAATCCATAGACAGTTTTTATTACTCCAGATACAGTTTATATTACTACACATACAGTTTATATTACTCCGCGGACAGTTTATATTACTCCACATACAGTTTATATTACTCCACATACAGTTTAT
>CM026388.1:40653011-40677676 GCA_014843695.1 Archivesica marissinica
GAACCACTGCACTACTCCAGCCTGGAACCACTGCACTACTCCAGCCTGGAACCACTGCACTACTCCAGCCGGGAACCATTGCACTACTCCAGCCTGGAACCACTGCACTACTCTAGCCTGGAACCACAACACTACTCTAGCCTGGAACCACTGCACTACTCCAGCCTGGAACCACTGCACTACTCCAGCCTGGAACCACTGCACTACTCTAGCCTGGAACCACTGCACTACTCCAGCCTGGAACCACTGTACTACTCTAGCCTGGAACCACTGTACTACTCTAGCCTGGAACCACTGCACTACTCTAGCCTGGAACCACTGCACTACTCTATCCTGGAACCACTGCACTACTCCAGCCTGGAACCACTGCACTACTCTAGCCTGGAACCACTGCACTACTCTAGCCTGGAACCACTGCACTACTCTATCCTGGAACCACTGTACTACTCCAGCCTGGAACCACTGCACTACTCTAGCCTGGAACCATTGCACTACTCTAGAGAACCACTGTACTACTCTATCTGGAACCACTGCACTACTCCAGCCTGGAAACATTGCACTACTCTATCCTGGAACCACTGCACTACTCTATCCTGGAACCATTGCATTACTCCAGCCAGAAACAACTGCACTACTCCAGCCAGGAACCACTGCACTACTCCAGCCTGGAACCACTGCAATACTCCAGCCTGGAACCACTGCACTACTCTATCCTGGAACCACTGTACTACTCCAGCCTGAAACCATTGTACTACTCCAGCCTGGAACCATTGCACTACTCCAGCCAGGAACCACTGCACTACTCCAGCCTGGAACCACTGTACTACTCCATCCTGGAACCACTGTACTACACTATCCTGGAACCACTCTACTACCCAAGCCGGGAACCACTGCACTACTCCAGCCAGGAACCACTGCACTACTCCAGCCTGGAACCACTGTACTACTCCAGCCAGGAACCACTGCACTACTCCAGCCTGGAACCATTGTACTACTCCAGCCTGGAACCACTGCACTACTCTAGCCTGGAACCACTGTACTACTCTAGCCTGGAACCACAACATTACTCTAGCCTGGAACCACTGCACTACTCCAGCCTGGAACAACTGTACTACTTAGCCTGGAACCACTGCACTACTCCAGCCTGGAACCACTGCACTACTCCAGCCTGGAACCACTGTACTACTCTAGCCTGGAACCACTGCACTACTCTAGCCTGGAACCACTGTACTACTCCAGCTGGAACCACTGCACTACTCTAGCCTGGAACCAAACACTACTCTAGCCTGGAACCATCGCACTACTCCAGCATGGAACCATTGTACTACTCCAGCCTGGAACCACTGCACTACTCCAGCCGGAACCACTGCACTACTCTAGCCTGGAACCACTGCACTACTCCAGCCTGGAACCACTGTACTACTCCAGCCTGGAACCACTGCACTACTCCAGCCTGGAACCACTGCACTACTCCAGCCTGGAACCATTGCACTACTCCAGCCTGGAACCACTGCACTACTCTAGCCTGGAACCATCGCACTACTCTAGCCTGGAACCACTGCACTACTCCAGCCTGGAACCACTGCACTACTCTAGCCTGGAACCACTGCACTACTCCAGCCTGGAACCACTGCACTACTCCAGCCTGGAACCACTGCACTACTCCAGCCTGGAACCACTGCACTACTCCAGCCTGGAACCACTGCACTACTCCAGCCTGGAACCACTGCACTACTCTAGCCTGGAACCACTGCACTACTCCAGCCTGGAACCACTGTACTACTCTAGCCTGGAACCACTGCACTACTCTAGCCTGGAACCACTGCACTACTCTAGCCTGGAACCACTGCACTACTCCAGCCTGGAACCACTGCACTACTCCAGCCTGGAACCACTGCACTACTCCAGCCTGGAACCACTGCACTACTCAAGCCTGGAACCAGTGTACTACTCCAGCTGGGACCACAACACTACTCTAGCCTGGAACCACAACACTACTCTAGCCGAATGACTACTCCAGTGGACACACTACTCAGCCTGGAACCACTACACTACTCCGCCTGGAACCACTGCACTACTCCAGCTGGAACCACTATCAGCTGGACCACTACTCAGCCTGGAACCACTACTACTCCAGCCTGGAACCATTGCACTACTCCAGCCTGGAACCACTGTACTACTCTAGCCTGGAACCACTGTACTACTCTAGCCTGGAACCACTGCACTACTCCAGCCTGGAACCACTGCACTACTCCAGCCTGGAACCACTGTACTACTCCAGCCTGGAACCACTGCACTACTCCAGCCTGGAACCACTGCACTACTCCAGCCTGGAACCACTGCACTACTCTAGCCTGGAACCACTGCACTACTCCAGCCTGGAACCACTGCACTACTCAAGCCGGGAACCACTGCACTACTCCAGCCTGAACACTCACTACTCAGCGGGAACCATTGCACTACTCCAGCCTGGAACCACTGCACTACTCTATCCTGGAACCACTGCACTACTCCAGCCTGGAACCATTGCACTACTCTAGCCTGGAACCACTGTAATACTCCAGCCTGGAACCACTGCACTACTCCAGCCTGGAAACACTGCACTACTCCAGCCTGGAACCATTGCACTACTCCAGCCTGGAACCAGTGCACTACTCTAGCCTGGAACCATCGCACTACTCTAGCCTGGAACCACTGCACTACTCCAGCCTGGAACCAATGCACTACACTAGCCTAGAACCACAACACTACTCCAGCCAGGAACAACTGCACTACTCTATCCTGGAACCACTGCACTACTCCAGCCAGGAACAACTGTACTACTCCAGCCTGGAACCACTGCACTACTCTAGACTGGAACCACTGCACTACTCTAGACTGGAACCACTGCACTACTCTATCCTGGAACCACTGCACTACTCCAGCCTGGAACCATTGCACTACTCTATCCTGGAACCACTACACTACTCTATCCTGGAACCATTGCATTACTCCAGCCAGAAACCACTGCACTACTCCAGACAGGAACCACTGCACTACTCCAGCCTGGAACCACTGCACTACTCCAGCCTGGAACCACTGCACTACTCTATCCTGGAACCACTGTACTACTCCAGCCTGGAACCATTGTACTACTCCAGCCTGGAACCATTGCACTACTCCAGCCAGGAAACATTGCACTACTCCAGCCTGGAACCACTGTACTACTCCATCCTGGAACCATTGTACTACTCTAGCCTGGAACCACTGTACTACACTATCCTGGAACCACTCTACTACCCAAGCCGGGAACCACTGCACTACTCCAGTCAGGAACCACTGCACTATTCCAGCCTGGAACCACTGTACTACTCCAGCCAGGAACCACTGCACTACTCCAGCCTGGAACCATTGTACTACTCCAGCCTGGAACCACTGCACTACTCTAGCCTGGAACCACTGTACTACTCTAGCCTGGAACCACAACATTACTCTAGCCTGGAACCACTGCACTACTACAGCCTGGAACAAATGTACTACTCTAGCCTGGAACCACTGCACTACTCCAGCCTGGAACCACTGCACTGCTCCAGCCTGGAACCACTGCACTACTCTAGCCTAGAACCACTGCACTACTCTATCCTGGAACCACTGCACTACTCCAGCCAGGAACCACTGTACTACTCCAGCCTGGAACCACTGCACTACTCTAGACTGGAACCATTACACTACTCTAGACTGGAATCACTGTACTACTCTATCCTGGAACCACTGCACTACTCCAGCCTGGAACCACTGCACTACTCTAGCCTGGAACCACTGCACTAATCTAGCCTGGAGCCACCGTACTACTCCAGCCTGGAACCAATGCACTACTCCAGCCTGGAACCATTGCACTACTCCAGCCTGGAACCACTGCACTACTCTAGACTGGAACCACTATACTACTCTAGCCTGGAACCACTGTACTACTCTAGCCTGGAACCACTGTACTACTCTAGCCTGGAACCACTGTACTACTCTAGCCTGGAACCACTGCATTACTCTAGCCTGGAACCACTGAACTACTCCAGCCTGGAACCACTGCACTACTCCAGCCTGGAACCACTGTACTACTCTAGCCTGGAACCACTGCACTACACAAGCCTGGAACCAGTGTACTACTCCAGCCTGGGACCACAACACTACTCTAGCCTGGAACCACAACACTACTCTAGCCTGGAACAATCGCACTACTCCAGCATGGAACCATTGTACTACTCCAGCCTGGAACCACTGCACTACTCCAGCCTGGAACCACTGTACTACTCTAGCCTGGAACCACTGCACTACACAAGCCTGGAACCAGTGTACTACTCCAGTCTGGGACCACAACACTACTCTAGCCTGGAACCACAACACTACTCTAGCCTGGAACAATCGCACTACTCCAGCATGGAACCATTGTACTACTCCAGCCTGGAACCACTACACTACTCCAGCCGGGAACCACTGCACTACTCCAGCCTGGAACCAGTGTACTACTCCAGTCTGGGACCACAACACTACTCTAGCCTGGAACCACAACACTACTCTAGCCTGGAACAATCGCACTACTCCAGCCTGGAACCACTGTACTACACTATCCTGGAACCACTCTACTACCCAAGCCGGGAACCACTGCACTACTCCAGTCAGGAACCACTGCACTATTCCAGCCTGGAACCACTGTACTACTCCAGCCAGGAACCACTGCACTACTCCAGCCTGGAACCATTGTACTACTCCAGCCTGGAACCACTGCACTACTCTAGCCGGGAACCACTGCACTACTCTAGCCGGGAACCACTGCACTACTCAAGCCGGGAACCACTGCACTACTCCAGCCTAGAACAACTACACTACTCCAGCCGGGAACCATTGCACTACTCCAGCCTGGAACCACTGCACTACTCTATCCTGGAACCACTGCACTACTCCAGCCTGGAACCATTGCACTACTCTAGCCTGGAACCACTGTAATACTCCAGCCTGGAACCACTGCACTACTCCAGCCTGGAAACACTGCACTACTCCAGCCTGGAACCATTGCACTACTCCAGCCTGGAACCAGTGCACTACTCTAGCCTGGAACCATCGCACTACTCTAGCCTGGAACCACTGCACTACTCCAGCCTGGAACCAATGCACTACACTAGCCTAGAACCACAACACTACTCCAGCCAGGAACAACTGCACTACTCTATCCTGGAACCACTGCACTACTCCAGCCAGGAACAACTGTACTACTCCAGCCTGGAACCACTGCACTACTCTAGACTGGAACCACTGCACTACTCTAGACTGGAACCACTGCACTACTCTATCCTGGAACCACTGCACTACTCCAGCCTGGAACCATTGCACTACTCTATCCTGGAACCACTACACTACTCTATCCTGGAACCATTGCATTACTCCAGCCAGAAACCACTGCACTACTCCAGACAGGAACCACTGCACTACTCCAGCCTGGAACCACTGCACTACTCCAGCCTGGAACCACTGCACTACTCTATCCTGGAACCACTGTACTACTCCAGCCTGGAACCATTGTACTACTCCAGCCTGGAACCATTGCACTACTCCAGCCAGGAAACATTGCACTACTCCAGCCTGGAACCACTGTACTACTCCATCCTGGAACCATTGTACTACTCTAGCCTGGAACCACTGTACTACACTATCCTGGAACCACTCTACTACCCAAGCCGGGAACCACTGCACTACTCCAGCCTGGAACCACTGTACTACTCCAGCCAGGAACCACTGCACTACTCCAGCCTGGAACCATTGTACTACTCCAGCCTGGAACCACTGCACTACTCTAGCCTGGAACCACTGTACTACTCTAGCCTGGAACCACAACATTACTCTAGCCTGGAACCACTGCACTACTACAGCCTGGAACAAATGTACTACTCTAGCCTGGAACCACTGCACTACTCCAGCCTGGAACCACTGCACTGCTCCAGCCTGGAACCACTGCACTACTCTAGCCTAGAACCACTGCACTACTCTATCCTGGAACCACTGCACTACTCCAGCCAGGAACCACTGTACTACTCCAGCCTGGAACCACTGCACTACTCTAGACTGGAACCATTACACTACTCTAGACTGGAATCACTGTACTACTCTATCCTGGAACCACTGCACTACTCCAGCCTGGAACCATTGCACTACTCTATCCTGGAACCACTGCACTACTCTATCCTGGAACCATTGCACTACTCCAGCCAGAAACAACTGCACTACTCCAGCCAGGAACCATTGCACTACTCCAGCCTGGAACCACTGCAATACTCCAGCCTGGAACCACTGCACTACTCTATCCTGGAACCACTGTACTACTCCAGCCTGAAACCATTGTACTACTCCAGCCTTGAACCATTGCACTACTCCAGCCAGGAACCACTGCACTACTCCAGCCTGGAACCACAGTACTACTCCATCCTGGAACCATTGTACTACTCTAGCCTGGAACCACTGTACTACACTATCCTGGAACCACTCTACTAACCAAGCCGGGAACCACTGCACTACTCCAGCCAGGAACCACTGCACTACTCCAGCCTGGAACCATTGTACTACTCCAGCCTGGAACCACTGCACTACTCTAGCCTGGAACCACTGTACTACTCTAGCCTGGAACCACAACATTACTCTAGCCTGGAACCACTGCACTACTCCAGCCTGGAACAACTGTACTACTCTAGCTTGGAACCACTGCACTACTCCAGCCTGGAACCACTGTACTACTCCAGCCTGGAACCACTGTACTACTCCAGCCTGGAACCACTGTACTACTCTAGTCTGGAACCACTGTCCTACTCTAGTCTGGAACCACTGCACTACACAAGCCTGGAACCAGTGTACTACTCCAGCCTGGGACCACAACACTACTCTAGCCTGGAACCACAACAATACTCTAGCCTGGAACCATCGCACTACTCCAGCATGGAACCATTGTACTACTCCAGCCTGGAACCACTACACTACTCCAGCCGGGAACCACTGCACTACTCCAGTCTGGAACCATCGCACTACTCCAGCCTGGAACCACTGCACTACTCTAGCCGGGAACCACTGCACTACTCTAGCCGGGAACCACTGCACTACTCAAGCCGGGAACCACTGCACTACTCCAGCCTAGAACAACTGCACTACTCCAGCCGGGAACCATTGCACTACTCCAGCCTGGAACCACTGCACTACTCTAGCCTGGAACCACAACACTACTCTAGCATGGAACCACAACACTACTCTAGCATGGAACCATTGCACTACTCCAGCCTGGAACCACTGCACTACTCCAGTCTGAAATCACAGCACTACTCTAGCCTGGAACCACTGCACTACTCCAGCCTGGAACCACTGCACTACTCTAGCCTGGAACCACTGCACTAATCTAGCCTGGAGCCACCGTACTACTCCAGCCTGGAACCAATGCACTACTCCAGCCTGGAACCATTGCACTACTCCAGCCTGGAACCACTGCACTACTCTAGACTGGAACCACTATACTACTCTAGCCTGGAACCACTGTACTACTCTAGCCTGGAACCACTGTACTACTCTAGCCTGGAACCACTGTACTACTCTAGCCTGGAACCACTGCATTACTCTAGCCTGGAACCACTGAACTACTCCAGCCTGGAACCACTGCACTACTCCAGCCTGGAACCACTGTACTACTCTAGCCTGGAACCACTGCACTACACAAGCCTGGAACCAGTGTACTACTCCAGCCTGGAACCACAACACTACTCTAGCCTGGAACAATCGCACTACTCCAGCATGGAACCATTGTACTACTCCAGCCTGGAACCACTGCACTACTCCAGCCTGGAACCACTGTACTACTCTAGCCTGGAACCACTGCACTACACAAGCCTGGAACCAGTGTACTACTCCAGCCTGGGACCACAACACTACTCTAGCCTGGAACCACAACACTACTCTAGCCTGGAACAATCGCACTACTCCAGCATGGAACCATTGTACTACTCCAGCCTGGAACCACTACACTACTCCAGCCGGGAACCACTGCACTACTCCAGCCTGGAACCACTGCACTACTCTAGCCGGGAACCACTGCACTACTCTAGCCGGGAACCACTGCACTACTCAAGCCGGGAACCACTGCACTACTCCAGCCTAGAACAACTGCACTACTCCAGCCGGGAACCATTGCACTACTCCAGCCTGGAACCACTGCACTACTCTAGCCTGGAACCACAACACTACTCTAGCATGGAACCACTGCACTACTCCAGCCTGGAACCACTGCACTACTCCAGCCTGGAACCACTGCACTACTCTAGCCTGGAACCACTGCACTACTCCAGCCTGGAACCACTACACTACTCCAGCCTGGAACCATTGTACTACTCTAGCCTGGAACCACTGTACTACACTATCCTGGACCCACTCTACTACCCAAGCCGGGAACCACTGCACTACTCCAGTCAGGAACCAGTGCACTACTCCAGCCTGGAACCACTGTACTACTCCAGCCAGGAACCACTGCACTACTCCAGCCTGGAACCATTGTACTACTCCAGCCTGGAACCACTGCACTACTCTAGCCTGGAACCACTGTACTACTCTAGCCTGGAACCACTGTACTACTCTAGCCTGGAACCACAACATTACTCTAGCCTGGAACCACTGCACTACTCCAGCCTGGAACAACTGTACTACTCTAGCCTGGAACCACTGCACTACTCCAGCCTGGAACCACTGCACTGCTCCAGCCTGGAACCACTGCACTACTCTAGCCTAGAACCACTGCACTACTCTATCCTGGAACCACTGCACTACTCCAGCCAGGAACCACTGTACTACTCCAGCCTGGAACCACTGCACTACTCTAGACTGGAACCATTGCACTACTCTAGACTGGAACCACTGTACTACTCCAGCCTGGAACCATTGCACTACTCTATCCTGGAACCACTGCACTACTCTATCCTGGAACCATTGCATTACTCCAGCCAGAAACAACTGCACTACTCCAGCCAGGAACCACTGCACTACTCCAGCCTGGAACCACTGCAATACTCCAGCCTGGAACCACTGCACTACTCTATCCTGGAACCACTGTACTACTCCAGCCTGAAACCATTGTACTACTCCAGCCTGGAACCATTGCACTACTCCAGCCAGGAACCACTGCACTACTCCAGCCTGGAACCACAGTACTACTCCATCCTGGAACCATTGTACTACTCTAGCCTGGAACCACTGTACTACACTATCCTGGAACCACTCTACTACCCAAGCCGGGAACCACTGCACTACTCCAGCCAGGAACCACTGCACTACTCCAGCCTGGAACCACTGTACTACTCCAGCCAGGAACCACTGCACTACTTCAGCCTGGAACCATTGTACTACTCCAGCCTGGAACCACTGCACTACTCTAGCCTGGAACCACTGTACTACTCTAGCCTGGAACCACAACATTACTCTAGCCTGGAACCACTGCACTACTCCAGCCTGGAACAACTGTACTACTCTAGCCTGGAACCACTGCACTACTCCAGCCTGGAACCACTGTACTACTCCAGCCTGGAACCACTGTACTACTCCAGCCTGGAACCACTGTACTACTCTAGTCTGGAACCACTGTCCTACTCTAGTCTGGAACCACTGCACTACACAAGCCTGGAACCAGTGTACTACTCCAGCCTGGGACCACAACACTACTCTAGCCTGGAACCACAACAATACTCTAGCCTGGAACCATCGCACTACTCCAGCATGGAACCATTGTACTACTCCAGCCTGGAACCACTACACTACTCCAGCCGGGAACCACTGCACTACTCCAGCCTGGAACCATCGCACTACTCCAGCCTGGAACCACTGCACTACTCTAGCCGGGAACCACTGCACTACTCTAGCCGGGAACCACTGCACTACTCAAGCCGGGAACCACTGCACTACTCCAGCCTAGAACAACTGCACTACTCCAGCCGGGAACCATTGCACTACTCCAGCCTGGAACCACTGCACTACTCTAGCCTGGAACCACAACACTACTCTAGCATGGAACCACAACACTACTCTAGCATGGAACCATTGCACTACTCCAGCCTGGAACCACTGCACTACTCCAGTCTGAAATCACAGCACTACTCTAGCCTGGAACCACTGCACTACTCCAGCCTGGAACCACTGCACTACTCTAGCCTGGAACCACTGCACTAATCTAGCCTGGAGCCACCGTACTACTCCAGCCTGGAACCAATGCACTACTCCAGCCTGGAACCATTGCACTACTCCAGCCTGGAACCACTGCACTACTCTAGACTGGAACCACTATACTACTCTAGCCTGGAACCACTGTACTACTCTAGCCTGGAACCACTGTACTACTCTAGCCTGGAACCACTGTACTACTCTAGCCTGGAACCACTGCATTACTCTAGCCTGGAACCACTGAACTACTCCAGCCTGGAACCACTGCACTACTCCAGCCTGGAACCACTGTACTACTCTAGCCTGGAACCACTGCACTACACAAGCCTGGAACCAGTGTACTACTCCAGCCTGGGACCACAACACTACTCTAGCCTGGAACCACAACACTACTCTAGCCTGGAACAATCGCACTACTCCAGCATGGAACCATTGTACTACTCCAGCCTGGAACCACTGCACTACTCCAGCCTGGAACCACTGTACTACTCTAGCCTGGAACCACTGCACTACACAAGCCTGGAACCAGTGTACTACTCCAGCCTGGGACCACAACACTACTCTAGCCTGGAACCACAACACTACTCTAGCCTGGAACAATCGCACTACTCCAGCATGGAACCATTGTACTACTCCAGCCTGGAACCACTACACTACTCCAGCCGGGAACCACTGCACTACTCCAGCCTGGAACCACTGCACTACTCTAGCCGGGAACCACTGCACTACTCTAGCCGGGAACCACTGCACTACTCAAGCCGGGAACCACTGCACTACTCCAGCCTAGAACAACTGCACTACTCCAGCCGGGAACCATTGCACTACTCCAGCCTGGAACCACTGCACTACTCTAGCCTGGAACCACAGCACTACTCTAGCCTGGAACCACTGCACTACTCCAGCCTGGAACCACTGCACTACTCCAGCCTGGAACCACTGCACTACTCTAGCCTGGAACCACTGCACTACTCCAGCCTGGAACCACAACACTACTCCAGCCTGGAACCAATGCACTACTCTAGCCTGGAACCACTGCAATACTCCAGCCTGGAACCACTGCACTACTCCAGCCTGGAACCATTGCACTACTCCAGTCTGAAATCACAGCACTACTCTAGCCTGGAACCACTGCACTACTCCAGCCTGGAACCACAACACTACTCCAGCCTGGAACCAATGCACTACTCTAGCCTGGAACCACTGCAATACTCCAGCCTGGAACCACTGCACTACTCCAGCCTGGAACCATTGCACTACTCCAGCCTGGAACCACAACACTACTCCAGCCTGGAACCACTGCACTACTCCAGCCTGGAACCACAACGCTACTCCAGCCTGGAACCACTGCACTACTCTAGCCTGGAACCACTGCAATACTCCAGCCTGGAACCACAACACTACTCCAGCCTGGAACCACAACACTACTCCAGCCTGGAACCAATGCACTACTCCAGCCGGGAACCATTGCACTACTCCAGCCTGGAACCACAACACTAATCCAGCCTGGAACCAATGCACTACTCCAGCCGGGAACCATTGCACTACTCCAGCCGGGAACCATTGCACTACTCCAGCCTGGAACCACAACACTACTCCAGCCTGGAACCACTGCACTACTCCAGCCTGGAACCACAACGCTACTCCAGCCTGGAACCACTGCACTACTCTAGCCTGGAACCACTGCAATACTCCAGCCTGGAACCACAACACTACTCCAGCCTGGAACCACTGCACTACTCTAGCCTGGAACCACTGCAATACTCCAGCCTGGAACCACTGCACTACTCTAGCCTGGAACCACTGCAATACTCCAGCCTGGAACCACTGCAATACTCTATCCTGGAACCACTGCAATACTCCAGCCTGGAACCACTGCACTACTCTAGCCTGTAATCACTGCAATACTCCAGCCTGGAACCACTACACTACTCCAGCCTGGAACCATCGCACTACTCTAGCTTCAGAACGACTGTGTATAGCCAAAAATAAACCAAGACAATTGATTTGAGAACTACATACATTCATGCATCCATTTTAGAAATGAATATGTATTCTATATAAATGTAATTGTGTTTTATGAACAGAGTAAGGGCACGGCCTATGCGAATCGAGGTTGGGAGATAATATGATTTATATCTCGATTACACCAATACATTCAGGGTTCATTCTACGTCAGAATATTTCGGAGAAGTGAGAAAGCGCGCGATCGCGTTCTTAAACTGTGTTATTTAATACATTTCAACAAAATATGATTACAATGTACAGTAAGACCATTATATACAACATGTGAATAGAAGGAGTGCTTTATAATGGGACAAAATTGTATGAAAATAGTAAAAAACAAACAAACAGTGGGGCCCCCAGAGGGCGAAGTCAGGGTCCATATGGCGACTATTTCGCCCACATCGCCCTCTAGAAGAACCCTGGTAATTAATTACGCTTGACTATATTTTCCACTATCTTGATTGGACAACTGTATATATTTTCCACTATCTTGATTGGACAACTGTATATAGTTTCCACTATCTTGATTGGACAACTGTGCCGTGATACATTGTGATAACTGCAGGCTAGGAAAATAATATAACCTTTAAAATATATACCTTTCGCGTGCCTCATGATTCTAAAAATAAAACCGGAAGTTGCGCATACAGTTCGACAATGCGAACTATATCTGAATAAGAAGGTGAAATAACTTTTTCGACAATTTACACTATGTATGTATGTTGAATAGCTTAACACATTGTAAAACTAACAGCAGCGACTAAATGTTAGCTTAATACATGTTTTGAGATCTAATCATCAGGAATGTAAGGACTTGTTTCACAGTTTGAGGCGGTCCCACTTAATATATGTCATAACACGTTATGTGTATATTACCTGCATAAACAGTTCAACACGTCCGGAGTATTTTGAATCACCACCAACTAATCTCAGTGGAGTTGCTGAAAAATGGTAATCATTTTACAACATATTTAAGATTTGTTTGGCTGTCCGGTTAGCCCAGTGGTTAGCACGCTCGCTTCTCACCAATGCAACCCGGGTTCGATCCTCGGACCGGGAAGTATACGAGATGGTACGGTGGTCGTCAGATCGAACAGGTGGGTTTTCTCCGGGTACTCCGGTTTCCTCCCACACGAATGACCACATTTACGCTTTCATCCGCGCCAACGAGAGTGGGTAATATAAATTTAAGTTGTTAAAACTTGCTTTGCAATCGTTGAAAAATAAATAAGTTTAAACATTATGATGCGTCTGTTTCTGTGTGGGGTTTTTGTGGGAGCACCAGTGGTCGTCCTCCACCAATACATAGCTCCCACAGCCTGTAGTATATGTTACTATATAATTCCGTGAGATTTTCATATATATTTTAAATAATAAATGATTTTGAGCAATTTGGACCATAAATTAATGAAAAAAAGGTGTTTCCATTTTTTCCAGACATTTTTTCACCTAAAATCCAAGATGGCCGCCGATGCCCGAAAAACGTCACTATGCGGTTACTAAAATGATTTGAATGGAAGAGTTTGACTTAATGCTCGGAGGGGCACCAGGGGTCTTCCTCCACCAATACATAGCTCCCACAGAAAACACACTGATACGATCTTAGCTTGGCAGCCATTTTATATTGCAAGTTTTATATACAGCAATTTCAGGGTTTTTTTTTAGTAATTCTGTAATTGCATTAACTTAATTAAATACTACAGTCTCATTCCACTGTTTAAAGCAGCATTACATCGTATGAAATAAAAGATATTTGAAAAATTCAATTTTTACGTATGGGTAGCAATGCTGCTACACAAGCTAACATTATACTTTGTATGCTTATGTTCATTTGGTAAACTGTTTTTTTTTTGCAATAAAACAAACTCGAAACCGAAAGTAGGACTTTCCGAGTCGATCGGTCACGCACTTGTTTACAACCGGAACGCATCGTCCGCACTTGTTTGTATTCGAAATGCATCGTCCCCATTTGTCCCACATTATCATTTTTGATTAAATTACTTGATATGTTGATTCATACCTCTGTTAGCTAAGTCTTTAGGGACATTTCTATATCCTCGCGAGGGGTTCGACATTAGAGGAAGATAGATAGATAGTCTTTCATGTTCAAAATATATACGTTGTTTTCTACATCCTCAGTTGTTTCACGCATGCGCATTGTGCGTGTTTATATTTCGTGTGTTGATAAACAAATTCGCGTATACGACGGTTTAAATTTATTGGAATTTTATCGTTTCTGAGCGACTATTTCGATTTTTGTAAACACACACACATTAGTATTTATATTTTACCCAAAACATCCTTTATTACGATATAATGCTGCTTTAAATATTAATATACAGGCAAATTATTTGATATTCCTTAACTATTAATATAATTCCTTAGCTATGTGAATTTTCTGAAAATATAGATCTATAAAAAATATGGCCATCAAGGTATGAACCATCGTGCTGGGATGCAAAATAAATATTATGTTATGAAGAAAACTATATCAACCTGCCATACATTTTATATATTAATATCTGGTATTCTTTGCCAATCAAAATGGCCACACAGACGCTGGAATGGGTCTCTGTCTGTATCATTTCACTATCCTCCAAAAATCTAAAATGACTAATCTCTTCAAAAGGCTTCGCTCATATGGGCAACCGGTAGCGATAATAAATAAACGTAAAACACACACACAAACTTACCTTCGCAACTGATAAACACGTCATAACTGTGTCCCTGTGCCGATAAATACCACGACCCCGATATGCAGGCCCTTAAATCGGATTCATCCCCAGTACACCGGAAGTTTTCGTAAACTACTTCATTTCCTTTCCCTGAGCCAAACAGTGTTGTACCAAAACTACTACCAAATAAATGCGCTATCCCGCTGCAATAATGAACATATAGATACTGTTTGTGTAATTAGTGTGAGATAGGATTTTATTTCATTGATTGATCATCGACATTTGTATTTCCACATTTTTCTTCTGTTTCTTTTATGATTTCCAATGATTGTTGGGTAATATTAGTTTTCAAATTATATTCATTTTAACTGCCCTGTCGGGGGCCTCATTGCATTACAATACACAACCGCACTACAACTTCTGTTAGTGTGAACGTCCGTAATAAGAAATAATTCCGGTTTAATTTTCAAGTTAGTTTCTGTTTCCTGTCAAAATCTACAGACACAATTCATTAGAATATATTACTTTATGATTAAGTGTTCATGTTTATCCGAAAATAGCTAAACTGCAGAAGTACATCCAACCGCGGAGGAATACGAAACTCAAGCAGTGAAGGAGAAAATGCCATATTTCAGTTTACAGTGGTATACCGTGCGACCCCACTGGGGAATTGGTTCCGGGTCGTTGTATCCTAGAAAGTAGGTTTTGCAATCAAGCAGACCATAATAGTTTTTACAATCAAGCAGACCATAATAGTTTTTACAATCAAGCAGACCATAATTTGATGATGTTTTACTGTAGAACCAGAGACTGTCTGCATTTCCTATTGTGATTATGGTGCAACTGTGGCATTTGTGCTCATTTGAAGAAGACATTTTGTGCATTTTTTTCAGTACTACTTGCTTCAGTGGATTGATGAGTAAACAGCCCTACATGACAGCTAGGATTCCTACGCATTCCATTTTAACCAGTGTTTGTTTACATTTGAAAATTGTGAAAAACGTTGATGGTGATGCCGTGACTTACTTGTGTCTAACAGCAAGCAGCAGCCCTGGAGTTTACAGAACTACATGCGGTAAAAGTGGATTCTTGGAACTGAGAATTTGACTGTGACAGTTCATCGATTTACCATAGCACGAAGGAGGAGAAAATACAGTGGTGTCAGCGACAGTAACCAGTCGACCACGGAGACAGACTAGTGAACAGTCCAATGCTGAAGCCAATGTTCAGCTTATCTTATCTTATCGTTCGTTATATTGTTCGTAAAATGTCGATAATGTATCATAAACATTTTCTGAAAAGTTGGCCAACATCAATTTGTTTAAGGTTTATTCAGTTCATTATTTACAATTCTAACACGACCCAGCTAATAACATACATACGTCTAGAGTAAAACCAATCTCGGGTTATTCTGCAATATACCTACCTTGAACTATGCTGCACGCGCACCGTGTTTTGGCTACGTCATTTATACAATGCGTGTAAAGTTTTATGAATGAAAGTCACGCGCGATGTTTGTAATAAATACCGTTGGAATTCACGGAAGTGAGCTATTTTTAGAATCAGATAATCTCTTGTCCATCTTGTTTTTCTGTTAAGTAACGTTTCAGTTACTATTCTGTACAGTTTTATTTGACAAAATAAATAAAATTATTGATCAGTTACAACATTTGTTCATTTATGCACTAGATTGATATTTTCTATAAAAAATAACGTCATCACCTCTTTACGCGGGAGGAAATTTCGAAAGCCAAATGCAGCGGCGTTTGAAGAAAATACTCCTTTAAAATTATTAGAAGTAAGTCGTGTTAGAATCGAAAGGCCTGAGTGATATATTTCTACGCATAAGAACTTCAAACTCGGGTTATTCTGCGATATACCACGGTTGATATTTATTATTTCTTAAATATTTACAGAACAATACACACATGTATTAACACAATAAGCATACATTCAAAAGCAATGTACATATATATATATATGAATTAAGATTTCAAAATATTTTCAATTTTCCTGAGGAACAAAGTATTTTGCTACGTTTACAATATTCGTTCATAATTGTTATTTCACTTTTCATTATTTTCATTATATCAACATAGTTCTGTCTGTTTACACTGATAATATAAGACAACCCAAGTATGGTAAACAATAAAATGTTATTGATATCTCGATATTCAAAATAATCTATCTTGTAACCTAACACAATTGCAGATAGTCTATTAAAATTCTATTTATTCCACATTGTCTGAGTATATGCATAATTGTTTGCCAAAAAGGTACCACGCTGTTGCAAGATATGAATTTTTTTTCATATGTAACCTAAATCATATATTCCCGAGTTTATCAGAAAACAGAAAGACGGCGATCTTGATACCGTGTCTGGCACTCGTTACAGCGGGACTGGGGGTGTGTATGGATGGGACCTGAAGCGAAAGACCATCAGCCGCGGGGCAAACTATCTGACACAGATTTTGTTGCGACCCGGTGCATCGGTTATCACCGGTAGTTTTAGATTGTATCGCAAAAATGTTCTCGTAAATTCGTGCGTTTCCAAGGGATACTAGTGCGGGCACGGCAGTTTGGGTTTACCAGTACTAAGCAATGTGTGTGAGTTGCCTTGCTCAATGACACTACATACGTGGCCTGACCGAGCATCGAACCCAGGACCGTTCGATTCCAAATCGTGACGACGCTCTACCACTGGGCCACGGACTGCTACTGTGGTACTGCTTGTTTTTATGAATGAATCGCGGGTTAGTAGTTTCCATCGGGGTATGAACTACATTGAGAGTGCTTAAAGTGTGTGGAAGGCATCCACTCTAACTTTAAACACACCCAATGTAGTTCTTACCCCGATGGACACATTTAACACGGGATTCATTACTTATATTTACATTAATTATTCTTTTCATTGACACATAGAAAAATATAGCACACTTTTCAGTTAAATTGCATTTTGTCCACCTTTGCGGCGACTTGTGTACAGGACCTAGTAAATAGATCATCATGGGTACGCGTAAACTATAATACACGCATCTTTTCAAAGGAACGCGCTGCTCGATACACAAACGTAAATCACACACAAACTTTTCATAAACACGTTTTCCTTAGATCTAACCTGTGTGCAAAACCCAGCATTCTGCAAGCCACTTTTGTTGCTTGATCGTCAAATGATGAACTATAGACAGATCTCCATACATTATTAACCAATATTTCCAAACGTCCGCTACCACCACTGTGTCCTCCCTGTAGTCGAACCATGGTACGGTTATGTTGTCCTACATGGAAGATAGAAATAGCTTTAATCCTTCTAAAGGTTACTTTCATAATAATATTAATATTCAATTAGGAATATACAAAACTGACAGTGAAAGTAAATAAACAGTTAAATAATTTTAATATTATTTGTTCAGTCGACTCGGAATATACAAAACTGAAAGTGTAAATACAACTGTGTACATTCAGAACTCGTCGCTCTCTGTCGGAAATCAGACCATACAGTTCAACATCCGTTATTGTGTCACGCATGTGCATTAAGCTGGGTTGATAACAAATAAAGTACGAGACGGTGAACACTATATTTATTTGATGTTGTTCGATTCTGTGAGAATATTTCGAATATTTCAATTTTTTAAACACACGGTCATTGGAAATTATAACAATTTGGTACTTCTTACATCACTTTTTTTCATATAGTGTCGTTTTAATGGTCCATGGCTTTGAGCCCCAAAACTTAGCCTGTGTGCAAGTCTGTCGATTTTTCACTTTTTAACTTCTGGCAAAATGACATTGATGTGATCAGAAACTCAATACGGCCCAATTAATAGTCTCGGTGTTAAAATATATTGATTTGACTGAACAGGCAAAATATATCGATGCCTGTTCCCAGGCTACGCATGGGTTTTAGCCCCAAAGCCCAATCGGAGGAGCATGTGAACTAAATGCTGACAAACATGCAACATGGGATACCCCGGAAAGTTGAATATGCGATTCTGCTATTCTCTTGACTAAGCATAGACTGATTCTCGGAAATTACACGATTTGTTGAGAGAAGGAAACTAGATCACATTTGACTAATCAGAGACTGATTCTCGGAAATTACACGATTTGCTGAGGAAATTAGACCAAACTTGGCTAATCAGAGAAGGATTCTCGGAAATGACTGCATAAATCGTGGGAATACCCCGCGTTAGTTAATACAAATTTAGTTTAGCTCGATTGCGAAACAAGTTCTAACAACTAATATTAATCACTCTGTATACCTCATTCTTGATGGAATTCATCGCCACGAGGGAGAGGGAATGGGAAATGTGGACGTTAAATGCCTTGTCTAAGGGCACACTCGTACCGCCTCCAATGGGACTCGAACTTCCACATTGTTCATGATCAATTTATTTGTTTGTTTGTTTGTTTTGGGTATTTTGTCGTTTAAAGGCGCACCAATAGATTAGGTCGTATGGCGACCCTCCACCTATTATTGGTGGAGGAAGACCCTGGGCGAACCTCCGAGCATCATTGCATACACGGACGGGTTCCCAGGTGCAACCATCGACCTTCTGCAAGCAAGTTGGATAGCTCCCTCATGTAACAAAATTGACAACGAAGACGGTGCATGTACATATGTGAATAAAGAAACTCTTACCTGTTGTCCTTAGAATAAAGACACAGACCTGGAAGATAAAATACCTGGTAACGATGCAGTGCCAATATTTAAAATACAGTGTTTGGTTCCCATTCCCCGACGCTACAAACGGGGCGACTCAACTATATGTTGATATGCGCAATACATATGCGTACAATGCATGTACTTAAAATTATATACTAGAAGACATAGAAAACGCACACCTACATTATATACTAGAGGACATAATAAACGCACACCTACATTATCTACTAGAGGACATAGAAAACGTACAGTCACATACGTTATATACTAGAGGACATAGAAAACGCACACTTACATTATATACTAGAGGACATAGAAAACGCACACCTACAGTATATACTAGAGGACATAGTAAACGCACACCTACATTATATACTAGAGGACATAGTAAACGCATACCTACATTATATACTAGACGACATAGTAAACGCATACCTACATTATATACTAGAGGACATAGTAAACGCATACCTACATTATATACTAGATGACATAGTAAACGCATACCTACATTATATACTAGAGGACATAGAAAACGCACACCTACATTATATACTAGACGACATAGAAAACGCACACCTACATTATATACTAGAGGACATAGAAAACGCACACCTACATTATATACTAGAGGACATAGTAAACGTACACCTACATTATCTACTAGAGGACATAGAAAACGCACAACTACAGTATCTACTAGAGGACATAGAAAACGCACACCTACATTATATACTAGACGACATAGTAAACGCACACCTACATTATATACTAGAGGACATAGAAAACGCACACCTACATTATATACTAGAGGACATAGAAAACGCACACCTACATTATATACTAGAGGACACAGAAAACGCACACCTACATTATATACTAGACGACATAGTAAACGTACACCTACATTATCTACTAGAGGACATAGAAAACGCACAACTACATTATCTACTAGAGGACATAGAAAACGCACACCTACATTATATACTAGACGACATAGTAAACGCACACCTACATTATATACTAGAGGACATAGAAAACGCACACCTACATTATATACTAGAGGACACAGAAAACGCACACATACATTATATACTAGACGACATAGTAAACGTACACCTACATTATATACTAGCGGACATAGAAAACGTACACCTACATTATATACTAGAGGACATAGAAAACGCATACCTACATTATATACTAGACGACATAGTAAACGAACACCTACATTATATACTAGAGGACATAGAGAACGCACACCTACATTATATACTAGACGACATAGAAAACGCACACCTACATTATATACTAGAGGACATAGAAAACGCACACCTACATTATATACTAGAGGACATAGAAAACGCACACCTACATTATATACTAGAGGACACAGAAAACGCACACCTACATTATATACTAGACGACATAGTAAACGTACACCTACATTATATACTAGCGGACATAGAAAACGTACAACTACATTATATACTAGCGGACATAGAAAACGCACACCTACATTATATACTAGACGACATAGTAAACGCACACCTACATTATCTACTAGAGGACATAGAAAACGCACACTTACATTATATACTAGAGGGCATAGAAAACGCACACCTATATTATATACTAGAGGACATAGAAAACACACACCTACATTATATACTAGAGGACATAGAAAACGCACACCCACAATATATACTAGAGGACATAGAAAACACACACCTACATTATATACTAGAGGACATAGAAAACGCGCACCTACATTATCTACTAGAAGACATAGAAAACACACACCTACATAATATACTAGAGGACATAGAAAACACACACCTACATAATATACTAGAGGACATAGAAAACACACACCTACATAATATACTAGAGGACATAGAAAACACACACCTACATTATATACTAGAGGACATAGAAAACGCACACCTACATTATATACTAGAGAACATAGAAAACGCACACCTACATAATATTCTAGAGGACATAGAAAACACACACCTACATTATATACTAGAGGACATAGAAAACACACACCTACATAATATACTAGAGGACATAGAAAACGCAATTTATGTTATTAAATTATATTTTTCGTTGTGCAAAAAATGAATTAAATGAAAATTGCTTTTCCCTTGGCCTTATGTGTAGTCGTCGATTAGATGGCGTGATTGTGTGCACGAGGTGCTTCGTGCATGTACGATTATATAGTCATTCAGCTTCGGGGGATCGGTTGCGAACAATTGTGTTTTTTAGTTTTAGTTTTTGTATTGGCCGTATCGAGGATGATGACAATGTGTTTATGCATTACATTAATGTTTATGATTTTGACTGTATAATGAAATTGAAACAATAATATTCAATGTGTTCATTGTATTTAAAATAATTTTGTTTTCGTATTTTTGGGGGTTAACCCATTTAACACCAAGTAACTGACATGGACTGGTCCATGATATTGTTAGATCAATAAATTAATAACAAAATTACATTTGGATCAGTTCATTTATCAAAATGGGTAATTTTTTAATATTTTTTTTCTAAATATAGTTATATTACTTGAAAAAAGTGCAGATCCTGATGAGACGGCTCGTCACGAGCCGGCTCATCTGGATCTACACTTTTTTGTAAGCCAATTTAGAGGTCTGTGGTGTTGAAAGGGTTAATGTTGCTTATGTCATAAGGCGAGTCTCCAGCTAGTATTGGTGTAAGAAAGCCCCGGGTGCCCCTCACAGCAGTATTTCCATGGCAATGATGGGCACCACAACGCATGACCTTCCGCAAGCCAGTTAGATAGCTTCCTCACATGAAATAATTCGACATCCGCAGTGGGGTAAGAACCTACAGCGGTGAGGGACTAATAGTTTGAAGCCGACGACCTTAACCAATCGGCCGCGAATGCCCCTTAAGTTACATGTAATTGTGAACACATGTTTACTAGTTAGACAATACACAATTATCGAAATAAAGGTATGCAAATTTAAATTGTCGATGTTTACATTTATACCATGTGGTGCACAGTAACTATATAAAGGATGCTTAGTAGGGTAACACGCTGGACTGGTAATCCAGGGATCCTAGGTTCGATCCCCCGTCTGACCCTAATACAATTAACAGTATTTCAGATGGGACGTAAATCCGAGGTCTCGTGTCGGTGCTTTACACCGTGCACGTAAAAGAACCAGATGAGACTCTGGAATAGGTCTCTGTCTGTATCATGCACTATCCTCCAAACTCTAAAATGACTAATCTATTCAGGAGGCGTCGCTCATATGGGCAACCGGTAGCGACGATAAATAAACGTAAGCACACAGTAGGGTATAAATACTAATAAACACAAATCTTCTTTTTTTTCTTTTATGATTTCCAATGACTGGCTAATATAATAGTTGTTTTCAAATTTTATTCATTTTAGCTGCCCTGTCTGGAGCCTCATTGCACTACGTGACACAACCGCACAACCACTTCTGTTAGTGTGTACGTCCGTAATAAGAAATAGTTCCTGTATAATGTTCACGTTAGTTTCTGTTTGCTGTCAACATTTAGAATATATTACTTAATAATTAACTGTTCATGATAGTCAGAAAATAGCTAAAATACAAAAGTACGACTAACCGGACAGAAATAGGAAATGCGATAGGTGGCGGAGAAATGTGATAGGTGACGGAGAAATGCGATAGGTGACGGAGAAATGCGATAGGTGACGGAGAAATGCGATAGGTGACGGATAGGTGGCGGAGAAATGTGATAGGTGACGGAGAAATGCGAAATGCGATAGGTGACGGAGAAATGCGATAGGTGACGAGAAATGTGATAGGTGACGGAGAAATGTGATAGGTGACGGATGGGCGGAGAAATGCGATAGGTGACGGAGAAATGCGATAGGTGACGGAGAAATGCGATAGGTGACGGAGAAATGCGATAGGTGACGGATAGGTGGCGGAGAAATGTGATAGGTGACGGAGAAATGCGATAGTGACGGAGAAATGCGATAGGTGACGGAGAAATGCGATAGGTGACGGATAGGTGGCGGAGAAATGTGATAGGTGACGGAGAAATGCGATAGTGACGGAGAAAGCGATAGGTGACGAGAAATGCGATAGGTGACGGAGAAATGTGATAGGTGACGGAGAAAATGCGATAGGTGACGGAGAAATGCGATAGGTGAGGAGAAATGCGATAGGTGACGGAGAAATGCGATAGGTGACGGATAGGTGGCGGAGAAATGTGATAGGGACGGAGAAATGCGATAGTGACGGAGAAATGCGATAGGTGACGGAGAAATGCGATAGGTGACGGAGAAAATGCGATAGGTGACGGAGAAAATGCGATAGGTGACGGAGAAATGCGATAGGTGAAGGAGAAAATGCGATAGGTGACGGAGAAATGCGATAGGTGACGGATAGGTGACTGAGAAATGCGATAGGTGACGGAGAAAAGCGATAGGTGACGGAGAAATGCGATAGGTGACGGAGAAAATGCCACTGTTCACTGCTTCAAATCTGGGACCATGCTGCTTCCAATTCAGTAGTGGGGCGACCATCCCCTACCCAGCGGGTTCTCAGGTGGCGGATAGGGGAACGGACTTCAGATATGGGGGTTAGCTGTGAATCAAATAAGCAGTGCCGGACCATATGGCGGTGTACCTACCAGGACGGGGCAGGATAGCACATTGCAAAGCTACTCCTATTAAATACTCCATCGGGTACATCAGGCGAATATATGGACCGCCTTAAAAGTCCTAGCCTAAGGGTGCGGTAACCCCAACAGAAACCTCGAATGCTGAAGCCGGAAGTACTGGGCCGCACGGCGCATTCTAATAAACCACGGTACTACGCATAAGCGCAAAATGAATCACAATGACTGTTTCAAATAGTTGTTTTCAAATTGTATTCCGATCACTCAGTTATACATGTATACTGTAATGATGGTCAAGAATCCTAGTTATATCTATATATGTATACATTTTAATTTATATTTCCATATATTATTGTCATGTGTAAATGTTTAAAATTGCATTTGTAATTGTGAAGCGCAATAGAATAATTTTTAATGTTTGCGCTATATAAATGCTATGTATTTGTATTTATTCATTTTAA
>CM026388.1:40678676-40698269 GCA_014843695.1 Archivesica marissinica
CAACTACATGAAATGTACGTATAGCGATGCGCTAGCGGATTCTTAACTACGTAGTCCGAGCTTTGCATGGGGTTGTTCCTAAGGCTATATCTTACCATACCCACACATGTTTCTTATTATCATTTACCCACTGTAATTGACATACAATTCTAAGACATTAAATTCCAGAAAGTGTCCCTCACCAATGTGTTCTTTGGATGCTGTTAATTATTATAATGTTCATGTATTTCTGTCATCTTTTTACCAGTATAATTTTACAAGTAATAATGTCGAAATGTCTTTAAGTCTTATAGCATGACAGTATGTATAATACATGTATATTCCTAACGGTCGTATATTAGTTTAAATTACAAGATGTACATATACAGCCTACATCCGTTATGTCAAAGTAGGTTATGTCGAATGTTCCAGTTATCTCAAAGTTGGATCAAAGTCCCGTTTCAGACACTATCATTTTACACAAAACTGGCTCCGTTTATTTAGAATTTCGTTACGTCAAACTTCGGTTATGTCGATGTATTTTGTTCGGTCCGACGGAGTTAGACATAACGGATGTAGACTGTACGTATATTATATAATATACATAACTTACATACTGTAATTATTCGATATGAAAACAACTTTTAACAGAGTGGAATTTCTAGTTATATTGTGTACTTCTGTAGCGATCAGTAGTCGGATTAAGACAATGAACTACGAGTAGCTGTACTCTCTGTGTTGCATTAAAAGAGTTATTAAATATAATGATATAGGATCTTAGAGTGGTGATTTTATACCATATTTTTATTAAATTAGTTTTAGAATTTTACTATTAAGCGAGCATTTTGTATGTTTAAATGTGAGTAATTACTGTAAATGTATGCATACTATATGTAAAATATGATCATGAATACGTATAACCTTCTCCACATTTGAACAACTCTATATTTCTTTATGTTTGATATCTATGTACATTGTACAAGTATTTATATAATTTATGCTATTATCACTGTTTGCCATAAAGTATGCATGTATATGTCCTCATGGGCTTTTGAGCCTATTGGAATTCAGAAATAAAATATCTAAATATCTAAAATATCTATGTTGCTGGAACTTGAATTTTCCGAGGACTAATTTTCAACACCAACAATAAGACCACACCCTTCCATTGACCTTGGACTTGTAGTTTGGCAAACAACAGGACAAGCTCAGATATGATTTATGCATCAACGAAATCACAACCATTATTATCTTTTCAAACACCATCAAAGATATTGCTTTGAATCTTCGTAAACACGTCATGGGATTATTGCTCAACACACACAGTAAGTCCCTACGATACCACTGACCTTGAAATTTGGAAATTCATTAGAAAGTATAAAAGGCGGCATATTCTATTTCAGCATTAAACATACAGTCAATCGCACATGGCGAGACACACACTGGGTGGTGGTGACCTTGTATAAATATTAGATGTGTGATGCATGACCCTGGTATATTTATAAAGACAAAAGGGCAATTGGCGTCTGTGTCACAGTCTCTAAGGCAAACTAAATGTGTTTGCATCAGACATGAGCTTTAGAACATATGTCGTCGTGCCTTTATCACTGTCGCTATAAAAGGATAATAACTCGTAAGATATGTACGGCCGTTGATTGTGACAATAAAACGACAAATTGATAGTAGCTTCCAGATTAGAACTACACTAGTAATAAAATATAGCGGCAGCTTATCTTTTCTATAAATGGCTTGTTTCTCGCGTGATGTATACATGCACCGAGACAAAGTACGTTTGTTTTAGGTGCGAATTGCCCCGAGTTCGAGCCAAGCTGTAGCCGTTACGACTGTGCCCTTAGGCAAGACATTTAAATTCCACATTACCTCTTCTCTCTTTCTCTCCCTCGTGGCGATGCATTCCATCATGAATGAGGTCTCGAGAGTGATTAATACAAATTGTAAGAACTTGTTTCGCAATCGAGCTAAAAATGTGTACGAACTATTTAGTGCGTTTTACATAAGCAAGTGAGGACCTCTGTTCAAATACTGCCCGAATCACGGTAATGAATCCTTAGGCAAGACACATCAATCCACATTGCCCCTTCACCCCCCCTTGACGATACAAATTACATTTGCATACATTTTAATTTATATTTCCATATATTATTGTCATGTGTAAATGTTTAAAATTGCATTTGTAATTGTGAAGCGCAATAGAATAATTTTTAATGTTTGCGCTATATAAATGCTATGTATTTGTATTTATTCATTTTAACTGCCCTGTCTGGAGCCTCATTGCACTATCTGACACAACCGCACAACAAGTTCTGTTAGCGTGAACGTCCGTAATAAGAAATAGTTCCTGTATAGTTTTCAAGTTTGTTTGTTGTCAAAATTAAAAATTAGAGACAATACAAATTCATTAGAATATATTACTTAATAATTAACTGTTCATAATTAGTCAGAAAATAGCTAAAATACAAAAGTACGTCTAGCCAAAACACGGTGCGCGCGCAGCATAGTTCAAGGTAGGTATATCGCAGAATAACCCGAGGTAGATTTTACTCAAAAGTATGTAAGTTATTAGCTGGGTCTTGTTAGAATAATAATTAACTGTTCATAATTATTCAGAAAAGAGCTAAATTATGTAGTACGTCTAACCGTGCAGGAATACGAAACACAACTAGTGACATAGAAAATATCATATTTCACTGTTTCAAAGCGGTGTAAGATGGGAGAAAACATCTTTCATAAAGGACCAGGTAGTTCTACATTATGTACAGGATATAAGCCGACAACGATCCAATATGTAAACTATTGGACTGTGTGAGGCGTGTAGGACAGAAGACAGTACCAATAGTTTACATATTGGATCCGTTTGAGGCTTATATCTTACTTAAAACACACAATTATATAACAAGATTCTACTAATTAAAATTGTTAATTCCGTACAATACGCGAAGGATTTAATATAATACTCTGGCCTTTTGACAGCAGTCCAATATTAATAATATTAATAATAATGGACTGCAAGTACAAAGGTATGACGTCACGACAGTGTTTTAATTAAGAAATAATAAGTATCAACCGTGGTATATCGCAGAATAACCCGAGTTTGAAGCCGAATGCCTGAGTGCTATATTTCTACGCATAAGAACGACAATCGAGGGTTATTCTGCGATATACCACGGTTGATACTTATTATTTCGATTCTAACACGGCTTACTTCTAATAATTTTAGACGAGAATCAAAGGAGTATTTTCTTCAAACGCAGTGCATTTGGCTTTTGAAATTTCCTCCCGCGTAAGGGGTGATGACGTTATTTTTTTATGGAAAATATCAATCTAGTGCATAAATGAACAAATATTGTAACTGATCAATACTTTTATTTATTTTGTCAAATAAAACTGTACAGAATAGTAACTGAAACGTTACTTATACAAGACGGACAAGAGATTATCTTATTCCAAAAATTGCTCACTTCCGCGAATTCCCACGGTAGTATTTACAAACATCACGTGACATCATTCATAAAACTTTACACGCATTGTATAAATGGAATAGCCAAAACACGGTGCGCGCGCAGCATCGTTCAAGGTAGGTATATCGCAGAATAACCCGAGGTAGGTTTTACTCTACAAGTATGCATGTTATTAGCTGGGTCGTATTAGAATTGTAGATAAGATATAAATTAAAAGTAGAACAAGAGTGCGGATTACAAAAAAGTATTTCTTTTGAGGTCATGGGTTTCCGTACTACGAAAATATTGATTACTTTTTTTTAAATTTAAGCTTATTTAACGTCGCTAACGGTTTCCCATTTGAGCGACCATCAGTTGTCCTAACAACACCTTTCCTGGGCAGGCTCCAGCGGTTAACCAGTACAGTCAAACCTGTCTTAAGCAGCCAGCCAATGGAATCAGAGAAAGTGGCTGCTTATAACAGGTGGCTGCTTAATAGAGGTCAAATGTAAATTAAAACAACCGATTGTGAATCTGGAAACTGGCTGCTTAATACAGGTTGGCTGCTTAATGGAGGTGACCACTAACACAGGTTTGACTGTACTTGGTGCACAAACTTCCGTAAGAAACTGCCAACTTTTTCATAGTTTTAGTTTAGTTTATTTTATTAAATTCCAATAGGCTGTCAAGCCCATGAGGACATACACACACATATTATATACAGTTAGCGAACAGTGCAAACATAAAGCATACATTTTATACAAATGAGCTCCCACAGCCATTTATATTTATATCTATGTGTAAATACATGTAATATTTATCTGATATGTGTCTTATAATTAAAGCAAAATAGTTCTTTATTTCTAACAAGGAGAAGGTCAAAAGACACAACAAAACACAAAACCAAACATACAAAATTGAAGTTGTTGCAAAGTTATATAACATGGCCGAGTAGTAAACCCTTCGTAACCATATTCATTGCTAAATGTTAAATATTATAAATTTAACATGTGGTCATATTTGTAAATCAGAACGCATCCATTTATTTAATTCAGAGAGGCTTTGTAGATTAATATTACATTTCATATAAATGAGACACGGTCTGAGCGGGGCTCGAACTTGTGACCATCATTGATGATAGCTGACAGTGGTATGCAAGTCAGCGACCTTAACCACTCGACCACGGAGGCGGTTTAATATTGATTACTAGACTAACCAATGCTACTATTAGACAACAGAGACAACAGCTTATGGTCAGCTATCTTTATGGGAAACTAGATACTTTAGGGCACCTATGCACGGCGTTCATGAATTTTTTTATTTATGCACAGGTAAATGTTGAATATATTATTTTGACTTAGTAACATCAATAACTAACAATATTACAACTCATAAGAAACTTTTTTCTGGTTATTTGTACTTTTATTTCATTAGGATAGCTCATAAACCGCATCATTTCGGTGAAAACAATTTTCCCAACAACTTGTCTGTTATATTCGACTACTGAACCAGTCAGGTGACAGTTGCATTAGGCTACCGGTATGCACAACGGAATGCTATTGAACCATGCTTCACCTCTGTCAGCGAAAATAGGTTAAAACCATTTAAATATTTTAAATACGGATGTAAATGGGAAAAATACGCCGAGCATAGGAATACGCCGAGCATAGGTTCCACCACTCTATATACATTTAGCTAGCTTTTTAAGACTTACAACAGCAAGGTAATGTATGTATGTATGTTCCATTAATGTCAAACCCCTTGCGGGGACCTAGACATGTATTCATGGGCAGGCTTAGCCGACCTAAGTGGTTAACCAGTGCTAAGCAATGTGTGTGAGGTGCCTTGCTCAATGACACTACATACGTGGCCTGACCGAGTATCGAACCCGGGACCGTTCGATTCCAAATCTGACGCTTTACCACTGTACCTCGGACGCCACTTTATACATAGCAATAGCAAAATATGTCCAAGAACGCCAATTTTAAGTTTGTTTTATTGTCGTAGTGGGAATGGCTAGTAATAATAAAACTTACCCAAATCGTCAACGCAAGCAATGTCTTCATTGTTGAGTTGGTGTGTTGTAATAATGAAATATAACTGACGTAAACTTGTATTTATATGTTTATCTTATCAGGTAAGGACATTTGGAAAGTAGTCATATGAGAACCACGTATCTGTTCCTATCTTTAAAATGATACTACATCCAAACTTTAATAAAATCTTGAAAACCAAAATTGGCTAAAATTCTTTTAAAGCGACACTACGTCGGTGTAAAAAACAACAGAAAATGTCAACGGAATGTAATTTCCTACTGTATACTAAATATGTTTTCCAAATATTTGCCACAGAATTTGTGTGTTTCTACTAATAAACGTAACAAAATGATGTAAATAGGACCAACAGCCATGCTTCGTGGCAACGTGTGTATCCTGAATAACACGATTAATGGTACAGATTTACATTACAGAAATTTATCTACAGAACATAATTTGCAATTATCTGCTATAATTGTGTTCCAAATATTTGCCACAGAATCCGAGTATTTGAACTAATAAACAAAAATATACGACGTTTCTTGACATAACAAAATGATGTGAACAAGGTCAACAATAATGCGTAATGGGTGTATGCTGAATAACATTATTCATGTTAGAGATTTACTGTTATATCTCACTGTTGTGCCTATGCATATTTTTTTAGACTAATCTGATTTAAATTATCTCTAAACGACAGTAGCAATCGCTGGAAATGAAGCGCAAAATAATAATATGTATAAATATATATTTATATGTCTTGTCACTCACTGTATGACACATGTATATAGTCAATGTACATTGATGTATGTTTATAATGGTTTGCTCTCCGAATTTGGAGGAAATAAAAGTGTCTATCTGTTTATTGATTAATAAAATTTGTTTTGTTGTTCAAAAAAAAAAAATTAGATGCATTTTCTTATTATTATCAGATTCTATATGCCACATGACCACGATAAAATTGTTCATATATATTTGTATACATATGTATTTGACGATATACCATGTACAAGTCTTAATACAATTTCTGTTCTGTTCTGGTTATTGATTGAAAGTGTAGTGTTCCGGAATATTTTCTGAAGAATTTGTAGTAAATGAATGCTGTTTATATGTAAAAATACATTTTTACTTTCTGCGATGTAATGTCGCGTTAAATGTACGAGAATGTACAGTGCCATACACTCTACGAAACAGGATGTCCTCAATTTGTAATGTCAACTTAAACTCACTCGTTCTCTGTGACACGTATAAGAATTTCGCAACGACCACTGTACTCGGTGACATTTCTAAGAATGTCGCAAGACCACTGTACTCGGTGACATTTCTAAGAATGTCGCAATGAACATTGTACTCAGTTAACCGTATAAGATCTTTGCAACAAAAACTGTACAGACGGATCTGTAGTTCAGTGGTCAACACGTTGGACTGGATCGCAGGTTCGATCCCCCGTCTGACCCTAATAAAATTAACAGTCTTTCAGATGAGACATTAAACCGAGGTCTCGTGTCGGTGCTGTACACCGTGCACGTAAAAGAACCAGAGGAGATCTGTCTGTATCATTGCACTATCCTCCAAAAATCTAAAATGACTAATCTCTTTAGGAGGCGTCGCTCATATGGGCAATCGGTAGCGACGATAAACGTAAAACACACACCAAACAAAAACTGTTCTTGGTGGCACTTCTTTCAGAACGAAATTGCATTGCTATTCACGAATACATTAAAAGCAAAATTAAACTTTATTTATTTTACAACGATTGCTAAGCAAGTTTTAACAACTTATATTAATCACTCTCGTTGGCGCGGATGAAAGCGTGAATGTGGTCATTCGTGTGGCAGGAAACCGGAGTACCCGGCGAAAACCCACCTGTCCGATCTGGCGACCACCGTACCACCGCACATACTTCCAGGTCCGAGGATCGAACCCGGGATGCATTGGTGAGAAGCGAGTGCGCTAACCACTGCGCTAATCGGACATTAATTTATTTTTTATATGACCGAAAAAACCCAAAACAAACAAACATAGGAACCATTTTAGGTGAGATTATTTGGGAGAAAGCACGCTATTACGTCCTTAAATTGTGTTATTTAATAAATTCCAACAAAATAGGGTTAAAGAGAACATATGAATAGAAGGAGTACTTGATAATTGGTCAGTGTATCTTATTTGACAACATTTGTATGGACAATTTTAGGGAGTCAGGCCTACAAAGGGCGAAGTCAGGATCCGTAGGACAACTAGTTCACCCAAGTCGCCCTGAAATATAACGTAACAACGCACGTGAGTAAGATATGATATTTTAATAAACAACAACCAGATAACAATTAAATGTTAATGTACATACATATAGTAATTGTTATATTGCTACCAGCATTTTCTCAACTATGGACATAGTGGCGCCATATTGGAGGTGTGAGATAAATCTGTCTAGCAAAGTAGACAAGGGGACTACTTTATGCCAATTAGTTATCACCAACACGTAAGGGGACTACTTTATGCCAATTAGTTATCACCAACACGTAAGGGGACTACTTTATGCCAATTAGATAACACCAACAAGTACCCTTTTTTTCCGCATCCAAATTTATTTTCTAACCTATACTTTTGGCACTATATTGGAGGTGTGAGATAAATCTGTTTAACCAGGTAGAAAAGGGGACTACTTTATGCTAATTAGTTATCACCCAACAAGTCCGATCGTTTTTTTATTTCCGTATCCAAATTTTTTATCATTTCATTGGATAACGGAAAATTCCGAACAGTGTGGTGAAGTTAACGTAATTTACATTTAAAGAAATGTGAGAAAATAAATCGACCACCCTCATACAGTTGCAGGTAAGAAAATCCCACCCTCGGGCTGAAATTTGCCGAGTTCTTTGCACGCATCTTCAGCCCATGGGTGGGATATCCTTATCTGCAAGTTTCGGTTTGTTTGTTTGTTTGTTTGTTTGTTTACGCCTGCATCAGCACAATTCTGGATATATCGCCGGCTGGCAATTTACCGAACAAAACATTTCCTGGGCAGGCTCCAGCGGTTAACCAGTACTTGGCGAACACAATCCTCCGTAAGAAACTGCCACCTTTTTCATATATATGAGACACGGCCTGAGCAGGTCTCGAACCAGTGACCATCAGTGATGATAGGTTACGGTGGTATACAAGTCAGCGACTGTAACTACTCGAACACAGAGCACAGATTCACTTTGTACCAGTATGATTTCTCAGTGGCATACACAGGGCGTAGCCTCGAGATATTTCAACACAATGGCAGACATAGCCGGGACCACCATCCATCCTGCATGACCACCATCCATCCTGCGTGACCACCATCCATCCTACTGGACCACCATCCATCCTGCGTGACCACCATCCATCCTACTGGACCACCATCCATCCTGCTGGACCACCATCCATCCTACTGGACCACCATCCATCCTGCATGACTTCCATCCATCCTGCGTGACCACCATCCATCCTGCGTGACCACCATCCATCATGCGTGACCACCATCCATCCTACGTGACCACCATCCATCCTGCGTGACCACCATCCATCCTGCGTGCACCATCCATCCTACGTGCCACCATCCATCCTGCGTGACCACCATCCACCCTGCGTGACCACCATCCATCCTGCGTGACCACCATCCATCCTGCGTGACCACCATCCATCATGCGTGACCACCATCCATCCTGCGTGACCACCATCCATCATGCGTGACCACCATCCATCCTGCGTGACCACCATCCATCATGCGTGACCACCATCCATCATGCGTGACCACCATCCATCCTGCGCAGCCAATGAGCATTGCAATGCACAGAAGTAAATCTCAATATAGAACCAGAACAATATAATTATATCACATAACTTGTATCCAGTGTATTACAGTCATCTCATAATTTCCTATATGAACGCACGTGTAATTAACATAGAACGATTCTGATTGGTTGAGAGAATAATCCGTATAATTTGCAAATTAAACTTCAAAGTATCCATATTTCTATTTGAATTGGTAGTGACGTAATGGCAATTTAGCGACGTCACGACAATTTGCGCTGACATTTGGCGCCAAAATGAAAGTAGCAGCGTTATTTTATGCAAAACCAAACAAAATATGGTAATGTGATAAAAAGGATCATACACTCGTGGTGATTTCATAGCATATTTTATGAAACTCGTTTTGGAATTTTGCTGTAAAACTCGCCATAGGGCTTGCTTGCTCGACTCCTAGCAGCGAAAATAACAGTCGAAGATGCCACAGAATTTCAGTAGAATTGTTGTAATGAGAATTCTAATGAAATTCCACGCCATATTTCAAAAGTTTGCAGATATATATAAGAAAAAAACATTAATGAATTTGTCATCTGCTACAATTATTTGAACTATTTATAGCCTTTATTTTTACCCAGCATGCAAAGAGTTAGTAGCAAATTTCCAAAACGAGTTTCATAAACTATGCTATGAAATCACAACGAGTGTAGGTCTATGGTCCTATATATATAATATATATTTACATAATATCTCAGCCAATCTGGCCTGGATGTTAAAAAACATTTCTCAGATATCACACTCCAATTTAGGTAATTTGATTACACGAGTCCAAGATCTCCACTGTCCTCAACCAATCAATGTGCTTGAGACAGAGTTTGAATACGGTTTTTCTAGAGTGGAATGACAGATCGCTCCGCTCGTTTGCCATTTATATCCGCCATTTTGCCTCTTTTTAAAAAAATGTTTTGCTGTTTTTTTTTCTATAACTCGGGCAGGTACACCTTTATGAACTCGAACTTGTTTGCGCCTTTTGCCCGATATGTAGTACATTTACCTTACTGCCCCTTTGCCCGATATGTACTACATTTACCTTACTGCCCCTTTGCCCAATATGTACTACATTTACCTTACTGTCCCTTTGCCCGATATGTACTACATTTACCTTACTGTCCCTTTGCCCGATATGTACTACATTTACCTTACTGTCCCTTTGCCCGATATGTACTACATTTACCTTACTGCCCCTTTTGCCCGATATGTTGTACATTTACCGTACTGCCCCTTTTGCCAGATATGTACTACATTTACCTTACTGCCCCTTTTGCCCGATATGTACTACATTTACCTTACTGCCCCTTTTGCCAGATATGTACTACATTTACCTTACTGCCCCTTTTGCCAGATATGTACTACATTTACCTTACTGCCCCTTTGCCCAATATGTACTACATTTACCTTACTGTCCCTTTGCCCGATATGTACTACATTTACCTTACTGCCCCTTTTGCCAGATATGTACTACATTTACCTTACTGCCCCTTTTGCCAGATATGTACTACATTTACATTACTGCCCCTTTTGCCAGATATGTACTACATTTACCTTACTGCCCCTTTGTCCGATATGTACTACATTTACCTTACTGCCCCTTTGCCCGATATGTACTACATTTACCTTACTGCCCCTTTGCCCAATATGTACTACATTTACCTTACTGTCCCTTTGCCCGATATGTACTACATTTACCTTACTGTCCCTTTGCCCGATATGTACTACATTTACCTTACTGTCCCTTTGCCCGATATGTACTACATTTACCTTACTGCCCCTTTTGCCCGATATGTAGTACATTTACCTTACTGCCCCTTTTGCCAGATATGTACTACATTTACCTTACTGCCCCTTTTGCCCGATATGTACTACATTTACCTTACTGCCCCTTTTGCCAGATATGTACTACATTTACCTTACTGCCCCTTTTGCCAGATATGTACTACATTTACCTTACTGCCCCTTTTGCCAGATATGTACTACATTTACCTTACTGCCCCTTTTGCCGTTGTTTTTTTTGTTTGGTTGTTTTTTTTGTTTTGGTTGTGTTTTTTTGTTTTGGTTGTTTTTTTTGTTTTGGTTGTTTTTTTGTTTTGTTTGTTTTTTTTGTTTTGGTTGTTTTTTTTGTTTTGGTGTTTTTTTTGTTTTGGTTGTTTTTTTTGTTTGTGTTGTTTTTTTTGTTTGGTTGTTTTTTTTGTTTGTTGTTTTTTTTGTTTTGGTTGTTTTTTTGTTTTGGTTGTTACATTTACCTTACTGTCCCTTTGCCCGATATGTACTACATTTACCTTACTGCCCCTTTTGCCGATATGTACTACATTTACCTTACTGCCCCTTTTGCCAGATATGTACTACATTTACCTTACTGCCCCTTTTGCCGATATGTACTACATTTACCTTACTGCCCCTTTTGCCAGATATGTACTACATTTACCTTACTGCCCCTTTTGCCCGATATGTACTACATTTACCTTACTGCCCCTTTTGCCAGATATGTACTACATTTACCTTACTGCCCCTTTTGCCAGATATGTACTACATTTACCTTACTGCCCCTTTTCATACTTAGCCGTCAATCATCGTAAGTAATCGTAAGTTAGCAAGATTTTCTAAAAAACACAACTACCCCCTCCGACACACCTTCGCCACTCAAAATAAACCCTGCCCCTTTTCTGACGCACATTGTCATTTTTTCCACGCTAGAATAAACCCTATTGAGATTTGGTGAACACATTTATAATATCCAGGGCATATTGGCTTAACAACAGATCATTAGAACAATTACATTTCTTGCAAACATCTACATAATCTCAAAATAAAATCTCCTTTATTAGAAAAACTAACCCAAATTAAAACAAGTTACAGACGGTTCTGTAAAGGTAGGACCTTCCCCCGCATAAACTAAAGGTAGGACCCCCCGGGCGTACAATAAAGGTAGGACCCCCAGCCACATACAATAAAGGTAGGACCCCCAGCCACGTACAATAAAGGTAGGATCCCCCGGTGTACAATAAAGTAGGACCCCCAGCCAGCCACGTACAATAAAGGTAGGACCACCAGCCATGTACAATAAAGTTAGGACCCCCAGCCACATACAATAAGGTAGGACCCCGCCACGTACAATAAAGGTAGGACCCCCAGCCACGTACAATAAGGTAGGACCACCAGCCACATACAATAAGGTAGGACCCCCGCCACATACAATAAGGTAGGACCCCCAGCAACATACAATAAAGGTAGGACCCCACAATAAAGGTAGACCCCAGCCACATACATAAGGTAGGACCCCCCAATAATGGTAGGACACCCACTATAAAGGTAGGACCCCCAGCATGTTACAATAAGGTAGGACCCCCAGCCACGTACAATAGGTAGGATCCCCAGCCACATACAATAAAGGTAGGACCCCCAGCCACATACAATATAGGTAGGACCCCCAGCCACGTACAATAAAGGTAGGATCCCCAGCCACATACATAAAGGTAGGACCCCTAGCACATACATAAGGTAGGACCCCAGCCACGTACAATAAGGTAGGATCCCCCGGTGTACAACAATAAAGGTAGGACCCCCAGCCACGTACAATAAAGGTAGGATCCCCAGCCACGTACAATAAAGGTAGGATCCCCAGCCACGTACAATAAAGGTAGGACCCACAATAATGGTAGGACACCCACTATAAAGGTAGACCCCCAGCCATGTATAATATAGGTAGGACCCCAGCCACGTACAATAAAGGTAGGATCCCAGCCACATACAAAAAGGTAGGACCCCTAGCCACATACAATAAAAGGTAGGACCCCCAGCCACGTACAATAAAGGTAGGATCCCTAGCCACATACAATAAAGGTAGGACCCCCAGCCACATACAATATAGGTAGGACCCCCAGCCACGTACAATAAAGGTAGGATCCCCAGCCACATACAATAAAGGTAGGACCCCTAGCCACATACAATAAAGGTAGGACCCCCAGCCACGTACAATAAAGGTAGGATCCCCCGGTGTACATAACAATAAAGGTAGGATCCCCAGCCACGTACAATAAAGGTAGGATCCCACCCTAGTATAATAAAGGTAGGATCCCCCGGTGTACATAACAATAAAGGTAGGATCCCCAGCCACATACCATAACGGTAGGACCCCAGCCTAGTATAATAAAGGTAGGATCCCCCCGACGTACAATTAAGACAGGTGTAGGCCACATGTAGTCTGTACAGATCTGTAGTCCAGTGGTTAACATCCTGGACTGTTAATCCAGGAATCGTAGGTTCGATCCCAGTCTGACCCAAACGGGACTTTAAACCGAGGTTATGTGTTGGTGCTTTACATCGTGCACGTAAAAGAACCAGAGGAGACTCTGGAATGGGCCTGTACGAGACCCCCACACCTACTCAATGTATGACACCCATATCCACACTCAATGTACGAGACCCCACACCCACATACACTCACTGTAATAGACCCACATCCACACTCACTCTACGAGACACCACACCAACATACACACTCACTCTACGAGACCCCACACCCACATACATGTGAACCATTCATAGAGCCCAAGCCCAAGGGATACGCCTCTCATTCTAAGGGAATTATTTACAATACAGTCAAACCTGTTAGCGGTCACCTCCATTAAGCAACCAACCTGTATTAAGCAGCCAGTTTCCAGATTCCCAATATGTTAATTTTTATTATACATGTACATTTAAAAGCCTTAAAGCAGCATTACATCGTAATAAAGGATGTTTTGGGTAAAATATAAATACTAATGCGTGCGTGTTTACAAAAATCGAAATAGTCACTCAGAAACAATAAAATTCCAATAAATTTAAACCGTTGTATACGCGAATTTGTTTATCAACACACGAAATGTAAACACACACAGCGCGCATGCGTGAAACAACAGAGGATGTAGAAAACAACGTATATATTTTGAACGTGAAAACTATTTATCTATCTTCCTCTAATGTCGAACCCCTCGCGGGGATGTAGAAATATCCCTAAAGACTTAGCTAACAGAGGTATGAATCAACATATCAAGTAATTTAATTAAAAAAGACAACGTGGGACAAATGGGGACGATGCATTTCGAATACAAGCAAGTGCGGACGATGCGTTCCGGTTGTAAACAAGTGCGTGAAAGTCGTACTTTCGGTTTCGAGTTTGTTTTATTGCAAAAAAACACTGTTTACCAAATGAACATAAGCATACAAAGTAAAGTTAGAATGTGTAGCAGCATTGCTACCCATACGTAAAAAACTGAATTTTTCAAATATCTTTTATTTCATACGATGTAATGCTGCTTTAAAGGCCACATTCTGTGATTCTCTTGGCTGGCTACATAACACAGGTTGGACTGTACACAGAACACTTTGTTTGCAGGGCTTAATGTTATGTTATATGTTATATTTCGGGTTTTACGCCTGCATCAGCACCATTTTGGGCTATATCGCCGGCGGGCAGTTTACCTAACAACCAACACCTTTCCTGGGCAGGCTCCAACGGTTAACCAGTACTTGGGTAAACCAACCTCCGTAAGAAACTGCCAACTTTTTCATATAAGTGAGACACGGTCTGAGCGGGGCTCGAACCCGTGACCATCAGTGATGATAGGTTACAGTGGTATACAAGTCAGCGCCCTTAACCACTCGACCACGGAGGCGGACCATCAGTGATGATAGGTTACAGTGGTATACATGTCAGCGCCCTTAACCACTCGACCACGGAGGCGGACTGGCTTAATGTAGCACCAACAGCTTAGGTCACATGGCCACTCTCCACCTATTATTGATCACGGTAGACCCCTGAGTGCCCTTCCTAGCAGCATTGCAGGCACCGTCAGGCATCCAGGTAGAACCACGGACCTACCACATGCCAGCTGGATAGCTTACTCACATGAAAGAATTCGGAATTCGACACCCATGTGGGATTCGAACATACAGCAGTGAGGGGCAAGTGATTTGATGTGAACGACCTTAACCACTCGGTCACGGAGCCACCCCCCCAGCCCCGTCTCCCCGTACCACAGAACAATGTTACTATTTTACACACTAGCTCAAAAGTAATAAACTGTAAACATAATTAAACCCTACCATAATTATAATAAAGAAATAATGGTCTTTTGGTTATTTATTGGCGAATATCACATGGTTTAGAGTTCTGATACGTAGGAATTAACCATGCAAGCCGTAGGTCTAAGTGATGTATTCTGGCTCTCGGAACGACAAACCATGTTTTATTTTACTTTACCTGTAAATAACGCAAATACAAATATATTTCGATTCTAATGACCAAAATATCTAAAAAACAACGCAAAAATAGTCGGTGTTTTGACGTCACAAAAATGATAGTAAAATGACGTCAAATTTGACGTCACAAAAACGATAGTAAAATGACGTCATGTCACAAAAACGATAGTAAAATTACGTCAAATTTGACGTCACAAAAATGATAGTAAAATTACGTCAAATTTGACGTCACAAAAATGATAGCAAAATTACGTCAAATTTGACGTCACAAAAATGATAGCAAAATTACGTCAAATTTGACGGCACTCGCTTAACAATGTTTTATTGCAGATTTAAACACAGCAATTTTCTACTTTGTCAAAATGCCGAGTCATCGAATCTTACATAAATAAATAAATTATTTGGTCGCATAGATATGTGTCAGTAAAATTCTCAAAAATTAAATAAAATTTTAGATACATGTATGAGTAAACCAATATAACAAAAACAAACATAATACAAAAACAAACATAATACAAAAACAAACATAATACAAAAACAAACATAATACAAAAACAAACATAATACAAAAACAAACATAATACAAAAACAAACATAATACAAAAACAAACATAATACAAAAACAAACATAATACAAGTGGAAGTCGTGATAGCGCAGTGGATGAGCGTTCGCTTCAGGTGCGAAAGGTCCGGAGTTCGAGCCCCGCTGGAGCCGTTACGATTGTGTCCTTAGGCAAGGCATTTAAATTCCACGTTGCCTCTTCTCTCCCTCGTGGCGATGGATTCCATCAGGAATGAGGTCTCGAGAGTGATTAATATAAGTTGAAAGAACTTGTTTCGCAATCGAGCTAAAATAAATTTGTATAAACTAAACATAATACATCTCTGCTATTGTTTGGCAACATTAAACTGAGACATTTGCATATTCCGTGAACTTACTTCGTTAATAATCGATTTCCGAAGTAAAATATGAGCTTTAGATTATTGTACACTTAATTGATTCAAATATTAACGGTAAAACCCTAACGTATGTCCTGGTCGTAGTTCACGAAAACTCACGAAGGCTTTGGCGGAGATTAATTAGTCTCAGTTTAATGTTGCCAAACAATATCTGCTATCACAAACAGTACAGTAAAACCTATCTAATCCGATATTCTTCCACACACAAAAAAAATATTCAGGTTTAGTTTATGCAAATTTATTTTAGCTCGATTGCGAAACAAGTTCTAGCAATAGATTAATCGCTCTCGAGACCTCATTCCTGATGGAATATGTACAGTCAACCTTGTATCAAAAGATAACCCAAGTGACATACAAAATGGTGTACATGCAAGAATGGTTCTCTTAACCCATTCCACACCAAGTAACTGACATGGACTGGTCCATGATATTATTAGACCAATAAATTAATAAGAAAATTACATTTGGACCAGTTCATTTATCAATATGGGTAATTTTGTCTAAAAATAGTAATATTACTGGCAAAAAGTGTAAATCCTGATGAGACGGCTTGTCACGAGCTGGCTCATCTGGATCTACACTTTTTGTAAGCCTATTTAGAGGTCTGCGGTGTTTAAAGGGTTAAAGGGACATTACATCGTAAAAAAAAAAAGCCAAAAATGCCATTTTACGTATAAATAGCATTGCTGCTACAAATTCTTCCCGACGTAATTCGTACACTAAATTGTAATAATTAAAACGTGTTTTGTGATCTACAAACTGAGGATTTCATATATGCTCCTGAATTGATATGTGTTTATTATTGAAGTATACATGTATTGTAAATTCGTGATGCTACTATTAGTGATAATTTAACTCAGAGTATTCTAAAAAAATAAATATGCATAGGCACAAAAGGTGAGATATAACTGTAAATCTGTACCATAAATGTTGTTATTCATGATACACGTGTTGTATTTTTGTGTGTTTAACGTTTGTTTATCGTCGCTACCGGTTGCCTCATATGAGCGACGCCTCCTGAAGAGATTAGTCATTTTAGATTTTTGGAGGATAGTGCATGATACAGAGGTCCATTCCAGAATCTCCTCTGGTTCTTTTACGTGCATGGTGTAAAGCACCGACACGAGACCTCGGTTTAAAGTCCCATCTGAAAGACTGTTAATTTTATTAGGATCAGACAGGGGATCGAACCTGCGATCCCTGGATTACCAGTCCAGCGTGTTACCATGTTAACTATTACACATGGATGTTGACCACATTGTTATGTCCATATACGTCGTATGTATACAACATTTCTTTATTAGTTAAAATACTCACGATTCTGTGGCAAATATTTGGAAGAAACAATTACAATAAAATAGGAAATTCCATTCTGTGGAACGTTGCTTTTTCACCGATGTAGTGTCGCTTTAAACTCCCATTAGGCTATACAGAATACACTTATACAGATACACTTATACAGATACACTTATATACAATGCCCTTCACATAATAAACTTCAAACCAAAATAAAATACAGTCTACATCCGCTATGTCGAATCCCGTCAGAGCAAACAAAATACTTCGACATAACCGAAGTTTGACTTAATGAAATTCGATATATAAACAGATCCAGTTATATGTAAAATGATAGTGTCTGAAACAGGACTTTGATCCGACTTCGAGATACCCGGACAATTCGACGTAACCGACTTTGACATAACGGATGTAGACTGTATGCAACATTAACACAAACATCTTATAACGAAATTGTTGTTGCAACAATGTCTTGATTACGGATTTCATAATTACATTATAGTCAAACCTCTCCAGAGCAAACACCATCCGGATACACCCAAGATTGGTTGTTGTAGAGAGGTTGTTGTTCTAGGGAGGTTAAATTGTTTGAAGTTTGGAAATGCGGGAATAGTCAGTTTTGTCAGTTATGATTGCTCATAGAGTATACAGAATGGGGGTACTACTTTCATTATACGATAGATTGAATTAAGATTGAATATCTGAGGACGCAATGTGTTAAAATCGCCAGATTATGCAAATTTATGACAATTGTGTGTACATTAATGTTTTCAATACATCAAAGTCAAAAAGTCTGATAAATTACGCGTTTCAATTTTATAAAAAAAAATAAGGATGTCAACAAGTAGCAATTTTGATACCAGTCCCGATCGAGTACAAGGGTGCTCGGAAAAGATCATTTGATTTTTGGGATCGTATGTTTGACTTAATTTCAGATATTTGGTAAGTATTTCGGATGAGGCGTGTCCGAAAACTGATGCTAAATTATCTTATTATGGTATGTGATAAAAACATTACTCTGTTCCTGATGAAATGGTCATTTGTATCATACATGTATATAAGCCAAAAATCCATTCAAACATAGGAAATAAGGACTGCCTAGCAACGGGAAAAGCCAGACTGCCTAGCAACGGGGAAAGCCAGACTGCCTACCAACGGGGAAAGCCAGACTGCCTACCAACGGGGAAAGCCAGACTGCCTAGCAACGGGGAAAGCCAGACTGCCTACCAACGGGAAAAACCAGACTGCCTAGCAACGGGGAAAGCCAGACTGCCTACCAACGGGGAAAGCCAATAAAGGGTTGAAGTCAAAATCGGCTAGCCGGCTAGCAATCTCGGCTACATGTAGTGACTGACCATTAAGTTTATTTAAAGTCGCCACCGCATAAATGCATTTGAGCGACTGAGTTTTCTAAGACGATTAAAAGTTACATGTACATATAGAGACTTAGGCTTATTGGTATATACTACTATATCTCCATGCTAGCCTGACAGATGATCAGAAATTCAACATGGCTCAATTAACGGTTTGGGTGTTTAACAGTTCGGGTGTTAAATGAATATATATATTTATATAACTGACAAGGCAAATATTTCAATGCCAGTTCCCAGGCTATCTCCATGTATATGACAGCTATCTAGATATCATCCAGTATATAAGCAGTCGGCATATCTACCCCACCCCCATACACCCCCTGGGACTACATGAGATCTACCCACCTCCATACACCCCCTGGGACTACATGAGATCTACCCACCCCCATACACCCCCTGGTACTACATGAGATCTACCCA
>CM026388.1:40699269-40749273 GCA_014843695.1 Archivesica marissinica
ACCATCCACCCTGCGTGACCACCATCCATCCTGCGTGACCACCATCCATCCTGCGTGACCACCATCCATCATGCGTGACCACCATCCATCCTGCGTGACCACCATCCATCATGCGTGACCACCATCCATCCTGCGTGACCACCATCCATCATGCGTGACCACCATCCATCCTGCGTGACCACCATCCATCATGCGTGACCACCATCCATCCTGCGTGACCACCATCCATCATGCGTGACCACCATCCATCATGCGTGACCACCATCCATCCTGCGCAGCCAATGAGCATTGCAATGCACAGAAGTAAATCTCAATATAGAACCAGAACAATATAATTATATCACATAACTTGTATCCAGTGTATTACAGTCATCTCATAATTTCCTATATGAACGCACGTGTAATTAACATAGAACGATTCTGATTGGTTGAGAGAATAATCCGTATAATTTGCAAATTAAACTTCAAAGTATCCATATTTCTATTTGAATTGGTAGTGACGTAATGGCAATTTAGCGACGTCACGACAATTTGCGCTGACATTTGGCGCCAAAATGAAAGTAGCAGCGTTATTTTATGCAAAACCAAACAAAATATGGTAATGTGATAAAAAGGATCTTACACTCGTGGTGATTTCATAGCATATTTTATGAAACTCGTTTTGGAATTTTGCTGTAAAACTCGCCATAGGGCTTGCTTGCTCGACTCCTAGCAGCGAAAATAACAGTCGAAGATGCCACAGAATTTCAGTAGAATTGTTGTAATGAGAATTCTAATGAAATTCCACGCCATATTTCAAAAGTTTGCAGATATATATAAGAAAAAAACATTAATGAATTTGTCATCTGCTACAATTATTTGAACTATTTATAGCCTTTATTTTTACCCAGCATGCAAAGAGTTAGTAGCAAATTTCCAAAACGAGTTTCATAAACTATGCTATGAAATCACAACGAGTGTAGGTCTATGGTCCTATATATATAATATATATTTACATAATATCTCAGCCAATCTGGCCTGGATGTTAAAAAACATTTCTCAGATATCACACTCCAATTTAGGTAATTTGATTACACGAGTCCAAGATCTCCACTGTCCTCAACCAATCAATGTGCTTGAGACAGAGTTTGAATACGGTTTTTCTAGAGTGGAATGACAGATCGCTCCGCTCGTTTGCCATTTATATCCGCCATTTTGCCTCTTTTTAAAAAAATGTTTTGCTGTTTTTTTTCTCTATAACTCGGGCAGGTACACCTTTATGAACTCGAACTTGTTTGCGCCTTTTGCCCGATATGTAGTACATTTACCTTACTGCCCCTTTGCCCGATATGTACTACATTTACCTTACTGCCCCTTTGCCCAATATGTACTACATTTACCTTACTGTCCCTTTGCCCGATATGTACTACATTTACCTTACTGTCCCTTTGCCCGATATGTACTACATTTACCTTACTGTCCCTTTGCCCGATATGTACTACATTTACCTTACTGCCCCTTTTGCCCGATAGTGTACATTTACGTACTCGCACCTTTGCCAGATATGTACTACATGTTACCATGACTGCTTTGCACGAATGTACTACATTACCTGAACGAACGCTTTTGCCCGATATGTACTACATTTACCTTACTGCCCCTTTGCCCAATATGTACTACATTTACCTTACTGTCCCTTTGCCCGATATGTACTACATTTACCTTACTGTCCCTTTGCCCGATATGTACTACATTTACCTTACTGTCCCTTTGCCCGATATGTACTACATTTACCTTACTGCCCCTTTTGCCCGATATGTTGTACATTTACCGTACTGCCCCTTTTGCCAGATATGTACTACATTTACCTTACTGCCCCTTTTGCCCGATATGTACTACATTTACCTTACTGCCCCTTTTGCCATATATGTACTACATTTACCTTACTGCCCCTTTTGCCAGATATGTACTACATTTACCTTACTGCCCCTTTTGCCAGATATGTACTACATTTACATTACTGCCCCTTTTGCCAGATATGTACTACATTTACCTTACTGCCCCTTTGTCCGATATGTACTACATTTACCTTACTGCCCCTTTGCCCGATATGTACTACATTTACCTTACTGCCCCTTTGCCCAATATGTACTACATTTACCTTACTGTCCCTTTGCCCGATATGTACTACATTTACCTTACTGTCCCTTTGCCCGATATGTACTACATTTACCTTACTGTCCCTTTGCCCGATATGTACTACATTTACCTTACTGCCCCTTTTGCCCGATATGTAGTACATTTACCTTACTGCCCCTTTTGCCAGATATGTACTACATTTACCTTACTGCCCCTTTTGCCCGATATGTACTACATTTACCTTACTGCCCCTTTTGCCAGATATGTACTACATTTACCTTACTGCCCCTTTTGCCAGATATGTACTACATTTACCTTACTGCCCCTTTTGCCAGATATGTACTACATTTACCTTACTGCCCCTTTTGCCAGATAGTACTACATTTACATTACTGCCCCTTTTGCCAGATATGTACTACATTTACCTTACTGCCCCTTTGTCCCGATATGTATACATTTACCTTACTGCCCCTTTGCCCGATATGTACTACATTTACCTTACTGCCCCTTTGCCCAATATGTACTACATTTACTTACTGTCCCTTTGCCCGATATGTACTACATTACCTTACTGTCCCTTTGCCCGATATGTACTACATTTACCTTACTGTCCCTTTGCCCGATATGTACTACATTTACCTTACTGCCCCTTTTGCCCGATATGTACTACATTTACCTTACTGCCCCTTTTGCCAGATATGTACTACATTTACCTTACTGCCCCTTTTGCCGATATGTACTACATTTACCTTACTGCCCCTTTTGCCAGATATGTACTACATTTACCTTACTGCCCCTTTTGCCAGATATGTACTACATTTCCTTACTGCCCCTTTTGCCAGATATGTACTACATTTTTTGTTTTACCTTACTGCCCCTTTTGCCCGATATGTACTACATTTACCTTACTGCCCCTTTTGCCAGATATGTACTACATTTACCTTACTGCCCCTTTTGCCAGATATGTACTACATTTACCTTACTGCCCCTTTTCATACTTAGCCGTCAATCATCGTAAGTAATCGTAAGTTAGCAAGATTTTCTAAAAAACACAACTACCCCCTCCGACACACCTTCGCCACTCAAAATAAACCCTGCCCCTTTTCTGACGCACATTGTCATTTTTTCCACGCTAGAATAAACCCTATTGAGATTTGGTGAACACATTTATAATATCCAGGGCATATTGGCTTAACAACAGATCATTAGAACAATTACATTTCTTGCAAACATCTACATAATCTCAAAATAAAATCTCCTTTATTAGAAAAACTAACCCAAATTAAAACAAGTTACAGACGGTTCTGTAAAGGTAGGACCTTCCCCCGCATAAACTAAAGGTAGGACCCCCCGGGCGTACAATAAAGGTAGGACCCCCAGCCACATACAATAAAGGTAGGACCCCCAGCCACGTACAATAAAGGTAGGATCCCCCGGTGTACAATAAAGTAGGACCCCCAGCCAGCCACGTACAATAAAGGTAGGACCACCAGCCATGTACAATAAAGGTAGGACCCCCAGCCACATACAATAAAGGTAGGACCCCCAGCCACGTACAATAAAGGTAGGACCCCCAGCCACGTACAATAAAGGTAGGACCACCAGCCACATACAATAAAGGTAGGACCCCCGCCACATACAATAAAGGTAGGACCCCCAGCAACATACAATAAAGGTAGGACCCCACAATAAAGGTAGGACCCCCAGCCACATACATAAGGTAGGACCCCCCAATAATGGTAGGACACCCACTATAAAGGTAGGACCCCCAGCCACATACAATATAGGTAGGACCCCCAGCCACGTACAATAAAGGTAGGATCCCCAGCCACATACAATAAAGGTAGGACCCCTAGCCACATACAATAAAGGTAGGACCCCCAGCCACGTACAATAAAGGTAGGATCCCCCGGTGTACATAACAATAAAGGTAGGATCCCCAGCCACGTACAATAAAGGTAGGATCCCACCCTAGTATAATAAAGGTAGGATCCCCCGGTGTACATAACAATAAAGGTAGGATCCCCAGCCACATACCATAACGGTAGGACCCCAGCCTAGTATAATAAAGGTAGGATCCCCCCGACGTACAATTAAGACAGGTGTAGGCCACATGTAGTCTGTACAGATCTGTAGTCCAGTGGTTATCATCCTGGACTGTTAATCCAGGAATCGTAGGTTCGATCCCAGTCTGACCCAAACGGGACTTTAAACCGAGGTTATGTGTTGGTGCTTTACATCGTGCACGTAAAAGAACCAGAGGAGACTCTGGAATGGGCCTGTACGAGACCCCCACACCTACTCAATGTATGACACCCATATCCACACTCAATGTACGAGACCCCACACCCACATACACTCACTGTAATAGACCCACATCCACACTCACTCTACGAGACACCACACCAACATACACACTCACTCTACGAGACCCCACACCCACATACATGTGAACCATTCATAGAGCCCAAGCCCAAGGGATACGCCTCTCATTCTAAGGGAATTATTTACAATACAGTCAAACCTGTTAGCGGTCACCTCCATTAAGCAACCAACCTGTATTAAGCAGCCAGTTTCCAGATTCCCAATATGTTAATTTTTATTATACATGTACATTTAAAAGCCTTAAAGCAGCATTACATCGTAATAAAGGATGTTTTGGGTAAAATATAAATACTAATGCGTGCGTGTTTACAAAAATCGAAATAGTCACTCAGAAACAATAAAATTCCAATAAATTTAAACCGTTGTATACGCGAATTTGTTTATCAACACACGAAATGTAAACACACACAGCGCGCATGCGTGAAACAACAGAGGATGTAGAAAACAACGTATATATTTTGAACGTGAAAACTATTTATCTATCTTCCTCTAATGTCGAACCCCTCGCGGGGATGTAGAAATATCCCTAAAGACTTAGCTAACAGAGGTATGAATCAACATATCAAGTAATTTAATTAAAAAAGACAACGTGGGACAAATGGGGACGATGCATTTCAAATACAAGCAAGTGCGGACGATGCGTTCCGGTTGTAAACAAGTGCGTGAAAGTCGTACTTTCGGTTTCGAGTTTGTTTTATTGCAAAAAAACACTGTTTACCAAATGAACATAAGCATACAAAGTAAAGTTAGAATGTGTAGCAGCATTGCTACCCATACGTAAAAAACTGAATTTTTCAAATATCTTTTATTTCATACGATGTAATGCTGCTTTAAAGGCCACATTCTGTGATTCTCTTGGCTGGCTACATAACACAGGTTGGACTGTACACAGAACACTTTGTTTGCAGGGCTTAATGTTATGTTATATGTTATATTTCGGGTTTTACGCCTGCATCAGCACCATTTTGGGCTATATCGCCGGCGGGCAGTTTACCTAACAACCAACACCTTTCCTGGGCAGGCTCCAACGGTTAACCAGTACTTGGGTAAACCAACCTCCGTAAGAAACTGCCAACTTTTTCATATAAGTGAGACACGGTCTGAGCGGGGCTCGAACCCGTGACCATCAGTGATGATAGGTTACAGTGGTATACAAGTCAGCGCCCTTAACCACTCGACCACGGAGGCGGACCATCAGTGATGATAGGTTACAGTGGTATACATGTCAGCGCCCTTAACCACTCGACCACGGAGGCGGACTGGCTTAATGTAGCACCAACAGCTTAGGTCACATGGCCACTCTCCACCTATTATTGATCACGGTAGACCCCTGAGTGCCCTTCCTAGCAGCATTGCAGGCACCGTCAGGCATCCAGGTAGAACCACGGACCTACCACATGCCAGCTGGATAGCTTACTCACATGAAAGAATTCGGAATTCGACACCCATGTGGGATTCGAACATACAGCAGTGAGGGGCAAGTGATTTGATGTGAACGACCTTAACCACTCGGTCACGGAGCCACCCCCCCAGCCCCGTCTCCCCGTACCACAGAACAATGTTACTATTTTACACACTAGCTCAAAAGTAATAAACTGTAAACATAATTAAACCCTACCATAATTATAATAAAGAAATAATGGTCTTTTGGTTATTTATTGGCGAATATCACATGGTTTAGAGTTCTGATACGTAGGAATTAACCATGCAAGCCGTAGGTCTAAGTGATGTATTCTGGCTCTCGGAACGACAAACCATGTTTTATTTTACTTTACCTGTAAATAACGCAAATACAAATATATTTCGATTCTAATGACCAAAATATCTAAAAAACAACGCAAAAATAGTCGGTGTTTTGACGTCACAAAAATGATAGTAAAATGACGTCAAATTTGACGTCACAAAAACGATAGTAAAATGACGTCATGTCACAAAAACGATAGTAAAATTACGTCAAATTTGACGTCACAAAAATGATAGTAAAATTACGTCAAATTTGACGTCACAAAAATGATAGCAAAATTACGTCAAATTTGACGTCACAAAAATGATAGCAAAATTACGTCAAATTTGACGGCACTCGCTTAACAATGTTTTATTGCAGATTTAAACACAGCAATTTTCTACTTTGTCAAAATGCCGAGTCATCGAATCTTACATAAATAAATAAATTATTTGGTCGCATAGATATGTGTCAGTAAAATTCTCAAAAATTAAATAAAATTTTAGATACATGTATGAGTAAACCAATATAACAAAAACAAACATAATACAAAAACAAACATAATACAAAAACAAACATAATACAAAAACAAACATAATACAAAAACAAACATAATACAAAAACAAACATAATACAAAAACAAACATAATACAAAAACAAACATAATACAAAAACAAACATAATACAATTGTGGAAGTCGTGATAGCGCAGTGGATGAGCGTTCGCTTCAGGTGCGAAAGGTCCGGAGTTCGAGCCCCGCTGGAGCCGTTACGATTGTGTCCTTAGGCAAGGCATTTAAATTCCACGTTGCCTCTTCTCTCCCTCGTGGCGATGGATTCCATCAGGAATGAGGTCTCGAGAGTGATTAATATAAGTTGAAAGAACTTGTTTCGCAATCGAGCTAAAATAAATTTGTATAAACTAAACATAATACATCTCTGCTATTGTTTGGCAACATTAAACTGAGACATTTGCATATTCCGTGAACTTACTTCGTTAATAATCGATTTCCGAAGTAAAATATGAGCTTTAGATTATTGTACACTTAATTGATTCAAATATTAACGGTAAAACCCTAACATATGTCCTGGTCGTAGTTCACGAAAACTCACGAAGGCTTTGGCGGAGATTAATTAGTCTCAGTTTAATGTTGCCAAACAATATCTGCTATCACAAACAGTACAGTAAAACCTATCTAATCCGATATTCTTCCACACACAAAAAAAATATTCAGGTTTAGTTTATGCAAATTTATTTTAGCTCGATTGCGAAACAAGTTCTAGCAATAGATTAATCGCTCTCGAGACCTCATTCCTGATGGAATATGTACAGTCAACCTTGTATCAAAAGATAACCCAAGTGACATACAAAATGGTGTACATGCAAGAATGGTTCTCTTAACCCATTCCACACCAAGTAACTGACATGGACTGGTCCATGATATTATTAGACCAATAAATTAATAAGAAAATTACATTTGGACCAGTTCATTTATCAATATGGGTAATTTTGTCTAAAAATAGTAATATTACTGGCAAAAAGTGTAAATCCTGATGAGACGGCTTGTCACGAGCTGGCTCATCTGGATCTACACTTTTTGTAAGCCTATTTAGAGGTCTGCGGTGTTTAAAGGGTTAAAGGGACATTACATCGTAAAAAAAAAAAGCCAAAAATGCCATTTTACGTATAAATAGCATTGCTGCTACAAATTCTTCCCGACGTAATTCGTACACTAAATTGTAATAATTAAAACGTGTTTTGTGATCTACAAACTGAGGATTTCATATATGCTCCTGAATTGATATGTGTTTATTATTGAAGTATACATGTATTGTAAATTCGTGATGCTACTATTAGTGATAATTTAACTCAGAGTATTCTAAAAAAATAAATATGCATAGGCACAAAAGGTGAGATATAACTGTAAATCTGTACCATAAATGTTGTTATTCATGATACACGTGTTGTATTTTTGTGTGTTTAACGTTTGTTTATCGTCGCTACCGGTTGCCTCATATGAGCGACGCCTCCTGAAGAGATTAGTCATTTTAGATTTTTGGAGGATAGTGCATGATACAGAGGTCCATTCCAGAATCTCCTCTGGTTCTTTTACGTGCATGGTGTAAAGCACCGACACGAGACCTCGGTTTAAAGTCCCATCTGAAAGACTGTTAATTTTATTAGGATCAGACAGGGGATCGAACCTGCGATCCCTGGATTACCAGTCCAGCGTGTTACCATGTTAACTATTACACATGGATGTTGACCACATTGTTATGTCCATATACGTCGTATGTATACAACATTTCTTTATTAGTTAAAATACTCACGATTCTGTGGCAAATATTTGGAAGAAACAATTACAATAAAATAGGAAATTCCATTCTGTGGAACGTTGCTTTTTCACCGATGTAGTGTCGCTTTAAACTCCCATTAGGCTATACAGAATACACTTATACAGATACACTTATACAGATACACTTATATACAATGCCCTTCACATAATAAACTTCAAACCAAAATAAAATACAGTCTACATCCGCTATGTCGAATCCCGTCAGAGCAAACAAAATACTTCGACATAACCGAAGTTTGACTTAATGAAATTCGATATATAAACAGATCCAGTTATATGTAAAATGATAGTGTCTGAAACAGGACTTTGATCCGACTTCGAGATACCCGGACAATTCGACGTAACCGACTTTGACATAACGGATGTAGACTGTATGCAACATTAACACAAACATCTTATAACGAAATTGTTGTTGCAACAATGTCTTGATTACGGATTTCATAATTACATTATAGTCAAACCTCTCCAGAGCAAACACCATCCGGATACACCCAAGATTGGTTGTTGTAGAGAGGTTGTTGTTCTAGGGAGGTTAAATTGTTTGAAGTTTGGAAATGCGGGAATAGTCAGTTTTGTCAGTTATGATTGCTCATAGAGTATACAGAATGGGGGTACTACTTTCATTATACGATAGATTGAATTAAGATTGAATATCTGAGGACGCAATGTGTTAAAATCGCCAGATTATGCAAATTTATGACAATTGTGTGTACATTAATGTTTTCAATACATCAAAGTCAAAAAGTCTGATAAATTACGCGTTTCAATTTTATAAAAAAAAATAAGGATGTCAACAAGTAGCAATTTTGATACCAGTCCCGATCGAGTACAAGGGTGCTCGGAAAAGATCATTTGATTTTTGGGATCGTATGTTTGATTTAATTTCAGATATTTGGTAAGTATTTCGGATGAGGCGTGTCCGAAAACTGATGCTAAATTATCTTATTATGGTATGTGATAAAAACATTACTCTGTTCCTGATGAAATGGTCATTTGTATCATACATGTATATAAGCCAAAAATCCATTCAAACATAGGAAATAAGGACTGCCTAGCAACGGGAAAAGCCAGACTGCCTAGCAACGGGGAAAGCCAGACTGCCTACCAACGGGGAAAGCCAGACTGCCTACCAACGGGGAAAGCCAGACTGCCTAGCAACGGGGAAAGCCAGACTGCCTACCAACGGGAAAAGCCAGACTGCCTAGCAACGGGGAAAGCCAGACTGCCTACCAACGGGGAAAGCCAATAAAGGGTTGAAGTCAAAATCGGCTAGCCGGCTAGCAATCTCGGCTACATGTAGTGACTGACCATTAAGTTTATTTAAAGTCGCCACCGCATAAATGCATTTGAGCGACTGAGTTTTCTAAGACGATTAAAAGTTACATGTACATATAGAGACTTAGGCTTATTGGTATATACTACTATATCTCCATGCTAGCCTGACAGATGATCAGAAATTCAACATGGCTCAATTAACGGTTTGGGAGTCTAACGGTTTGGGTGTTTAACGGTTTGGGAGTCTAACGGTTTGGGTGTTTAACGGTTTGGGTGTTTAACAGTTTGGGTGTTTAACAGTTTGGGTGTTTAACAGTTCGGGTGTTAAATGAATATATATATTTATATAACTGACAAGGCAAATATTTCAATGCCAGTTCCCATGCTATCTCCATGTATATGACAGCTATCTAGATATCATCCAGTATATAAGCAGTCGGCATATCTACCCCACCCCCATACACCCCCTGGGACTACATGAGATCTACCCACCTCCATACACCCCCTGGGACTACATGAGATCTACCCACCCCCATACACCCCCTGGTACTACATGAGATCTACCCACCCCCATACACCTGGGACTACATGAGATCTACCACCCCCATACACCCATGAGACTACACGAGATTCTGACCTTTAGTTTGATTGTTGATATTTGCTACTACGTTGTCAATGTATTCGATTTATTGAGACTACACGAGATTCTGACCTTTAGTTTGATTGTTGATATTTGCTACTACGTTGTCAATGTATTCGATTTATTGAGACTACACGAGATTCTGACCTTTAGTTTGATTGTTGATATTTGCTACTACGTTGTCAATGTATTCGATTTATTGAGACTACACGAGATTCTGACCTTTAGTTTGATTGTTGATATTTGCTACTACGTTGTCAATGTATTCGATTTATTGAGACTACACGAGATTCTGACCTTTAGTTTGATTGTTGATATTTGCTACTACGTTGTCAATGTATTCGATTTATTGAGACTACACGAGATTCTGACCTTTAGTTTGATTGTTGATATTTGCTACTACGTTGTCAATGTATTCGTTTGATATGTGCTACTACGTTGTCAATGTATTCGACTCATTGAGACTACATGAGATTCTAACCTTTATTTTGATTGTTGATATTTGCTACTACGTTGTCAATGTATTTGTTTGATATTTGCTACTACGTTGTCAATGTATTCGTTTGATATTTGCTACTACGTTGTGAATGTATTCGATTTATTGAGACTACACGAGATTCTGACCTTTATTTTGATTGTTTTTACTACACTGTCAATGTATCCTTAGGCTACATGTCAACTCTCCAGTTATTATTGATGGTGCCCCTTCGTGCAGTATTTCAGGCACGGGCGGGCACCCGTGCAGTATGTCAGGCACGGACGGACACCCGTGCAGTATTTCAGGCACCCGTGCAGTATTTCAGGCACGGGCAGGCTCCCGTGCAGTATTTCAGCCACGGACAGGCACCCGTGCAGTATTTCAGGCACGGACGGGCACCCGTGCAGTATTTCAGCCACGGACAGGCACCCGTACAGTATTTCAGGCATGGACAGGCACCCGTGCAGTATTTCAGGCACGGACGGGCACCCATGCAGTATTTCAGGCATGGACAGGCACCCGGGCAGTATTTCAGGCACAGACGGGCACCCGTGCAGTATTTCAGGCAAGGGCGGGCACCCGTGCAGTATTTCAGGCACGGACGGGCACCCGTGCAGTATTTCAGGCATGGACAGGCACCCGTGCAGTATTTCAGGCATGGACAGGCACCCGTGCAGTATTTCAGGCACGGACAGGCACCCGTGCAGTATTTCAGGCACGGACAGGCACCCGTCCAGTATTTCAGGCACGGACAGGCACCCGTGCAGTATTTCAGGCACGGACGGGCACCCGTGCAGTATTTCAGGCACGGACAGGCACCCGCACAGTATTTCAGGCACGGACAGGCACCCGTGCAGTATTTCAGCCACGGACAGGCACCCGTGCAGTATTTCAGGTACGGGCGGGCACCCGTGCAGTATTTCAGGCACGGACAGGCACCCGTGCAGTATTTCAGGCACGGACAGGCACCCGTGCAGTATTTCAGGCACGGACAGGCACCCGTGCAGTATTTCAGGCACAGACGAGCACCCGTGTAGTATTTCAGGCACGGACAGGCACCCGTGCAATATTTCAGGCACAGACGGGCACCCGTGCAGTATTTCAGGTACAGGCAGGCACCCGTGCAGTATTTCAGGCACGGACAGGCACCCGTGCAGTATTTCAGCCACGGACAGGCACCCGTGCAGTATTTCAGGCACAGACGGGCACCCGTCCAGTATTTCAGGCATGGACAGGCACCCGTGCAGTATTTCAGGCACGGACGGGCACCCGTCCAGTATTTCAGGTACAGGCGGGCACCCGTGCAGTATTTCAGGCACGGACAGGCACCCGCACAGTATTTCAGGCACGGACAGGCACCCGTGCAGTATTTCAGCCACGGACAGGCACCCGTGCAGTATTTCAGGTATGGGCGGGCACCCGTGCAGTATTTCAGGCACGGACAGGCACCCGTGCAGTATTTCAGGCACGGACAGGCACCTGTGCAGTATTTCAGGAATGGACAGGCACCCGTGCAGTATTTCAGGCACGGACAGGCACCCGTGCAGTATTTCAGGCACGGCAGGCACCCGTGCAGTATTTCAGGCACGGACGGGCACCCGTGCAGTATTTCAGGCACGGGCGGGCACCTGTGCAGTATTTCAGGCACGGACAGGCACCCGTGCAGTATTTCAGGCACGGACAGGCACCCGTGCAGTATTTCAGGCATGGGCGGGCACCCGTGCAGTATTTCAGGCACGGACAGGCACCCGTGTAGTATTTCAGGCACGGACAGGCACCCGTGCAGTATTTCAGGCATGGACAGGCACCCGTGCAGTATTTCAGGCACGGGCAGGCACCCGTGCAGTGTTTCAGGCACGGACAGGCACCCGTGCAGTATTTCAGGCACGGACAGGCACCTGTGCAGTATTTCAGGAATGGACAGGCACCCGTGCAGTATTTCAGGCACGGACAGGCACCCGTGCAGTATTTCAGGCACGGGCAGGCACCCGTGCAGTATTTCAGGCACGGACGGGCACCCGTGCAGTATTTCAGGCACGGGCGGGCACCTGTGCAGTATTTCAGGCACGGACAGGCACCCGTGCAGTATTTCAGGCACGGACAGGCACCCGTGCAGTATTTCAGGCATGGGCGGGCACCCGTGCAGTATTTCAGGCACGGACAGGCACCCGTGTAGTATTTCAGGCACGGACAGGCACCCGTGCAGTATTTCAGGCATGGACAGGCACCCGTGCAGTATTTCAGGCACGGGCAGGCACCCGTGCAGTGTTTCAGGCACGGACAGGCACCCGTGCAGTATTTCAGGCACGGACAGGCACCTGTGCAGTATTTCAGGAATGGGACAGGCACCCGTGCAGTATTTCAGGCACGGACAGGCACCCGTGCAGTATTTCAGGCACGGGCAGGCCACGTGCAGTATTTCAGGCACGGACGGGCACCCGTGCAGTATTTCAGGCACGGGCGGGCACCTGTGCAGTATTTCAGGCACGGACAGGCACCCGTGCAGTATTTCAGGCACGGACAGGCACCCGTGCAGTATTTCAGGCATGGGCGGGCACCCGTGCAGTATTTCAGGCACGGACAGGCACCCGTGTAGTATTTCAGGCACGGACAGGCACCCGTGCAGTATTTCAGGCATGGACAGGCACCCGTGCAGTATTTCAGGCACGGGCAGGCACCCGTGCAGTGTTTCAGGCACGGACAGGCACCCGTGCAGTATTTCAGGCACGGACAGGCACCTGTGCAGTATTTCAGGCATGGGCGGGCACCCGTGCAGTATTTCAGGTATGGGCGGGCACCCGTGCAGTATTTCAGGCACGGACAGGCTCCCGTGCAGTATTTCAGCCACGGACAGGCACCCGTGCAGTATTTCAGGCACGGACGGGCACCCGTGCAGTATTTCAGCCACGGACAGGCACCCGTACAGTATTTCAGGCATGGACAGGCACCCGTGCAGTATTTCAGGCACGGACGGGCACCCGTGCAGTATTTCAGGCACGGACAGGCACCCGCACAGTATTTCAGGCACGGACAGGCACCCGTGCAGTATTTCAGCCACGGACAGGCACCCGTGCAGTATTTCAGGTACGGGCGGGCACCCGTGCAGTATTTCAGGCACGGACAGGCACCCGTGCAGTATTTCAGGCACGGACAGGCACCCGTGCAGTATTCAGGCACGGACAGGCACCCGTGCAGTATTTCAGGCACAGACGAGCACCCGTGTAGTATTTCAGGCACGGACAGGCACCCGTGCAATATTTCAGGCACAGACGGGCACCCGTGCAGTATTTCAGGTACAGGCAGGCACCCGTGCAGTATTTCAGGCACGGACAGGCACCCGTGCAGTATTTCAGCCACGGACAGGCACCCGTGCAGTATTTCAGGCACAGACGGGCACCCGTCCAGTATTTCAGGCACGGACAGGCACCCGTGCAGTATTTCAGGCACGGACGGGCACCCGTCCAGTATTTCAGGTACAGGCGGGCACCCGTGCAGTATTTCAGGCACGGACAGGCACCCGCACAGTATTTCAGGCACGGACAGGCACCCGTGCAGTATTTCAGCCACGGACAGGCACCCGTGCAGTATTTCAGGTATGGGCGGGCACCCGTGCAGTATTTCAGGCACGGACAGGCACCCGTGCAGTATTTCAGGCACGGACAGGCACCTGTGCAGTATTTCAGGAATGGACAGGCACCCGTGCAGTATTTCAGGCACGGACAGGCACCCGTGCAGTATTTCAGGCACGGGCAGGCACCCGTGCAGTATTTCAGGCACGGACGGGCACCCGTGCAGTATTTCAGGCACGGGCGGGCACCTGTGCAGTATTTCAGGCACGGACAGGCACCCGTGCAGTATTTCAGGCACGGACAGGCACCCGTGCAGTATTTCAGGCATGGGCGGGCACCCGTGCAGTATTTCAGGCACGGACAGGCACCCGTGTAGTATTTCAGGCACGGACAGGCACCCGTGCAGTATTTCAGGCATGGACAGGCACCCGTGCAGTATTTCAGGCACGGGCAGGCACCCGTGCAGTGTTTCAGGCACGGACAGGCACCCGTGCAGTATTTCAGGCACGGACAGGCACCTGTGCAGTATTTCAGGAATGGACAGGCACCCGTGCAGTATTTCAGGCACGGACAGGCACCCGTGCAGTATTTCAGGCACGGGCAGGCACCCGTGCAGTATTTCAGGCACGGACGGGCACCCGTGCAGTATTTCAGGCACGGGCGGGCACCTGTGCAGTATTTCAGGCACGGACAGGCACCCGTGCAGTATTTCAGGCACGGACAGGCACCCGTGCAGTATTTCAGGCATGGGCGGGCACCCGTGCAGTATTTCAGGCACGGACAGGCACCCGTGTAGTATTTCAGGCACGGACAGGCACCCGTGCAGTATTTCAGGCATGGACAGGCACCCGTGCAGTATTTCAGGCACGGGCAGGCACCCGTGCAGTGTTTCAGGCACGGACAGGCACCCGTGCAGTATTTCAGGCACGGACAGGCACCTGTGCAGTATTTCAGGAATGGACAGGCACCCGTGCAGTATTTCAGGCACGGACAGGCACCCGTGCAGTATTTCAGGCACGGGCAGGCACCCGTACAGTATTTCAGGCACGGACGGGCACCCGTGCAGTATTTCAGGCACGGGCGGGCACCTGTGCAGTATTTCAGGCACGGACAGGCACCCGTGCAGTATTTCAGGCACGGACAGGCACCCGTGCAGTATTTCAGGCATGGGCGGGCACCCGTGCAGTATTTCAGGCACGGACAGGCACCCGTGTAGTATTTCAGGCACGGACAGGCACCCGTGCAGTATTTCAGGCATGGACAGGCACCCGTGCAGTATTTCAGGCACGGGCAGGCACCCGTGCAGTGTTTCAGGCACGGACAGGCACCCGTGCAGTATTTCAGGCACGGACAGGCACCTGTGCAGTATTTCAGGCATGGGCGGGCACCCGTGCAGTATTTCAGGTATGGGCGGGCACCCGTGCAGTATTTCAGGCACGGACAGGCTCCCGTGCAGTATTTCAGCCACGGACAGGCACCCGTGCAGTATTTCAGGCACGGACGGGCACCCGTGCAGTATTTCAGCCACGGACAGGCACCCGTACAGTATTTCAGGCATGGACAGGCACCCGTGCAGTATTTCAGGCACGGACGGGCACCCGTGCAGTATTTCAGGCACGGACAGGCACCCGCACAGTATTTCAGGCACGGACAGGCACCCGTGCAGTATTTCAGCCACGGACAGGCACCCGTGCAGTATTTCAGGTACGGGCGGGCACCCGTGCAGTATTTCAGGCACGGACAGGCACCCGTGCAGTATTTCAGGCACGGACAGGCACCCGTGCAGTATTTCAGGCACGGACAGGCACCCGTGCAGTATTTCAGGCACAGACGAGCACCCGTGTAGTATTTCAGGCACGGACAGGCACCCGTGCAATATTTCAGGCACAGACGGGCACCCGTGCAGTATTTCAGGTACAGGCAGGCACCCGTGCAGTATTTCAGGCACGGACAGGCACCCGTGCAGTATTTCAGCCACGGACAGGCACCCGTGCAGTATTTCAGGCACAGACGGGCACCGTCCAGTATTTCAGGCACGGACAGGCACCCGTGCAGTATTTCAGGCACGGACGGGCACCCGTCCAGTATTTCAGGTACAGGCGGGCACCCGTGCAGTATTTCAGGCACGGACAGGCACCCGCACAGTATTTCAGGCACGGACAGGCACCCGTGCAGTATTTCAGCCACGGACAGGCACCGTGCAGTATTTCAGGTATGGGCGGGCACCCGTGCAGTATTTCAGGCACGGACAGGCACCCGTGCAGTATTTCAGGCACGGACAGGCACCTGTGCAGTATTTCAGGAATGGACAGGCACCCGTGCAGTATTTCAGGCACGGACAGGCACCCGTGCAGTATTTCAGGCACGGGCAGGCACCCGTGCAGTATTTCAGGCACGGACGGGCACCCGTGCAGTATTTCAGGCACGGGCGGGCACCTGTGCAGTATTTCAGGCACGGACAGGCACCCGTGCAGTATTTCAGGCACGGACAGGCACCCGTGTAGTATTTCAGGCACGGACAGGCACCCGTGCAGTATTTCAGGCATGGACAGGCACCCGTGCAGTATTTCAGGCACGGGCAGGCACCCGTGCAGTGTTTCAGGCACGGACAGGCACCCGTGCAGTATTTCAGGCATGGACAGGCACCCGTGCAGTATTTCAGGCACGGGCAGGCACCCGTGCAGTGTTTCAGGCACGGACAGGCACCCGTGCAGTATTTCAGGCACGGACAGGCACCTGTGCAGTATTTCAGGAATGGACAGGCACCCGTGCAGTATTTCAGGCACGGACAGGCACCCGTGCAGTATTTCAGGCACGGGCAGGCACCCGTGCAGTATTTCAGGCACGGACGGGCACCCGTGCAGTATTTCAGGCACGGGCGGGCACCTGTGCAGTATTTCAGGCACGGACAGGCACCCGTGCAGTATTTCAGGCACGGACAGGCACCCGTGCAGTATTTCAGGCATGGGCGGGCACCCGTGCAGTATTTCAGGCACGGACAGGCACCCGTGTAGTATTTCAGGCACGGACAGGCACCCGTGCAGTATTTCAGGCATGGACAGGCACCCGTGCAGTATTTCAGGCACGGGCAGGCACCCGTGCAGTGTTTCAGGCACGGACAGGCACCCGTGCAGTATTTCAGGCACGGACAGGCACCTGTGCAGTATTTCAGGAATGGACAGGCACCCGTGCAGTATTTCAGGCACGGACAGGCACCCGTGCAGTATTTCAGGCACGGGCAGGCACCCGTGCAGTATTTCAGGCACGGACGGGCACCCGTGCAGTATTTCAGGCACGGGCGGGCACCTGTGCAGTATTTCAGGCACGGACAGGCACCCGTGCAGTATTTCAGGCACGGACAGGCACCCGTGCAGTATTTCAGGCATGGGCGGGCACCCGTGCAGTATTTCAGGCACGGACAGGCACCCGTGTAGTATTTCAGGCACGGACAGGCACCCGTGCAGTATTTCAGGCATGGATAGGCACCCGTGCAGTATTTCAGGCACGGGCAGGCACCCGTGCAGTGTTTCAGGCACGGACAGGCACCCGTGCAGTATTTCAGGCACGGACAGGCACCTGTGCAGTATTTCAGGCATGGGCGGGCACCCGTGCAGTATTTCAGGTATGGCGGGCACCCGTGCAGTATTTCAGGCACGGACAGGCTCCGTGCAGTATTTCAGCCACGGACAGGCACCCGTGCAGTATTTCAGGCACGGACGGGCACCCGTGCAGTATTTCAGCCACGGACAGGCACCCGTACAGTATTTCAGGCATGGACAGGCACCCGTGCAGTATTTCAGGCACGGACGGGCACCCATGCAGTATTTCAGGCACGCAGGCACCCGTGCAGTATTTCAGCCACGGACAGGCACCCGTACAGTATTTCAGGCATGGACAGGCACCCGTGCAGTATTTCAGGCACGGACGGGCACCCATGCAGTATTTCAGGCATGGACAGGCACCCGGGCAGTATTTCAGGCACAGACGGGCACCCGTGCAGTATTTCAGGCAAGGGCGGGCACCCGTGCAGTATTTCAGGCACGGACGGCACCCGTGCAGTATTTCAGGCACGGACAGGCACCCGTGCAGTATTTCAGGAATGGACAGGCACCCGTGCAGTATTTCAGGCACGGACAGGCACCCGTGCAGTATTTCAGGCACGGACAGGCACCCGTCCAGTATTTCAGGCACGGACAGGCACCCGTGCAGTATTTCAGGCACGGACGGGCACCCGTGCAGTATTTCAGGCACGGACAGGCACCCGTGCAGTATTTCAGGCACGGACAGGCACCCGTGCAGTATTTCAGGCACGGACAGGCACCCGTGCAGTATTTCAGGCACGGACGAGCACCCGTGTAGTATTTCAGGCACGGACGGGCACCCGTGCAGTATTTCAGGCACGGACGGGCACCCGTGCAGTATTTCAGGTACGGGCAGGCACCCGTGCAGTATTTCAGGCACGGACAGGCACCCGTGCAGTATTTCAGGCATGGACAGGCACCCAGGTAGAGACCCAGGTGCCCAGCAGGGCAGTATTTCAGGCATGGACAGGCACCCAGGTAGAGACCCAGGTGCCCAGCAGGGCAGTATTTCAGGCACCCAGGTAGAGACCCAGGTGCCCAGCAGGGCAGTATTTCAGGCATGGACAGGCACCCGTGCAGTATTTCAGGCACGGACGGGCACCCGTGCAGTATTTCAGGCACGGACGGGCACCCGTGCAGTATTTCAGGCACGACGGGCACCCGTCAGTATTTCAGGCAGGACGGACCCGTGCAGTATTTCAGGCAGGACAGGCACCCGTGCAGTATTTCAGGCACGGACAGGCACCCGTGCAGTATTTCAGCCACGGACAGGCACCCGTGCAGTATTTCAGGCACAGACGGGCACCCGTCCAGTATTTCAGGCACGGACAGGCACCCGTGCAGTATTTCAGGCACGGACGGGCACCCGTCCAGTATTTCAGGTACAGGCGGGCACCCGTGCAGTATTTCAGGCACGGACAGGCACCCGCACAGTATTTCAGGCACGGACAGGCACCCGTGCAGTATTTCAGCCACGGACAGGCACCCGTGCAGTATTTCAGGTATGGGCGGGCACCCGTGCAGTATTTCAGGCACGGACAGGCACCCGTGCAGTATTTCAGGCACGGACAGGCACCTGTGCAGTATTTCAGGAATGGACAGGCACCCGTGCAGTATTTCAGGCACGGACAGGCACCCGTGCAGTATTTCAGGCACGGGCAGGCACCCGTGCAGTATTTCAGGCACGGACGGGCACCCGTGCAGTATTTCAGGCACGGGCGGGCACCTGTGCAGTATTTCAGGCACGGACAGGCACCCGTGCAGTATTTCAGGCACGGACAGGCACCCGTGCAGTATTTCAGGCATGGGCGGGCACCCGTGCAGTATTTCAGGCACGGACAGGCACCCGTGTAGTATTTCAGGCACGGACAGGCACCCGTGCAGTATTTCAGGCATGGACAGGCACCCGTGCAGTATTTCAGGCACGGGCAGGCACCCGTGCAGTGTTTCAGGCACGGACAGGCACCCGTGCAGTATTTCAGGCACGGACAGGCACCTGTGCAGTATTTCAGGCATGGGCGGGCACCCGTGCAGTATTTCAGGCACGGACAGGCACCCGTGCAGTATTTCAGGCACGGACAGGCCCCGTGCAGTATTTCAGGCACGGACGGGCACCCGTGCAGTATTTCAGGCACGGACGGCACCCGTGCAGTATTTCAGCACGGCAGGCACCCGTGCAGTATTTCAGGCACGGGCGGGCACCCGTGCAGTATTTCAGGCACGGACAGGCACCCGTGCAGTATTTCAGGCACGGGCAGGCACCCGTGCAGTATTTCAGGCACGGGCAGGCATCCGTGCAGTATTTCAGGCACGGGCAGGCACCCGTGCAGTATTTCAGGCACGGACAGGCACCCGTGCAGTATTTCAGGCACGGACAGGCACCCGTGCAGTATTTCAGGCACGGACAGGCACCCGTGCAGTATTTCAGGCACGGGCATCGCTAGATAGATTTGTGGAAAATGTTTTTATAAAAGCTAGCTTTAGCTTCCTACTTGATCCTATGCATTATAAATTATCTATGTCGTTGTTATACATTGTATGCAATTTATGTTTAAACAAAGACAGCTAGATAGCTTCATCACTTGAAAGGGTTCGACACCCCTGTGGGATTCGAACCTGCAGCGGTGAGGGGATTTGAGGATTTTAATTCAATCAATAAACTTCTTAAGGCCTAATTAATTAATTAATTTTAGTACATTTTCAGTTAAACGGTTTGTAAACTGTTTCCATAACAAGATTGGTTCCTCATTTCTGTAACGGTAAAATAATGTGTCAGCATGTTTTCTGGTTTTCAATGAGTTTTCTGCAACCAGTCTGTGACTTTTGTTTCGTACTTAGCCACCCAGTCTATGTTTGACTGTATCTTCTCGAGTACCTGGCTCACCGCTCTCTGCCCGGAACCAGCATCTCGAGCGGCAAAAAATATCTCTACCTGAAAATGAAATCATTCTGAATTTAATTACAAATTGACAATCTCCTATTAATATTTATTAGGGATGGCAACGGATATTTGAATATTTGAAAAAAAAATTATACTTGCAAAAAAAAGTATGATAACAATAACTGATTGAGTCGTCGTCATATTTACATGGCCTTACAGGAAGAAGATCTGACGTTGCGCCATAAAACAGACATATGTTAATTGGGCAATTATCATAAGTGTTTGAGTGATTTTGAGATTTTGACAGAATTATATCGAATATTCGAATATCTTCCTGACCGAATATTCGAATATGTTATATTATGTTATATTTCGGGTTTTACGCCGGCATCAGCACCATTTCGGGCTATATCGCCGGCAGGCAGTTTACCTAACAACACCTTTCCTGGGCAGGCTCCAACGGTTAACCAGTACTTGGGTGCACCAACCTCCGTAAGAAACTGCCAACTTTTTCATATAAATGAGACACGGTCTGAGCGGGGCTCGAACCCGTGACCATCTGTGATGATAGGTTACAGTGGTATACAAGTCAGTGACCTTAACCACTCGTCCACGGGGGCAGACTTACACTGAGACAAACAAATATCCTTATTTTTTGTTCGTGTGTTTTACGTTTATTTATCATTGCTACCGGTTGCCCATATGAGCGACGCCTCCTGAAGAGACAAGTCATTTTAGATTTTGGAGGATAGTGCATGATACAGACATAGACCAATTCCAGAATCTCCTCTGGTTCTTTTACGTGCACGGTGTAAAGCAACGACACGAGACCTCGGCTTAACGTCCCATCCTTATTTTTGTTCAGGTTTCTATATTTTTTATATTTCATCATTGAAAAGAAAATTGGTTGGTACATGTGTCTCCTTTGTGACGTTTGTTGATATTTTACGTTCATCCCTCAATAGATGTATTACATGCATGACTTCATGAGGATGTGATTGATTGTCGCACTGCGAATTGTAACCAGAATAAAAAAGTATAAAAATAATTTAAAAAAGTATAGATTTTATTTATAGTACAAGGATTGCGAAACAAGCTGTAACAATTTATATTAATCACTCTTGTTGGTGCGGATGAAAGCGTAAATGTGGTTATTTTTGCGGGATTGTACCCAGAGAGAACCCAACTGTCCGATATGACAACCAAAATAATGTGCATCTATTATGTTATATTTCGGGTTTTACGCCTGCATCAGCACCATTTTGGGCTATATCGCCGGCGGACAGTTTACCGAACAACACCATTCCTGGGCAGGCTCCAGCGGTTAACCAGTACTTGGGTGCACCAACCTCCGTAAGAAACTGCCAACTTTTTCCTTACCTGGTATCTACCTGATAGTAAGTCTGCTCTAGATGGAGTACAAATTGTTCGAACATAGAAGTTCTCCAGTCGCACACCATTGCCCATCATGTCCATATACGTAATGTGTATAGTGTGATCCTTACCTCGTATCTACCTGATAGTAAGTCAGCTCTAGATGGCGTGCAGATTGGTTGAACAAAGTAGTTCTCCAGTCGCACACCATTGCTATATTTTATCATTGAAAAGAAAATTGGTTTGCTGACTTGTGGAAGGTCGGTGGAATAATGTTCACATAGTAAAGTTTTCATTTTGTTTGTCTCATTTTGAGGGTTCACAGTCGCCCAAACAGCTTAGGGCATATGATTACTCCAGGTATTATTGGTGGAGAATGATCCCGGGTACCCTCCAAGCAGTATTTCAGGCATAGAATGGCACCCAGGTAGAACCACCGACCTTCCACAAGAAAGCTGGATAGTTTCCTCACACAAAATAAAAAAAAACAATCGAACCTACTGCGGTGAGTGACAAGTTATTTGACACCCGCAGTGCCATTCGAACCTACTGCAGTGAGAGACAAGTTATTTGAAGTGAACAAGTATAGCTACTCAGTCAGGACGGTTAGTTCTGTAGCTTAGTTTTTGTTAAATAATTCTTCAATTTGCAAATGGTGTTTTGATAGTAGGGGAAGTAACTATTGCAAGAATCTTACCTCATCATAATCTATCTGTGTAGCAAAGTTGCTACACAGTCCCTTGATCAAAGAGGACATTATAAACGAAGTAGCGGAGTATCTACAAGATAAATCACACAATAGCAACCATCTTTTAAAATAAAACTAGAATTTCACTAACATGTGAATTCAACAAACGCACAGGTTTTCGATCCACCAAGCAATTTTATGCAATAGAAATGTGTTTTCCAGCATTGATTTAACCATATTTTATTGCATATGCATATTAAACAGTACAGTTGACATACATGCATGATACAGAATAGAAATTAACAATGTATAAGATGCATACATACATTTGTGTAACATTGCAAAAGGGTCGGGCCACAAGTTATAACCAACATTAGAAAACGGCCCTTCCCAGCATTTTCACATGATTAGCAAATTAATCCATGGGACTTCACTCATTACAAAATCAAATCAATATTTCCTTTGTATATCACTGCTTAAGCGATTAAATGCCTTGCCTAAGGGCACAATCGTAACGGCTCCAGCGGGGCTCGAACTCCGGACATTTTCGCATCTGAAGAACGCGCTACCACTGCGCTATCACAAATTCCAGGAGATTTTTAGGGTACACAAACCAATGAGATCGACGATAAATTCAATAATATTAGTTTTTCTACCCTACAGTCTCTGGTCTTACCTGTCATGATATGTTTTCCAGTTTTTTCTAAAGAACCTCCAGGCAAGACGCTGTCCAGAATGTGAAGCAGACATTGACAATAATGTACCGTATGCGTCTTGAGAACGAACCAACGATTCATTTAGACCATAGTTCATATATCTGAAACAAATAACAAATATTTCCAACACTATTTCCTTCTATGAACGTTTGTGCCCTGTTTGTATGTGCCCTGTTTGTGTGTGCCCTGTTTGCTTGTGCCCTGTTTGTATGTGCCCTGTTTGTGTGTGCCCTGTGTGTATATGCCCTGTTTGTATGAGTCCTGTTTGTATGAGTCCTGTTTGTATGTGCCCTGTTTGTATGTGTCCTGTTTGTGTGTGTGTATGTGTGCCCTGTTTGTATGCGCCCTGTTTGTATGTGCCCTGTTTGTATGTGCCCTGTTTGTATGTGCCCTGTTTGTGTGTGCCCTGTTTGTATGAGTCCTGTTTGTGTGTGCCCTGTTTGTATGTGTCCTGTTTGTGTGTGTGTGTGCGTCCTGTTTGTGTGTGCCCTGTTTGTATGTGTCCTGTTTGTATGTGTCCTGTTTGTGTGTGTCCTGTTTGTGTGTGTCCTGTTTGTGTGTGTCCTGTTTGTATGTGTCCTGTTTGTGTGTGTCCTGTTTGTATGTGTCCTGTTTGTATGTGTCCTGTTTGTATGTGTCCTGTTTGTATGTGTCCTGTTTGTATGTGTCCTGTTTGTATGTGTGTTTGTGTGCCCTGTTTGTATGTGCCCTGTTTGTATGTGCCCTGTTTGTGTGTGCCCTGTTTGTATGTGCCCTGTTTGTTTGTGCCCTGTTTGTATGTGTCCTGTTTGTGTGTGCCCTGTTTGTATGTGTCCTGTTTGTATGTGTGTGTGCGCCTGTTTGTATGTGTCCTGTTTGTATGTGTCCTGTTTGTATGTGCCCTGTTTGTGTGTGTCCTGTTTGTATGTGTCCTGTTTGTATGTGTCCTGTTTGTATGTGCTCAGTTTGCTTGCTCCCTGTTTCCATCCATTTTTGAATGAATTTCCCACTAATGATATACAGCTGACATGCAAATTTGTTGGGCAGAGTTCCTCGCAAGAAAATGTGTGTCCTACAGTTTACTCTGTGCCAATGATTTATACTCACGGCAAACCTGGACTAAATACAACCGGTAGCGATGTTAAATAATTATATGTTATATTTAGGGTTTTACGCCTGCATCAGCACCATTTTGGGCTATATCGCCGATGGGCAGTTTACCCAACAACACCTTTCCTGTGCAGGCTCCAGCGGTTAACCAGTACTTGGGTGCACCAACCTCCGTAAGAAACTGCCAACTTTTTCATATAAATGAGAGAGCGATGATAAATAAACTTATATATTTACATCGCCATTGCATTTCCTTCGATGAACGTATGTGCCCTGATTGTATACATTTTCGTATGTGGTTTCCCCAACTAATGCTATGCAGCTGACATTCGCACTTGTGGTTAGGGCATGCGCATCCGCAGTGTTAGGCAGCGTTCGTTGCAAGAAAAGGTGTTGTTCCAAGGATGATCTATTTACCTGTTCCGGCACACGGTAAGTTGCAAATGTGGACTAAATACATTTTGAATGCAAAGTGTGCTTTATTTTTCTTTGCGTCATTGAAAAGAATAATTACTGTAAATATTTGCAATCACAGGTTAATAGTTTCCATCGGGGTATGAACTACATTGGGCTGTTTAAAGTTAGCGTGATTGCCTTCGGCCGCCACATACATTAAACACACCTCATACCCCTAAGGAATCTACTAACCAGCAATTAATTCCGTAACCTTTTCCCTCATAGAAGCACCTCTCGACTCCATTACCAATACAACATACATTGACAATGTAGTAGCCAAACAAATGTTCATAATAAAGGCCAGAATCTCATGTAGTGTCCAGTAATATCTATGGAGGTGGGATAGATATGGCGACTACTTATCCACTGCATGATAGCTAAATGGCTATCGTTTGTATGGAGATATAATAGTATATTAACCTAAATCTCTATGAAGGAAAGGGTTAAATAATGCATGTCCACGACACAGTCAATAAAACTATGTATATACCATGGAAACAAAACAATGATTCAATTATCATAGTCCATAATAATGTAAACATCCATGAGTAATACAACTAGTGTATCCTGAATAACACGATTTATGGTAGATATTTACCGTTATATCTCACATTTGTGCCTATATATTTGTAGACTATTCTTAATTTATCTCTGAACGACATTATCTCGCGTTTAGTACTGACTCCGATGACAAAACAAACGTCAAGTCAGGAGCATGGATGACACTGTTTATTGATTCAATGTTAGTGTTCGAATGTATTCGGAAGAATTTGTTGTAGCAATTATCATAGTCCATAGGACATGTGTAACAAATAATATTTATCCTACCTTCATGCGAAATAACGTACAAAAACGGCCTGCCTAATAAATTTTGCTTTATTAGTCAGTGCCTAATAAAGCTTTCGTGACGGACTACTTTTATGACCCAGATTACGGTTTGTAAATAAACAAAGCGTCTGTCGTCACATTGTGTTGTCTGCTGAGTTTGGAAAATGTCCCAAGAAGAAAGTCGTGTACAGGCAAACTTTCAGGTTGTTTGGGATGAATTAACAGCACTCGATGAGACCCCTCTGGAAACTACTGTTGTCAGAGAAATGTCATTTATCATTTATCTATAAATAGAAATATCAATGCGCAACATATTACCAAGTGCGTAGCGAGTTTGTAAGCTGTCATGGCTAGTTTGTTTGTTTTTGTGTCGGGTGCACACTCAGAATGTAGGATAAATAGAATATTAGGTTACTGTCTTATAAATTTTAATTTATTAGGCTCGTCTCCAAAAAAATACAAGCAGAGCCTAGCCTCACCTTGTATTTTTTCTCCGAGTCGCCTAATAAATTAAAATTTATAAGACAGTAACCTAATATTCTCTATATATACACTGACAACGATTATATTATACAAGTTTATACAACGTTAGATTAATCGCTATTTTGATGGAATTCCAGATGGAATTCATCGCCACGAAGGAGAGTTCAAATAAATTTGTATAAAAAAATTCTATTTTTTCTTATTGCAATGTTCAGGTCTCCGGTGAAAATAGGCAACACATTGTTTTAGTCAAAGGTGTCCGTCCGTGTCTGGCTATGTTCAAGGCATACGGCGTCTCTCCCGCTATTATTGATTGAGGAAGACCCCGGGTGCCCCTCTGAACAGTATTTGAGCACCTGGGTAGAACCACCAACTTTCCATAACCTGAATATCTTCTTCGCATGAAATCATTCGACATGCCCAGTGGGATTCGGACCTACAGCGGTGAGGGGCAGGTGATTTGCTTCGTTGACGACCGTAACCACTCAGCCACAGAGACCGCTGAGTGTTTGGCATCCTTGGTCCAGTGGTAGAGAGCCGGAGTTAGAATCGAATGGTTTTGGTTTCGATCCTCGGTCAGAGTACATTTGTATTCAGGGCAAATCAAGGGGTTTGCTATAAATGTAACATACATACATGGGCGATATTTCAGCATACGTTTTTGACTTGAATTTCAACACATCACAAATACACACGTACTCTCGTATCTATTGATACTGTTTAGGATTATCACATCATGGTTGGTGGCCACTTGCATAGGTCAAGGGTTTGTTTTTGTTGTTTAACCAGTACTGTGATGGAAACGAGTATATTCGCTTAAGCAAACATCATAGAGCCAGATCAGATGACACAGAACGTGCTGGCTGATCAGGTTCTATGCTGTTTACTATTCGTATAGTGGAGCTAACGCACTTGGCTGAATAGCAAACATCATAGAGCCAGATCAGATGACACAGAACGTGCTGGCTGATCAGGTTCTATGCTGTTTACTATTCGTATAGTGGAGCTAACGCACTTGGCTGAATAGCAAACAACATAGATCCTGATCAGAAGCGACATCTATGTCGTTTGCACATTCATTTTTTTTATTTCATTATACAAATTTATTTTAGCTTGATTGCGAAACAAGTTATTACAACTTATATTAAAGCGACGCTACATCAGTGAAAACACAAATTTCTACAGAATGTATTTTCCTATTATAAGGTATAATTTTTCCCCAAATATTTGCCTCAAATACTGAGTATTTCAACTATTAAACACACGTCGTATACGCGGATTGTTGACATATCAAAATAATGTAAACATCCATGAGTAATACAATTAGTGTATCCTGAATAACACGATTTATGGTACAGATTTACCGTTATATCTTACATTTGTGTTTATATATTTGTAGACTATTCTTAATTAATTTATCTCTGAACGACATTATCTCGCGTTTAGTACTGACTCCGATGACAAAACAAACGTCAAGTCAGGAGCATGGATGACACTGTTTATTGATTCAATGTTAGTGTTCGAATGTATTCGGAAGAATTTGTTGTAGCAATCCATTTATACATGAAAACTGCATTTTATTTGCGTTTTGCGATGTAATGTCGCTTTAATAACTCTCGAGACCTCATTACTGATGGAATCCATCGCCACGAGGGAGAGAGAAGAGGCAACGTGGAATTGAAATGCCTTGCCTAAGCGCACAATCGTAACGGCTTCAGCATTTTAAGTCGCACCAACAGCTTAGGTTATACAGCGACTCTACAGTGGTGGAGGAAGACACAAGGCACTCCGCCTAGTACTATTTGAGGCTCAGACGGTCACGTGAAGCAGGGAGCATATCATCACAGTTCATTCTAACTCATTTACGGTTTCCAAGGTTACGGTACAGCTCAAAAAGCCAATTGCATAAATCCATGATCCTGGCAAAGAATGCCGACGGGTATGGGTAATTTAAAGTGCTATAGCGCATGCGTCAGTTACAAGTATACTACGCTGTCGCTAAATCGATATACGGGAACGGATACGTGACGCAGCCTTATTATTGAAGACGACAGGTAAACAATCATGTAACTTAGCGGGACTGTGTATCAATTTTTAAATAAGTTTGGTTTCCAGTCTTTTGTTGTTTTGCAGACGAATTTTAAAAATAAAAAGTTACAAATTCTGAGAAAATATGGGCCCTATGGATCGTTTTATTATTCATAAAAGAAAAGTACCCAATGAAACTAACAGAACGAAGGAAACTGAACCCAATGATGTCCCCTCAGTGTCCAAAAAAAAAATTGTACGATAAAAAATATGACAAAAAACGTGTTATACGGATATACGGGCAAGTGGGTTTTCACTACGGACAAGTAAATTTTCAAATCCACTTGTCCATGGACAAGTAGAAAATTCTCTGATTTCGCAACCCCTGGTTACGGTACAGCTCAAAAAGCCAATTCCATAAATCCATGATCCTTGCAAAGAATGCCTACTCACCTAGAGAGAAGCTCCATATTGTTTGACTTTCCGAGCGACATTAGCAGCTTTATCTTCTCCGAGGCATCGTTCTCCGTAGTAAACGCCGTCCAGACTGCGTCCCAATCTGCTTCCGTCCCGTACATGATACCAGTCTGATATATTACACTCTTCATGTTCACGTTGATACTAAAATAATACCAATCTACTCATTTGTACTCTCTAGGTTGCAGTGAGCTCTAAGCGAGCTCTAAGTGAGCTATAAGCAAGCTCTAAGCGAGCTCTAAGTGAGCTGTAAGCGAGCTCTAAGTGAGCTGTAGGTGAGCTCTAAGTGAGCTGTAAGCAAGCTCTAAGCGAGCTCTAAGTGAGCTGTAAGTGAGCTCTAAGTGAGCTGTAAGCAAGCTCTAAGTGAGCTGTAAGTGAGCTATAAGCGAGCTCTAAGTGAGCTATAAGCGAGCTCTAAGTGAGCTCTAAGCAAGCTCTAAGTGAGCTCTAAGCAAGCTCTAAGTGAGCGGGCCCTTTGCGTAGCTAGTTTTACGGTAAAGCAAGTTGAGAAAAAGTGTGTCGATCGATCTCTTTTTTTCTTGCTTACCGGAAGTTTGGATTGCCGGAAAGAACTACCTTCTACATGGAGGTACACGAGAGATTGACCGATGCAAAGAAATGAAAACGAGGCTCTGTGGTGTATACATGTTCTACTTTATACAGGTCATTATGGTTTGGGCTCCGTTTGTAGCAGAAAATGTACAATGTTATTCCATCCGCACGCTCCATCCCAAGAATTTCTCCCCGGATGTATGCAATTTGGAAAGATACCCCTGGCAACTTTAAACAAACAGAATTCCAGTATAATTCGAAAAACTTTCACACACATATATATATATATACAGTCAAACCTGTTTTAGTGGTCACCTCTATTAAGCAGCCAACCTGTATTAAGCAGCCAGTTTCAAGATTCCCAATATGTTGTTTTACTATACATTTGACCTCTATTAAGCAACCACCTGTGTTAAGCAGCCGCTTTCTCTGACTCCCTTGGCTGGCTGCTTAAGACAGGTTTGACTGTGTATATATATATATATGGATTTTTTTATTTTATAGAGAATAATGCTATTTGTAATAAGCATGATATTCATAACAAGACCTACAGAGTTCTTGCCCTTACCTTTTATGATCAGTTTTCCAGTTTTGGAAGAGTTGTTTCCCCTGTTCCACGGTCACCTTATGATCAAGCTTCACGGCAAGGCTGAGGATAGCAGAGCTCAGGAACTTATCTAGGAAGGATCCGGCATCTTCCCACGTTAACTTCTCCAACTGTAAACAAGATTTCAGATTTGACATTAAAACATGCAGATTTACTTGTGCTTTCGTTTCATGTTTTAACAAAAAATACAAACATGCAGATTTACTTTGTGCTTTCGTTTCATGTTTTAACAAAAAATATAAACATGCAGATTTACTTGTGCTTTTGTTTCATGTTTTGACAAAAAATACAAACATGCAGATTTACTTGTTCTTTTGTTTCATGTTTTAACAAAAAATATAAACATGCAGATTTACTTGTGCTTTTGTTTCATGTTTTGACAAAAAATACAAACATGCAGATTTACTTGTTCTTTTGTTTCATGTTTTGACAAAAAATACAAACATGCAGATTTACTTGTGCTTTTGTTTCATGTTTTGACAAAAATATAAACATGCAGATTTACGTGTGCTTTCGTTTCATGTTTTGACCAAAAAAATATATATTTTGACAAAAAATATAAACATGCAGATTTACATGTACTTTCGTTTCATGATATTTTATTTTACAATTTTCATACAAAATTTTGTCCAGTAAGATACACACTATAAAGCATTCCTTCTATTCAAATGTTCTATTTAATGGCCACACTATATTAAATAACACCATTTAAGAACGCGATCACGCGCATTCTCACTTCTCCCCAAAAATTCTGTCCTAAAATGAACCCTGCATTGTAAATACTTGTTTCGCAATAGAGCTAAAATAAATTTGACTAATAAATATTTACATAAGCAACAAATACATGTCTACGTCCCCGCGAGGGGTTCGACATTAGCGGAAGATAGATAGACAGACAGACAGACAGACAGACAGAGGACAGACAGACAGACAGACAGACAGACAGACAGACAGACAGACAGACAGACAGACAGACAGACAGACAGACAGACAGACAGACAGACAGACAGACAGACAGACAGACAGACAGACAGACAGACAGACAGACAGACAGACAGACAGATAGATAGAAATACTGGATGTGTCGCCAATAAAAAACACGTCTGGTTTAAGAATCATATCAAAATTGAAAGCCATATGGTTTGTTTATGGTGCTATGGTTTAGTGTACGATACATCACCTATATATGGCGAATAAATTTGTGGCACATTAGTCTGGAAATCCCTCCATATCCGAAGATGTTCAATCTCTGACCGGACGTACATATATTTCACCTTTTAAGTCACACCGACAGATACAGGCGGATCTGTAGTCCAGTGGTTAACACGCTGGACTGGTAATCCAGGGATAGCAAGTTCGATCCCCCGTCTGACTCTAATAAAATTACCAGTCTTTCAGATGGGTCTTTAAACCGAGGTCTCCTGTCGGTGCTGTTCACCGTGCATGTAAAAGAACCAGAGGAGACTCTGGAATGGGTCTCTGTCTGTATCATTGCACTATCCTCCAAAAATCTAAAATAACTAATCTCTTCAGGAGGCGTCGCTCATATGGGCAACCGGTAGCGACGATAAATAAACGTAAAACACACACACCAACAGATAAGGTCATACTCTCCAGTACTCTCCAGCTTTTAACGGGTGCCCCTCCATGCAGTATGTAACGGGTGCCCTCTGTGCAGTATTTAACGGGTGCCCTCCGTGCAGTATGTAACGGGTGCCCCTCCATGCAGTATGTAACGGTGCCCCTCCGTGCAGTATGTAACGGGTGCCCTCCGTGCAGTATTTAACGGGTGCCCTCCGTGCAGTATTTAACGGGTGCCCTCCATGCAGTATGTAACGGTGCCCCTCCATGCAGTATGTAACGGGTGCCCTCCATGCAGTATGTAACGGTGCCCCTCCGTGCAGTATGTAACGGGTGCCCTCCATGCAGTATGTAACGGTGCCCCTCCGTGCAGTATGTAACGGGTGCCCTCCGTGCAGTATTTAACGGGTGCCCTCCATGCAGTATGTAACGGTGCCCCTCCGTGCAGTATGTAACGGGTGCCCTCCATGCAGTATGTAACGGTGCCCCTCCGTGCAGTATGTAACGGGTGCCCTCCATGCAGTATGTAACGGTGCCCCTCCGTGCAGTATGTAACGGTGCCCTCCATGCAGTATGTAACGGGTGCCCCTCCGTGCAGTATGTAACGGGTGCCCTCCGTGCAGTATGTAACGGGTGCCCTCCGTGCAGTATTTAACGGGTGCCCTCCATGCAGTATGTAACGGGTGCCCTCCGTGCAGTATGTAACGGGTGCCCTCCGTGCAGTATTTAACGGGTGCCCTCCATGCAGTATGTAACGGGTGCCCTCCGTGCAGTATGTAACGGGTGCCCTCCGTGCAGTATTTAACGGGTGCCCTCCGTGCAGTATTTAATGGGTGCCCTCCGTGCAGTATTTAACGGGTGCCCTCCGTGCAGTATGTAACGGGTGCCCTCCGTGCAGTATTTAACGGGTGCCCTCCGTGCAGTATGCAACGGTGCCCTCCGTGCAGTATTTAACGGGTGCCCTCCGTGCAGTATGTAACGGGTGCCCTCTGTGCAGTATTTAACGGGTGCCCTCCGTGCAGTATTTAACGGGTGCCCTCCGTGCAGTATTTAACGGGTGCCCTCCGTGCAGTATTTAACGGGTGCCCTCCGTGCAGTATGTAACGGGTGCCCTCTGTGCAGTATTTAACGGGTGCCCTCCGTGCAGTATGTAACGGGTGCCCCTCCATGCAGTATGTAACGGTGCCCCTCCGTGCAGTATGTAACGGGTGCCCTCCGTGCAGTATTTAACGGGTGCCCTCCATGCAGTATGTAACGGGTGCCCCTCCGTGCAGTATGTAACGGGTGCCCTCCGTGCAGTATGTAACGGATGCCCTCCGTGCAGTATTTAACGGGTGCCCTCCGGTTGTGGTGCCTCGTGCAGTATGTAACGGGTGCCCTCCGTGCAGTATGTAACGGATGCCCTCCGTGCAGTATTTAACGGGTGCCCTCCGTGCAGTATTTAACGGGTGCCCTCCATGCAGTATGTAACGGGTGCCCTCCGTGCAGTATTTAACGGGTGCCCTCCATGCAGTATTTTAGGAACGGACGTGCATCAGGGTAGAACCACCTATCTTCCACAAGCCAACTTCCTCACATGAAAGAATTCGACACTAATGGGATACGAACCTACAACGGTGAAGGGCAAGCGCTTTTGACGTCAATGACCGTACCCACACAGCCACTGAGTCCCTGATTCATACAGCACCCTCATACTTGTGATAACCTAATTTAGTATCGAGAGCCCAAGAATCATACCCCCCCACCTCATACAGACAAATAACACTTGTGGAAGTCGTGATAGCGCAGTGGATGCGCATTCGATTCAGGTGTGAAAGGTCCGGAGTTCGAGCCACGCTGGAGCCGTTACGATTGTGCCCTTAGGCAAGGCATTTAAATTCCACGTTGCCTCTTCTCTCTCCCTCGTGGCGATGGATTCCATCAGGAATGAGGTCTCGAGAGTGATTAATCTAAGTTGAGCTAAAATAAATTCATATAAACTAAACAAGACGGTGGATTCCAACTATACAAGACGGTGGATTCCAACTATACAAGACGGTGGATTCCAACTAAACAAGACGGTGGATTCCAACTATACAAGACGGTGGATTCCAACTATATAAGACGGTGGATTCCAACTAAACAAAGACGGTGGATTCCAACTATACAAGACGGTGGATTCCAAATAAACAAGACGGTGGATTCCAACTATACAAGACGGTGGATTCCAACTAAACAAGACGGTGGATTCCAACTATACAAGACGGTGGAGTCCAACTAAACAAGACGGTGGATTCCAACTATACAAGACGGTGGATTCCAAATAAACAAGATGGTGGATTCCAACTATACAAGACGGTGGATTCCAACTAAACAAGACGGTGGATTCCAACTAAACAAGACGGTGGATTCCAAATAAACAAGACGGTGGATTCCAACTATACAAGATGGTGGATTCCAACTATACAAGACGGTGGATTCCAACTAAACAAGACGGTGGATTCCAAATAAACAAGACGGTGGATTCCAACTATACAAGACGGTGGATTCCAACTATACAAGATGGTGGATTCCAACTATACAAGACGGTGGATTCCAACTATACAAGACGGTGGATTCCAACTATACAAGACGGTGGATTCCAAATAAACAAGACGGTGGATTCCAACTATACAAGATGGTGGATTCCAAATAAACAAGATGGTGGATTCCAACTATACAAGACGGTGGATTCCAACTATACAAGACGGTGGATTCCAACTATACAAGATGGTGGATTCCAAATAAACAAGATGGTGGATTCCAACTATACAAGATGGTGGATTCCAAATAAACAAGACTTACTAAATGATTCATCAATTTCAGCTGGTATGTAGTGAACTTCGGATAGACTGGTTTGTCTTCTAAACGATTCTGCAGGAACTTCCAGTTGTCTATCAACGTCTGCCAGGGGAGGTAATCCATTTCATTCACCATGTACAGCGATAGATTCAACGCGACACCATAGTCGAGCAGGCCAGCGCGGGCCAACATGAATGCATCATCAATTAGACCGGCCCGTTCAGTCGTTGAGAATACCTGAAAACATCATTCTAGAATTGTACATATAACATTGGACGAACCTAACGGCAAATGTTAATGATTACATTAATAATTTAGTTTTTTTAGTTTATACAAATTTATTTTAGCTCGATTGCGAAACAAGTTCTTTCAACTTATATTAATCACTCTCAAGACCTCATTCCTGATGGAATCCATCGCCACGAGGGAGAGAGAAGAGACAACGTGGAATTTAAATGCCTTGCCTAATGTGCCATTCAGCAATTATATTTATATATTTTATATTTAATATTTATAATTTACTAACAGGTTTACATTCACGTAGGCTGGTTGACTTACGGGATGGTTTACATTCACTTACAGACTGGTTGACTTACAGACTGGTTGACTTACGGACTGGTTGACTGGTTGACTTATGGACTGGTTGACTTATAGACTGGTTGACTTATAGACTGGTTGACTTACGGACTGGTTGACTTACGGAATGGTTTATATGTAACTGTTGTATCAAGCCATGCCAGTTGGTCGTGTCATAATTAACTCTGTAATATCCATACATGCCACAGTTCCCTTTTATCCATGTGGTTCCAGTAGACACCTCAAATGACCCTTAAAACATACAGTAATTACATTAACAGTCTTTCAGATGGGACTTTAAACAAAGGTCTCATGTCGGTGCTGTACACGAAAATATTACACAGACGGATCTGTAGTCCAGTGGTAACACGCTGGACTGGTAATCCAGGGATCGCAGGTTCGATCCCCCGTCTGACCATAATAAAATGAACAGTCTTTCAGATGAGACATTAAACCGGTCACGTGTCGGTGCTGTACACATATATATATGAACAATGCATCTATACGTGAACAATACATTTATACATGAACAATGCATTTATACGTGAACAATGCATCTATACATGAACAATGCATTTATACATGAACAATACATTTATACATGAACAATGCATTTATACGTGAACACTGCATCTATACATGAACAATGCATTTATACATGAACAATACATCTATACATGAACAATGCATTTATACGTGAACAATGCATTTATATGTGAACAATACATTTATACATGAACACTGCATTTATATGTGAACAATGCATTTATACATTAACACTGCATTTATACATGAACAATGCATTTATACGTGAACAATGCATTTATACGTGAACACTGCATTTATATATGAACAATGCATTTATATGTGAACAATGCATTTATACGTGAACAATGCATTTATACGTGAACAATGCATTTATACGTGAACAATGCATTTATACGTGAACAATGCATTTATACATGAACAATACATTTATACGTGAACAATGCATTCATACGTGAACAATGCATTTATACGTGAACAATGCATTTATACATGAACAATACATTTATGCGTGAACACTGCATTTATATGTGAACAATGCATTTATACGTGAACAATGCATCTATACATGAACAATGCATCTATACATGAACAATGCATTTATACGTGAACAATGCATTTATACGTGAACACTGCATTTATACGTGAACAATGCATTTATATGTGAACAATGCATTTATACGTGAACAATGCATCTATACATAAACAATGCATTTATACATGAACAATGCATCTATACGTGAACAATACATTTATACATGAACAATGCATTTATACGTGAACAATGCATCTATACATGAACAATGCATTTATACATGAACAATACATTTATACATGACCAATGCATTTATACGTGAACACTGCATCTATACATGAACAATGCATTTATACATGAACAATACATCTATACATGAACAATGCATTTATACGTGAACAATGCATTTATATGTGAACAATACATTTATACATGAACACTGCATTTATATGTGAACAATGCATTTATACGTGAACAGTGCATTTATATGTGAACAATGCATTTATACGTGAACAATGCATTTATACGTGAACAATACATTTATACGTGAACAATACATTTATACGTGAACAATACATTTATACGTGAACAATACATTTATACGTGAACAATACATTTATACGTGAACAATGCATTTATACGTGAACAATACATTTATACGTGAACAATGCATCTATACATGAACAATACATTTATACGTGAACAATACATTTATACGTGAACAATACATTTATACGTGAACAATACATTTATACGTGAACAATACATTTATACGTGAACAATACATTTATACGTGAACAATGCATCTATACGTGAACAATGCATCTATACATGAACAGTTATGTTATATTTCGGGTTTTACGCCTGCATCAGCACCATTTCGGGCTATATCGCCGGCGGGCAGTTTACCTAACAATACCTTTCCTGGGCAGGCTCCAGCGGTTAACCAGTACTTGGGTGCACCAACCTCCGTAAGAAACTGCCAACTTTCTCATATAAATGAGACACGGCCTGAGCGGGGCTCGAACCCGTGACCATCAGTGATGATAGGTTACAGTGGTATACAAGTCAGCGACCTTAACCACTCGACCACGGAGGCGGACTTCTATACATGAACAATGCATTTATACATGAACAATACATCTATACATGAACAATGCATTTATACGTGAACACTGCATTTATACGTGAACAATGCATTTATACGTGAACAATACATTTATACGTGAACAATACATTTATACGTGAACAATGCATTTATACGTGAACACTGCATTTATACATGAACAATACATTTATACGTGAACAATGCATTTATACGTGAACAATGCATTTATACATGAACAATACATTTATACGTGAACAATGCATTTATACGTGAACATTTGTTTGGCTTTTTGCGATGTAATGTCGCTTTAAGAGAGGGAAAACAAATAACTTAAATTTAAATTAAAAATTAAAAAAACATTTAAGAAACATTTTGTTTAAAAAATCAGTTTGTTCCAACTCAATAATCGATGACCTTATATTGAAATAACTCAAAGGGTTTAACAAATGCATAAGCTTAATATAAACTTTATTTATTTTATAACGATTGCGAAGCAAGTTTTAACAACTTAATATTAATCACTCTCGTTGGCGCGGATGAAAGCGTATATGTGGTCATTCGTGTGGGAGGAAACCGGAGTACCCGGAAAAAACCCACCTGTTCGATCTGGCGACCACCGTACCATCTCACATACTTCGCGTTCCGTGGATCGAACCCGGGTTGCATTGGTGAGAAACGAGCGCGCTAACAACTGCGCTAATCGGACGCTAACAAATGCATAGACTTTCATAGTATTAATATTATTTTAATCCTTAGTAATCGTTATTAAGTACAACTTCTATCTGTGATATTTATACTCAACTTGCTCTGTGATATTACTTAACCCATTTCATTCTGGATACCGTTCAAACAGTATTTGCAAAGAACATAGAGCCAGATCAGCTGCCACGGAACGTGCCGTCTGATCTGATCAGGCTCTATGCTGTTTGCTATTCAGATGATCTTGCTAGGACACTTGGCTATGTAGCAAACAACATAGATCCTGATCAGCACGCAGCATTACGCTGCGGCTGATCTGGATCTATGTTGTTTGCAAAAGCCATTAATGTCGTGGTGGATGTCGTGATAGCGCAGTGGATACGCGTTCGCTTCAGGTGCGAAAGGTCCAGAGTTCGAGCCCCACTGGAGCCGTTACGATTATGCCCTTAGGCAAGGCATTTAAATTCCACGTTGCCTCTTCTCTCTCCCTCGTGGCGATGGATTCCATGAGGAATGAGGTCTCGAGAGTGATTTATATAAGTTGAAATAACTTGTTTCGCAATCGAGCTAAATTTGTATAAAAAAAAAAAATTTAAAAAAAAAGCCATTAAATGTATCCAGAATGAAATGGGTTAAATATTTAATAGAATTATACTTTTATGTGTAAGATATGTGGAATGAATGGTGTTTTACGGCGCATCGACATCTACGGTCATGTAGCGCGTAAGATACGTGGATGTAAAAATAAATCATTGTCAAATTCTTAAAGCAGCATTACATCGTAATAAAGGATGTTTTGGGTAAAATATAAATACTAATGTGTGTGTGCTTACAAAAATCGAAATAGTCGCTCAGAAACGATAAAATTCCAATAAATTTAAACCGTCGTATATGCGAATTTGTTCATCAACACACGAAATGTAAACACGCACAGCGCGCATGCGTGAAACAACAGAGGATGTAGAAAACAACGTATATATTTTGAACATGAAATACTATCTATCTATCTTCCTCTAATGTTGAACCCTAAAAGACTTACCTAACATAGGTATGAATCAACATATCAAGTAATTTAATTAAAAAGACAACATGGGACAAATGGGGACGATGCATTCCGAATGTAAACAAGTGCGGACGATGCGTTCCGGTTGTAAACAAGTGCGTGACCGATCGACTCGGAAAGTCCTACTTTCAGTTTCGAGTTTGTATTATCGCAAAAAACACTGTTTACCAATGAACATAAGCATACAAAGTATAATGTTAGAATGTGCAGCAGCATTGCTACCCATACGTAAAATATGAATTTTTCAAATATCTTTTATTTCATACGATGTAATGCTGCTTTAATTCATTTAAGTAATCTCTCCCTGTGTCTGTCATGCCACCAGCACAAAGGACCGCAATAGAAATATGAGTTCTCTCATTTTGTGTTATCCTCGGTGTTGGTGTGCATGCCATGGTATATTTAATCTCTATGAAGGAAAGGGTTAAATGGCTGTCGTTTGTATGGAGATATAATAGTATATTAACCTAAATCTCTATGAAGGAAAAGGTTAAATGGCTGTCGTTTGTATGGAGATATAATAGTATACTAACCTAAATCTCTATGGAGGAAAGGGTTAAATGGCTGTCGTTTGTATGGAGATATAATAGTATATTAACCTAAATCTCTATGAAGGAAAGGGTTAAATGGCTGTCGTTTGTATGGAGATATAATAGTATATTAACCTAAATCTCTATGAAGGAAAGGGTTAAATGGCTGTCGTTTGTATGGAGATATAATAGTATATTAACCTAAATCTCTATGAAGGAAAGGGTTAAATGGCTGTCGTTTGTATGGAGATATAATAGTATATTAACCTAAATCTCTATGAAGGAAAGGGTTAAATGGCTGTCGTTTGTATGGAGATATAATAGTATATTAACCTAAATCTCTATGAAGGAAAGGTTTAAATGGCTGTCGTTTGTATGGAGATATAATAGTATATTAACCTAAATCTCTATGAAGGAAAGGGTTAAATGGCTGTCGTTTGTATGGAGATATAATAGTATATTAACCTAAATCTCTATGAAGGAAAGGGTTAAATGGCTGTCGTTTGTATGGAGATATAATAGTATATTAACCTAAATCTCTATGGAGGAAAGGGTTAAATGGCTGTCGTTTGTATGGAGATATAATAGTATATTAACCTAAATCTCTATGAAGGAAAGGGTTAAATGGCTGTCGTTTGTATGGAGATATAATAGTATATTAACCTAAATCTCTATGAAGGAAAGGGTTAAATGGCTGTCGTTTGTATGGAGATATATTAGTATATTAACCTAAATCTCTATGAAGGAAAGGTTTAAATGGCTGTCGTTTGTATGGCGATATAATAGTATATTAACCTAAATCTCTATGAAGGAAAGGGTTAAATGGCTGTCGTTTGTATGGAGGTATAATAGTATATTAACCTAAACCCCTCTAAACGGACCCCCCCCCGGACTAGAGGCAAAGTTCAGATTGGAGGGGTTTTCTATATAGAGGGGTGTTCATAGTTGGGTAGATTTCTCCTCTTAAGTTAACAAATCAACTCTGAAGTGTTTCCGTGACATGTTAATAGTTTGACAGTTAGTAAAGAACTGATTCATTTTAAGCGTACAATATAATATTCTGAAAATAAAATAGACGAAAGATGTACATTTAAAAGAAGACAGTTCCATATTTGATGAAGACAAGTTGTTGTTCGGTTTACAGGGGTAAATTACAGTTGAAACGGCACATATTTTTAATAAAATCTGTTCGGTATTCGGGGAATGAAGGGTTCCTGTTTACAGAGATTTTTTACAATGAACAAAAAAGAAGGGGAAAATTCGGGACCAAGAAATTTGTTGGAGTTGGAGAGAATACCAGTTTAGTGGGGTTCTGGTTTTGAGGGGTTTCGGTTTTTGAGGGGTTTCACTGTATTCAATTAAAAATAAGCATTGCAGGCACGGACAGGCACCCGGGTAGAACCACTGACCTCTACAGCTTCCTCACATGCTATAATTTGGCACCTCCAGTGGGATTCGAACCTACAGCGGTGAGGGGCAAGTGATTTTAAGTCAATAGATAGAGATAGATAGATTTCTTTATTTATAGAGGGTGACCTAATTAGTTTTGAACTAATCCTCCTTAGGGCCCTCTTCAATTTGTTAACACTATAGAATAAATGTACATACACAATAATTATAACATAGTTACGCCGTACAATATACATGCATAATGTTGTACAATGCAACTTAAACAACAGCCTAAGTAAATCAGGTACTTTGATAGAAATACAAAACGACATAAGCATATTGATTTACAATCATTATATATATATAACTGTCTAGTGTCTACCAATTAAAACGTTGTATCCATACTTTACATTTTGTCTTGAATATATTTAAAGATCTGGATGTCTTAATTTCAAATGGTAGACAATTCCATATCTTTGGACCAGAGTATTCTAATGATTTCTTATACATTTCACATCTAGGTCTTGGAATATAGAGATCCATATTTGAAACATTTCTCAATGTCATATCTGAAGTAACTGAATTGCAATGTCTTAATTGAAAATGTTCATTCAAATAATTCGGTACAATGACCACAACAACTCGGCCACGGAACCCTCTAATCTTACCTGTGGAATCTTTTAACAGAAACTTGTGGACTTGTTTAGGATCTTCAACGGTAGAGAATGTAAATGGTATCTCCCACTTGTACCTTAAAACACAATATATTCCAAATTCATACATGTATGAACCACAATGAGGATCTATAGTACCAAACGGGACACTTACGCCTGCATCAGCACCATTTCTCCCTTGTATACCTTAAACTTCTTGCTTGTTATTGTTATATGTTATATTTCGGGTTTTACGCCTGCATCAGCACCATTTTGGGCTATATCATCGGTGGGCAGTTTACCTAACAACACCTTTCCTGGACAGGTAGCAGCTGTTAACCAGTACTTGGTGCACCAACCTCCGTAAGAAACATATTTGTTTTGAATAATTGAGACACGGACTCGAACCGGTGACCATCAGTGATGATATGTTGCAGTGGTATACAATTCAGCGACCTTAGCAACTCAACCATGGAGACGGGCGGACTAGGGGGATATTTAAACTATATATATATACATTGTCCATACTCTCCTGTACGGTGATCTCCTCCCCTATAACACGACCCCTCCTACTATAGTCCTGAAATCTGTGGGTTTTGGCATGCACTAACATATAATAGAGGATGATAAAATGGACATCAGACCTACAGCAGTGAGGGGCACATGAGGGGCACGTGAGGGGCACGTGAGGGACGAAATCAACGAACCATAACAACTCAGCCACTCATATCTTAAAATACAAAGATCGGCATAAAATAAAACTAGTTACCCGTATGGTGAGGGGAACTTGTTGGTGGTGTTTGGTTGGTTATACAGCAGGAACCTGTCCTGCCTGACGGTCACGGTGTGACCGCCCTCGGGCTTTGTAAGCGTGACGACCGGGTACCCCATCTGTTCTGTCCAGGTTCTCATTAAACTCTTCACGTCCGTACTAATACTAGCTTTTTGACTGATCACAGCCTATTTAAACAAAAGCCTTTCAGAAGTCACATAATAAAATTAAGAGTCTTTCAGATGGGACTTTAAACCGAGGTCTAGTGTCGGTGCTTTACACCGTGCACGTAAAAGAACCAGAGGAGATTCTGGAATGGGTCTCTGTCTGTATCATTGCACTATCCTCCAAAAATCTAAAATCTTTTCAGGAGGCGTCGCTCATATGGGCAACCGGTAGCGACGATAAATAAACATAAAACACACAGAAATGACATACCCATCGTCCATCGCTCGCCCAACGATTGTTCACGATTGGCGAGGGCAAATAAGCTTAAAAATCATCGGCGAGGGCAAATAAGCTTAATAATCATCATCGAGGACAAATAAGCTTAAAAATCCTCGGCGTGAGCAAATAAGCTTAAAAATCATCATCGAGGACAAATAAGCTTAAAAAACCTCTGTGAGGGTAAATAAGCTTAAAATCATCATTGAGGGCAAATAAGCTTAATATCATAACTAACACTCCCTGTAAACATTTTGTTTAGTTTATACAAATTTATTTTAGCTTGATTGCGAAACAAGTTCTAACAACTTATATTAATCACTCTCGAGACCTCATTCACCACGAGGGAGAGAGAAGTGGCAACATGGAATTTAATGCATTGCCTAAGGGTACATTTGTAACAGCTCCAGCGGGACTCGAACTCCAGGCCTTTCGCACCTGAAGCGAATGCGCTACCACTGCGCTAAACATTTTCTTTGTTTTTAGGTTTAATGTTGCACGGCAGCTTAGACCATATGGCGACTCTCCAGCTATTACTGGTGGAGGAAGATTCCGGGTGCCTGGCGACTCTCCAGCTATTACTGGTGGAGGAAGATCCCGGGTGCCTGGCGACTCTCCAGCTATTACTGGTGGAGGAAGGTGCCTGGCGACTCTCCAGCTATTATTGGTAGAGGACGACCCCGGGTGCCTGGTGACTCTCCAGCTATTACTGGTGGAGGAAGATCCCGGGTGCCTGGCGACTCTCCAGCTATTACTGGTGGAGGAAGATCCCGGGTGCCTGGTGACTCTCCAGCTATTACTGGTGGAGGAAGACCCTGGGTGCCTGGTGACTCTCCAGCTATTACTGGTGGAGGAAGATCCCGGGTGCCTGGCGACTCTCCAGCTATTACTGGTGGAGGAAGATCCCGGGTGCCTGGCGACTCTCCAGCTATTACTGGTGGAGGACGACCCCGGGTGCCTGGCGACTCTCCAGCTATTACTGGTGGAGGAAGACCCCGGGTGCCTGGCGACTCTCCAGCTATTACTGGTGGAGGAAGACTCCGGGTGCCTGGTGACTCTCCAGCTATTATTGGTGGAGGAGGACACTGGGTGCCTGGCGACTCTCCAGCTATTACTGGTGGAGGAAGATCCCGGGTGCCTGTCGACTCTCCAGCTATTATTGGTGGAGGAAGATCCCGGGTGCCTGGCCACTCTCCAGCTGTTACTGGTGGAGGAAGACCCTGCCTGGCGACTCTCCAGCTAGTATTGATAGAGGAAGACCCCGGGTGCCTGGCGACTCTCCAGCTATTACTGGTGGAGGAAGACCCTGCCTGGCGACTCTCCAGCTAGTATTGATAGAGGAAGACCCCGGGTGCCTGGCGACTCTCCAGCTATTACTGGTGGAGGAAGACTCCGGGTGCCTGGTGACTCTCCAGCTATTATTGGTGGAGGAAGGTGCCTGGCGACTCTCCAGCTAGTATTGATAGAGGAAGACCCCGGGTGCCTGGCGACTCTCCAGCTATTACTGGTGGAGGAAGACTCCGGGTGCCTGGTGACTCTCCAGCTATTATTGGTGGAGGTGGACCCTGGGTGCCTGGCGACTCTCCAGCTATTACTGGTGGAGGAAGATCCCGGGTGCCTGGCGACTCTCCAGCTATTACTGGTGGAGGAAGATCCCGGGTGCCTGGCGACTCTCCAGCTATTACTGGTGGAGGAAGGTGCCTGGCGACTCTCCAGCTATTATTGGTAGAGGACGACCCCGGGTGCCTGGTGACTCTCCAGCTATTACTGGTGGAGGAAGATCGGGTGCCTGGCGACTCTCCAGCTATTACTGGTGGAAGATTCCGGGTGCCTGGCGACTCTCCAGCTATTACTGATGGAGGAAGATCCCGGGTGCCTGGCGACTCTCAAGCTATTACTGGTGGAGGAAGATCCCGGGTGCCTGGCGACTCCAGCGATTACTGGTGAAGGAAGACCCCAGGTGCCTGGCGACTCTCCAGCTATTACTGGTGGAGGAAGACCCCGGGTGCCTGGCGACTCTCCAGCTATTACTGGTGGAGGAAGACTCCGGGTGCCTGGTGACTCTCCAGCTATTATTGGTGGAGGAGGACCCTGGGTGCCTGGCGACTCTCCAGCTATTACTGGTGGAGGAAGATCCCGGGTGCCTGGCCACTCTCCAGCTGTTACTGGTGGAGGAAGACCCTGGGTGCCTGGCGACTCTCCAGCTATTATTGGTGGAGGAAGACCCCGGGTGCCTGGCGACTCTCCAGCTATTACTGGTGGAGGAAGATCCCGGGTGCCTGGCGACTCTCCAGCTATTACTGGTGGAGGAAGATCCCGGGTGCCTGGCGACTCTCCAGCTATTACTGGTGGAGGAAGATCCCGGGTGCCTGGCGACTCTCCAGCTATTACTGGTGGAGGAAGACCCCGGGTGCCTGGCGACTCTCCAGCTATTACTGGTGGAGGAAGACCCCGGGTGCCTGGCGACTCTCCAGCTATTACTGGTGGAGGAAGACCCCGGGTGCCTGGTGACTCTCCAGCTATTATTGGTGGAGGAGGACCTGGGTGCCTGGCGACTCTCCAGCTATTACTGGTGGAGGAAGATCCCGGGTGCCTGGCCACTCTCCAGCTATTACTGGTGGAGGAAGACCCTGGGTGCCTGGCGACTCTCCAGCTATTATTGATAGAGGAAGACCCCGGGTGCCTGGTGACTCTCCAGCTATTACTGGTGGAGGAAGATCCTGGGTGCCTGGCGACTCTCCAGCTATTACTGAGGAGGAAGATCCCGGGTGCCTGGCGACTCTCCAGCTATTATTGGTGGAGGAAGACCCCGGGTGCCTGGCGACTCTCCAGCTATTACTGAGGAGGAAGATCCCGGGTGCCTGGCGACTCTCCAGCTATTACTGGTGGAAGATCCCGGGTGCCTGGCGACTCTCCAGCTATTACTGGTGGAGGAAGATCCTGGGTGCCTGGCGACTCTCCAGCTATTACTGGTGGAGGAAGATCCCGGGTGCCTGGTGACTCTCCAGCTATTACTGGTGGAGGAAGATCCTGGGTGCCTGGCGACTCTCCAGCTATTACTGGTAGAGGAAGACCCCGGGTGCCTGGCGACTCTCCAGCTATTACTGGTGGAGGAAGATCCTGGGTGCCTGGCGCCTCCAGCTATTACTGGTGGAGGAAGACCCGGGTGCCTGGCGACTCTCCAGCTATTACTGGTGGAGGAAGATCCCGGGTGCCTGGCGACTCTCCAGCTATTATTGGTAGAGGAAGACCCCGGGTGCCTGGCGACTCTCCAGCTATTATTGGTAGAGGAAGACCCCGGGTGCCTGGCTACTCTCCAGGTATTACTGGTAGAGGAAGACCCCGGGTGCCTGGTGACTCTCCAGCTATTACTGGTGGAGGAAGATCCTGGGTGCCTGGCGACTCTCCAGCTATTACTGAGGAGGAAGATCCCGGGTGCCTGGCGACTCTCCAGCTATTATTGGTGGAGGAAGACCCCGGGTGCCTGGCGACTCTCCAGCTATTACTGAGGAGGAAGATCCCGGGTGCCTGGCGACTCTCCAGCTATTACTGGTGGAAGATCCCGGGTGCCTGGCGACTCTCCAGCTATTACTGGTGGAGGAAGATCCCGGGTGCCTGGTGACTCTCCAGCTATTACTGGTGGAGGAAGATCCTGGGTGCCTGGCGACTCTCCAGCTATTACTGGTAGAGGAAGACCCCGGGTGCCTGGCGACTCTCCAGCTATTACTGGTGGAGGAAGATCCTGGGTGCCTGGCGCTCCAGCTATTACTGGTGGAGGAAGAGCCCGGGTGCCTGGCGACTCTCCAGCTATTACTGGTGGAGGAAGATCTCGGGTGCCTGGCGACTCTCCAGCTATTATTGGTGGAGGAAGATCCCGGGTGCCTGGCGACTCTCCAGCTATTACTGGTGGAGGAAGATCCCGGGTGCCTGGTGACTCTCCAGCTATTACTGGTGGAGGAAGATCCCGGGTGCCTGGCGACTCTCCAGCTATTACTGGTAGAGGAAGATCCTGGGTGCCTGGCGACTCTCCAGCTATTACTGAGGAGGAAGATCCCGGGTGCCTGGCGACTCTCCAGCTATTATTGGTGGAGGAAGACCCCGGGTGCCTTGCAACTCTCCAGCTATTACTGAGGAGGAAGATCCCGGGTGCCTGGCGACTCCAGCTATTACTGGTGGAAGATCCCGTGTGCCTGGCGACTCTCCAGCTATTACTGGTGGAGGAAGATCCCAGGTGCTTGGCGACTCTCCAGCTATTACTGTTGGAGGAAGATCCCGGGTGCCTGGCGACTCTCCAGCTATTACTGGTGGAGGAAGACCCCGGGTGCCTGGCGACTCTCCAGCTATTACTGGTGGAGGAAGACTCCAGGTGCCTGGTGACTCTCCAGCTATTATTGGTGGAGGAAGACCCTGGGTGCCTGGCGACTCTCCAGCTATTACTGGTGGAGGAAGATCCCGGGTGCCTGTCGACTCTCCAGCTATTATTGGTGGAGGAAGACCCCGGGTGCCTGGCCACTCTCCAGCTGTTACTGGTGGAGGAAGACCCTGGGTGCCTGGCGACTCTTCAGCTAGTATTGGTAGAGGAAGACCCCGGGTGCCTGGCGACTCCAGCTATTACTGGTGGAGGAAGATCCCGGGTGCCTGGCGACTCCAGCTATTACTGGTGGAGGAAGAGCCCGGGTGCCTGGCGACTCTCCAGCTATTACTGGTGGAGGAAGATCCAGGGTGCCTGGCGACTCTCCAGCTATTATTGGTAGAGGAAGACCCCGGGTGCCTGGCGACTCTCCAGCTATTATTGGTAGAGGAAGACCCCGGGTGCCTGGCTACTCTCCAGGTATTACTTGTAGAGGAAGACCCCGGGTGCCTGGTGACTCTCCAGCTATTACTGGTGGAGGAAGATCCTGGGTGCCTGGCGACTCTCCAGCTATTACTGGTAGAGGAAGACCCCGGGTGCCTGGTGACTCTCCAGCTATTACTGAGGAGGAAGATCCCGGGTGCCTTGCGACTCTCCAGCTATTACTGACGAGGAAGATCCCGGGTGCCTGGCAACTCTCCAGCTATTACTGGTGGAGGAAGACCCCGGGTGCCTGGCTACTCTCCAGCTATTACTGGTGGTGGAAGACTCCAGGTGCCTGGTGACTCTCCAGCTATTATTGGTGGAGGAAGATCCCGGGTGCCTGTCGACTCTCCAGCTATTATTGGTGGAGGAAGACTCCGGGTGCCTGGCCACTCTCCAGCTGTTACTGGTGGAGGAAGACCCTGGGTGCCTGGCGAATCTTCAGCTAGTATTGGTAGAGGAAGACCCCGGGTGCCTGGCGACTCTCCAGCTATTACTGGTGGAGGAAGATCCCGGGTGCCTGGCGACTCCAGCTATTACTGGTGGAGGAAGAGCCCGGGTGGCTGGCGACTCTCCAGCTATTACTGGTGGAGGAAGATCCCGGGTGCCTGGCGACTCCAGCTATTATTGGTAGAGGAAGACCCCGGGTGCCTGGCGACTCTCCAGCTATTATTGGTGGAGGAAGACCCCGGGTGCCTGGCGACTCTCCAGCTATTATTGGTGGAGGAAGACCCCGGGTGCCTGGCGACTCTCCAGCTATTATTGGTGGAGGAAGATCCCGGGTGCCTGGCGACTCTCCAGCTATTATTGGTGGAGGAAGACCCCGGGTGCCTGGCGACTCTCCAGCTATTATTGGTGGAGGAAGACCCCGGGTGCCTGGCGACTCTCCAGCTATTATTGGTGGAGGAAGACCCCGGGTGCCTGGCGACTCTCCAGCTATTATTGGTGGAGGACCCCGGTGCCTGGGTGGTTGGGACTCTCCAGCTATTACTGGTGGAGGAAGATCCCGGGTGCCTGGCGACTCTCCAGCTATTACTGGTGGAGAGATCCCGGTGCCTGGCGACTCTCCAGCTATTATTGGTGGAGGAAGACCCCGGGTGCCTGGTGACTCTCCAGCTATTACTGGTGGAGGAAGATCCCGGGTGCCTGGCGACTCTCCAGCTATTACTGGGGAGGAAGATCCCGGGTGCCTGGCGACTCTCCAGCTATTATTGGTGGAGGAAGACCCCGGGTGCCTGGCGACTCTCCAGCTATTACTGGTGGAGGAAGATCCCGGGTGCCTGGCGACTCTCCAGCTATTACTGGTGGAAGATCCCGGGTGCCTGGCGACTCTCCAGCTATTACTGGTGGAGGAAGATCCCGGGTGCCTGGCGACTCTCCAGCTATTACTGGTGGAGGAAGACCCCGGGTGCCTGGTGACTCTCCAGCTATTACTGGTGGAGGAAGATCCCGGGTGCCTGGCGACTCTCCAGCTATTACTGGTGGAGGAAGATCCCGGGTGCCTGTGACTCTCCAGCTATTATTGGTAGAGGAAGACCCGGGTGCCTGGTGACTCTCCAGCTATTACTGGTGGAGGAAGATCCCGGGTGCCTGGCGACTCTCCAGCTATTACTGGGAGGAAGATCCCGGGTGCCTGGCGACTCTCCAGCTATTATTGGTGGAGGAAGACCCCGGGTGCCTGGCGACTCTCCAGCTATTACTGAGGAGGAAGATCCCGGGTGCCTGGCGACTCTCCAGCTATTACTGGTGGAAGATCCCGGGTGCCTGGCGACTCTCCAGCTATTACTGGTGGAGGAAGATCCCGGGTGCCTGGCGACTCTCCAGCTATTACTGGTGGAGGAAGACCCTGCCTGGCGACTCTCCAGCTATTATTGGTGGAGGAAGACCCCGGGTGCCTGGCGACTCTCCAGCTATTACTGGTGGAGGAAGACCCCGGGTGCCTGGTGACTCTCCAGCTATTATTGGTGGAGGAAGGTGCCTGGCGACTCTCCAGCTATTATTGGTGGAGGAAGACCCCGGGTGCCTGGCGACTCTCCAGCTATTACTGGTGGAGGAAGACCCCGGGTGCCTGGTGACTCTCCAGCTATTATTGGTGGAGGAAGACCCCGGGTGCCTGGCGACTCTCCAGCTATTACTGGTGGAGGAAGATC
>CM026388.1:40750273-40789699 GCA_014843695.1 Archivesica marissinica
CTCTCCAGCTATTACTGGTGGAGGAAGACCCCGGGTGCCTGGCGACTCTCCAGCTATTATTGGTGGAGGAAGACCCCGGGTGCCTGGTGACTCTCCAGCTATTATTGGTGGAGGAAGATCCCGGGTGCCTGGCGACTCTCCAGCTATTACTGGTGGAGGAAGACCCCGGGTGCCTGGCGACTCTCCAGCTATTATTGGTGGAGGAAGACCCCGGGTGCCTGGTGACTCTCCAGCTATTATTGGTGGAGGAAGACCCCGGGTGCCTGGCGACTCTCCAGCTATTACTGGTGGAGGAAGACCCCGGGTGCCTGGCGACTCTCCAGCTATTACTGGTGGAGGAAGACCCGGGTGCCTGGCGACTCTCCAGCTATTATTGGTAGAGGAAGACCCCGGGTGCCTGGCGACTCTCCAGCTATTATTGGGAGGAAGACCCCGGGTGCCTGGTGACTCTCCAGCTATTACTGGTGGAGGAAGATCCTGGGTGCCTGGCGACTCTCCAGCTATTACTGAGGAGGAAGATCCCGGGTGCCTGGCGACTCTCCAGCTATTATTGGTGGAGGAAGACCCCGGGTGCCTGGCGACTCTCCAGCTATTACTGAGGAGGAAGATCCCGGGTGCCTGGCGACTCTCCAGCTATTACTGGTGGAAGATCCCGGGTGCCTGGCGACTCTCCAGCTATTACTGGTGGAGGAAGATCCCGGGTGCCTGGCGACTCTCCAGCTATTACTGGTGGAGGAAGATCCCGGGTGTCTGGCGACTCTCCAGCTATTACTGGTGGAGGAAGATCCCGGGTGCCTGTCGACTGTCCAGCTATTATTGGTGGAATACCCCGAGTGCCTGGCCACTCTCCAGCTGTAACTGGTGGAGGAAGACCCTGGGTGCCTGGCGACTCTCCAGCTAGTATTGGTAGAGGAAGACCCCGGGTGCCTAGCGACTCTCCAGCTATTATTGGTAGAAAAGACCCCGGGTGCCTGGTTACTCTCCAGGTATTACTGGTAGAGGAAGACCCCGGGTGCCTGGTGACTCTCCAGCTATTACTGGTGGAGGAAGATCCTGGGTGCCTGGAGACTCTCCAGCTATTACTGAGGAGGAAGATCCCGGGTGCCTGGCGACTCTCCAGCTATTATTGGTGGAGGAAGACCCCGGGTGCCTGGCGACTCCAGCTATTACTGAGGAGGAAGATCCCGGGTGCCTGGCGACTCTCCAGCTATTACTGGTGGAAGATCCCGGGTGCCTGGCGACTCTCCAGCTATTACTGGTGGAGGAAGATCCCGGGTGCCTGGCGACTCTCCAGCTATTACTGGTGGAGGAAGATCCCGGGTGCCTGGCGACTCCAGCTATTACTGGTGGAGGAAGACTCCGTGTGCCTGGTGACTCTCCAGCTATTATTGGTGGAGGAAGACCCTGGGTGCCTGGCGACTCTCCAGCTATTACTGGTGGAGGAAGATCCCGGGTGCCTGTCGACTCTCCAGCTATTATTGGTGGAGGAATACCCCGAGTGCCTGGCGACTCTCCAGCGATTACTGGTGGAGTAAGACCCCAGGTGCCTGGCGACTCTCCAGCTATTACTGGTGGAGGAAGACCCCGGGTGCCTGGCGACTCTCCAGCTATTACTGGTGGAGGAAGACTCCGGGTGCCTGGTGACTCTCCAGCTATTATTGGTGGAGGAGGACCCTGGGTGCCTGGCGACTCTCCAGCTATTACTGGTGGAGGAAGATCCCGGGTGCCTGGCCACTCTCCAGCTGTTACTGGTGGAGGAAGACCCTGGGTGCCTGGCGACTCTCCAGCTAGTATTGATAGAGGAAGACCCCTGGTGCCTGGTGACTCTCCAGCTATTACTGGTGGAGGAAGATCCTGGGTGCCTGGCGACTCTCCAGCTATTACTGAGGAGGAAGATCCCGGGTGCCTGGCGACTCTCCAGCTATTACTGGTGGAGGAAGATCCTGGGTGCCTGGCGCCTCCAGCTATTACTGGTGGAGGAAGAGCCCGGGTGCCTGGCGACTCTCCAGCTATTACTGGTGGAGGAAGATCTCGGGTGCCTGGCGACTCTCCAGCTATTATTGGTAGAGGAAGACCCCGGGTGCCTGGCGACTCTCCAGCTATAATTAGTAGAGCAAGACCCAGGGTGCCTGGCTACTCTCCAGGTATTACTGGTAGAGGAAGACCCCTGGTGCCTGGTGACTCTCCAGCTATTACTGAGGAGGAAGATCCCAGGTGCCTGGCGACTCTCCAGCTATTATTGGTGGAGGAAGACCCCGGGTGCCTGGCGACTCTCCAGCTATTACTGAGGAGGAAGATCCCGGGTGCCTGGCGACTCTCCAGCTATTACTGGTGGAGGAAGATCCCGGGTGCCTGGCGACTCTCCAGCTATTACTGGTGGAGGAAGATCCCGGGTGCCTGGCGACTCTCCAGCTATTACTGGTGGAGGAAGATCCCGGGTGCATGGCGACTCTCCAGCTATTACTGGTGGAGGAACACTCCGGGTGCCTGGTGACTCTCCAGCTATTATTGGTGGAGGAAGACCCTGGGTGCCTGGCGACTCTCCAGCTATTACTGGTGGAGGAAGATCTCGGGTGCCTGTCGACTGTCCAGCTATTATTGGTGGAGGAATACCCCGAGTGCCTGGCCACTCTCCAGCTGTTACTGGTGGAGGAAGACCCTGGGTGCCTGGCGACTCTCCAGCTAGTATTGGTAGAGGAAGACCCCGGGTGCCTGGCGACTCTCCAGCTATTATTGGTAGAGGAAGACCCCGGGTGCCTGGCTACTCTCCAGGTATTACTGGTAGAGGAAGACCCCGGGTGCCTGGTGACTCTCCAGCTATTACTGGTGGAGGAAGATCCTGGGGCCTGAAGACTCTCCAGCTATTACTGAGGAGGAAGATCCCGGGTGCCTGGCTACTCTCCAGCTATTATTGGTGGAGGAAGACCCCGGGTGCCTGGCGACTCTCCAGCTATTACTGAGGAGGAAGATCCCGGGTGCCTGGCGACTCTCCAGCTATTACTGGTGGAGGAAGATCCCGGGTGCCTGGCGACTCTCCAGCTATTACTGGTGGAGGAAGATCCGGGTGCCTGGCGACTCTCCAGCTATTACTGGTGGAGGAAGACCCGGGTGCCTGGGACTCTCCAGCTATTATGGTGGAGGAAGACCCGGGTGCCTGGCGACTCTCCAGCTATTACTGGTGGAGGAAGATCCGGGTGCCTGGCGACTCTCCAGCTATTATTGGTGGAGGAAGACCCGGGTGCCTGGCGACTCTCCAGCTTTACTGGTGGAGGAAGACCCGGGTGCCTGGCGACTCTCCAGCTATTACTGGTGGAGGAAGACCCCGGGTGCCTGGCGACTCCAGCTATTACTGGTGGAGGAAGAGCCCGGGTGCCTGGCGACTCTCCAGCTATTACTGGTGGAGGAAGATCCCGGGTGCCTGGCGACTCTCCAGCTATTATTGGTAGAGGAAGACCCCGGGTGCCTGGCGAATCTCCAGCTATTATTGGTAGAGCAAGACCCCGGGTGCCTGGCTACTCTCCAGGTGTTACTGGTAGAGGAAGACCCCGGGTGCCTGGTGACTCTCCAGCTATTACTGGTGGAGGAAGATCCTGGGTGCCTGGCGACTCTCCAGCTATTACTGAGGAGGAAGATCCCGGGTGCCTGGCGACTCTCCAGCTATTATTGGTGGAGGAAGACCCCGGGTGCCTGGCGACTCTCCAGCTATTACTGAGGAGGAAGATCCCGGGTGCCTGGCGACTCTCCAGCTATTACTGGTGGAAGATCCCGGGTGCCTGGCGACTCTCCAGCTATTACTGGTGGAGGAAGATCCCGGGTGCCTGGCGACTCTCCAGCTATTACTGAGGAGGAAGATCCCGGGTGCCTGGCGACTCCAGCTATTATTGGTGGAGGAAGACCCCGGGTGCCTGGCGACTCTCCAGCTATTACTGAGGAGGAAGATCCCGGGTGCCTGGCGACTCTCCAGCTATTACTGGTGGAAGATCCCGGGTGCCTGGCGACTCTCCAGCTATTACTGGTGGAGGAAGATCCTGGGTGCCTGGCGACTCTCCAGTTATTACTGGTGGAGGAAGATCCCGGGTGCCTGGTGACTCTCCAGCTATTACTGGTGGAGGAAGATCCTGGGTGCCTGGCGACTCTCCAGCTATTACTGGTAGAGGAAGATCCTGGGTGCCTGGCGACTCTCCAGCTATTACTGAGGAGGAAGATCCCGGGTGCCTGGCGACTCTCCAGCTATTATTGGTGGAGGAAGACCCCGGGTGCCTTGCAACTCTCCAGCTATTACTGAGGAGGAAGATCCCGGGTGCCTGGCGACTCCAGCTATTACTGGTGGAAGATCCCGTGTGCCTGGCGACTCTCCAGCTATTACTGGTGGAGGAAGATCCCAGGTGCTTGGCGACTCTCCAGCTATTACTGTTGGAGGAAGATCCCGGGTGCCTGGCGACTCTCCAGCTATTACTGGTGGAGGAAGACCCCGGGTGCCTGGCGACTCTCCAGCTATTACTGGTGGAGGAAGACTCCAGGTGCCTGGTGACTCTCCAGCTATTATTGGTGGAGGAAGACCCTGGGTGCCTGGCGACTCTCCAGCTATTACTGGTGGAGGAAGATCCCGGGTGCCTGTCGACTCTCCAGCTATTATTGGTGGAGGAAGACCCCGGGTGCCTGGCCACTCTCCAGCTGTTACTGGTGGAGGAAGACCCTGGGTGCCTGGCGACTCTTCAGCTAGTATTGGTAGAGGAAGACCCCGGGTGCCTGGCGACTCCAGCTATTACTGGTGGAGGAAGATCCCGGGTGCCTGGCGACTCCAGCTATTACTGGTGGAGGAAGAGCCCGGGTGCCTGGCGACTCTCCAGCTATTACTGGTGGAGGAAGATCCAGGGTGCCTGGCGACTCTCCAGCTATTATTGGTAGAGGAAGACCCCGGGTGCCTGGCGACTCTCCAGCTATTATTGGTAGAGGAAGACCCCGGGTGCCTGGCTACTCTCCAGGTATTACTTGTAGAGGAAGACCCCGGGTGCCTGGTGACTCTCCAGCTATTACTGGTGGAGGAAGATCCTGGGTGCCTGGCGACTCTCCAGCTATTACTGGTAGAGGAAGACCCCGGGTGCCTGGTGACTCTCCAGCTATTACTGAGGAGGAAGATCCCGGGTGCCTTGCGACTCTCCAGCTATTACTGACGAGGAAGATCCCGGGTGCCTGGCAACTCTCCAGCTATTACTGGTGGAGGAAGACCCCGGGTGCCTGGCTACTCTCCAGCTATTACTGGTGGTGGAAGACTCCAGGTGCCTGGTGACTCTCCAGCTATTATTGGTGGAGGAAGATCCCGGGTGCCTGTCGACTCTCCAGCTATTATTGGTGGAGGAAGACTCCGGGTGCCTGGCCACTCTCCAGCTGTTACTGGTGGAGGAAGACCCTGGGTGCCTGGCGAATCTTCAGCTAGTATTGGTAGAGGAAGACCCCGGGTGCCTGGCGACTCTCCAGCTATTACTGGTGGAGGAAGATCCCGGGTGCCTGGCGACTCCAGCTATTACTGGTGGAGGAAGAGCCCGGGTGGCTGGCGACTCTCCAGCTATTACTGGTGGAGGAAGATCCCGGGTGCCTGGCGACTCCAGCTATTATTGGTAGAGGAAGACCCCGGGTGCCTGGCGACTCTCCAGCTATTATTGGTAGAGGAACCCGGGTGCCTGGCTACTCTCCAGCTATTACTGTAGAGGAAGACCCCGGGTGCCTGGGACTCTCCAGCTATTATTGGTGGAGGAAGATCCCGGGTGCCTGGCGACTCTCCAGCTATTATTGGTAGAGGAAGACCCCGGGTGCCTGGCGACTCTCCAGCTATTATTGGTGGAGGAAGACCCCAGGTGCCTGGCGACTCTCCAGCTATTACTGAGGAGGAAGATCCCGGGTGCCTAGCGACTCTCCAGCTATTACTGGTGGAAGATCCCGGGTGCCTGGCGACTCTCCAGCTATTACTGGTGGAGGAAGATCCCGGGTGCCTGGCGACTCTCCAGCTATTACTGGTGGAGGAAGACTCCAGGTGCCTGGTGACTCTCCAGCTATTAATGGTGGAGGAAGACCCTGGTAGAACCATTGACCTTCACAGGTGGTGACTCGCCGAGCAGTATTTCACGTACCTTCTGAATCTACAGTGGCGAGTGGCATGTGGGTTTTAAGTCAACGATCAAATAATGCTTTATTAAAATTCAGTATCAAGTTTAAACAAGATAGATATAAAATTACCCAGTGCTCAAACAATACATACTGACTCCAACGTGCTAAATGCTGTTGTTGATTGTTCGGGTTTTACGCCTGCATCAGCACCATTTCGGGCTATATCGCCGGCGGGCAGTTTACCTAACAACACCTTTCCTGTGCAGGCTCCAGCGGTTAACCAGTACTTGGTGCACCAACCTCCGTAAGAAACTGCCAACTTTTTCATATATAGAGACACGGCCTGAGTGGGGGCTCGAACCTGTGACCATCAGTGATGATAGGTTACAGTGATATACAAGTCAGTGACCATTCCACTCTACCATGGTGGATGTCACAATGTGCTAAATATATATGTTTGCAATCTCCACCATGGAAATGAATTAGTATAAGCATTTTAATATGCTTGTTTTCCAATCCAAATGTTTTCGTTTGCAGCACTTTATTCTTGCATGTTATTTTCTCAATAAAATAAATATAAACTGAAACATTTACGGGAGGACCCTTGCTGGTGGAGGAAGATCCCGGGTGCCTGGCGACTCTCCAGCTATTACTGGTGGAAGAACACTCCGGGTGCCTGGTGACTCTCCAGCTATTATTGGTGGAGGAAGACCCTGGGTGCCTGGCGACTCTCCAGCTATTACTGGTGGAGGAAGATCCCGGGTGCCTGTCAACTCTCCAGCTATTATTGGTGGAGGAATACCCCGAGTGCCTGGCCACTCTCCAGCTGTTACTGGTGGAGGAAGACCCTGGGTGCCTGGCGACTCTCCAGCTAGTATTTGTGGAGGAAGACCCCGGGTGCCTGGTGACTCTCCAGCTATTACTGGTGGAGGAAGATCCTGGGTGCCTGGCGACTCTCCAGCTATTACTGAGGAGGAAGATCCCGGGTGCCTGGCGACTCTCCAGCTATTATTGGTGGAGGAAGACCCCGGGTGCTTGCGACTCTCCAGCTATTACTGAGGAGGAAGATCCCGGGTGCCTGGCGACTCTCCAGCTATTACTGGTGGAAGATCCCGGGTGCCTGGCGACTCTCCAGCTATTACTGGTGGAGGAAGATCCCGGGTGCTTGGCGACTCTCCAGCTATTACTGGTGGAGGAAGATCCCGGGTGCCTGGCGACTCTCCAGCTATTACTGGTGGAGGAAGACCCCGGGTGCCTGGCGACTCTCCAGCTATTACTGGTGGAGGAAGACTCCGGGTGCCTGGTGACTCTCCAGCTATTATTGGTGGAGGAAGACCCTGGGTGCCTGGCGACTCTCCAGCTATTACTGGTGGAGGAAGATCCCGGGTGCCTGTCGACTCTCCAGCTATTACTGGTGGAGGAAGATCCCGGGTGCCTGGTGACTCTCCAGCTATTATTGGTGGAGGAAGACCCCGGGTGCCTGGCCACTCTCCAGCTGTTACTGGTGGAGGAAGACCCTGGGTGCCTGGCGACTCTCCAGCTATTATTGGTAGAGGAAGACCCCGGGTGCCTGGCGACTCTCCAGCTATTACTGGTGGAGGAAGATCCCGGGTGCCTGGCGACTCCAGCTATTACTGGTGGAGGAAGAGCCCGGGTGCCTGGCGACTCTCCAGCTATTACTGGTGGAGGAAGATCCCGGGTGCCTGGCGACTCTCCAGCTATTATTGGTAGAGGAAGACCCGGGTGCCTGGCGACTCTCCAGCTATTATTGGTAGAGGAAGACCCCGGGTGCCTGGCTACTCTCCAGGTATTACTTGTAGAGGAAGACCCCGGGTGCCTGGTGACTCTCCAGCTATTACTGGTGGAGGAAGATCCTGGGTGCCTGGCGACTCTCCAGCTATTACTGGTGGAGGAAGACCCCGGGTGCCTGGTGACTCTCCAGCTATTACTGGTGGAGGAAGATCCCGGGTGCCTGGCGACTCTCCAGCTATTACTGAGGAGGAAGATCCCGGGTGCCTGGCGACTCTCCAGCTATTACTGGTGGAGGAAGACCCCGGGTGCCTGGCGACTCTCCAGCTATTACTGGTGGAGGAAGACCCCGGGTGCCTGGCGACTCTCCAGCTATTACTGGTGGAGGAAGACTCGGGTGCCTGGTGACTCTCCAGCTATTATTGGTGGAGGAAGACCCCGGGTGCCTGGCGACTCTCCAGCTATTACTGGTGGAGGAAGACCCCGGGTGCCTGGCGACTCTCCAGCTATTACTGGTGGAGGAAGACCCCGGGTGCCTGGCGACTCTCCAGCTATTACTGGTGGAGGAAGACCCCGGGTGCCTGGCGACTCTCCAGCTATTATTGGTGGAGGAAGACCCCGGGTGCCTGGCGACTCTCCAGCTATTACTGGTGGAGGAAGATCCCGGGTGCCTGGCGACTCCAGCTATTACTGGTGGAGGAAGACCCCGGGTGCCTGGCGACTCTCCAGCTATTACTGGTGGAGGAAGACCCTGGGTGCCTGGCGACTCTCCAGCTAGTATTGGTAGAGGAAGACCCCGGGTGCCTGGCGACTCTCCAGCTATTATTGGTAGAGGAAGACCCCGGGTGCCTGGCTACTCTCCAGGTATTACTGGTAGAGGAAGACCCCGGGTGCCTGGTGACTCTCCAGCTATTACTGGTGGAGGAAGATCCTGGGTGCCTGGCGAATCTCCAGCTATTACTGGTAGAGGAAGATCCCGGGTGCCTGGCGACTCTCTTTATTATTGGTGGAGGAAGGCTCCGGGTGTCTGGCGACTCTCCAGCTATTACTGGTGGAGGAAGATCCCGGGTGCCTGGCAACTCTGCAGCTATTATTGGTGGAGGAAGATCCCGGGTGTATGGTGACTCTGCAGCTATTACTGGTGGAGGAAGATCCTGGGTGCCTGGCGAATCTCCAGCTATTACTGGTAGAGGAAGATCCCGGGTGCCTGGCGACTCTCTTTATTATTGGTGGAGGAAGGCTCCGGGTGTCTGGCGACTCTCCAGCTATTACTGGTGGAGGAAGATCCCGGGTGCCTGGCAACTCTGCAGCTATTATTGGTGGAGGAAGATCCCGGGTGTATGGTGACTCTGCAGCTATTACTGGTGGAGGAAGATCCTGGGTGCCTGGCGACTCTGCAGCTATTATTGGTGGAGGAAGATCCCGGGTGTATGGTGACTCTGCAGCTATTACTGGTGGAGGAAGATCCCAGGTGCCTGGGGACTCTCCAGCTAGTATTGGTGGAGGAAGATCCCGGGTGCCCCTCCGTGCAGTATTTCAGGCATGGACGGGTACCCGAGTAGAACCACTGACCGTCTTCAAACCATGAAATAAAATATTTTATTCCCCAAGTTGAAAGCAGAAGAATATGCTTTCCATATGTGCTTACCTTGCCACTGTATGTTGAAATGTTGGCACCGCGAACGTGTTTTGACTCGAACCATTAGTGACCTCATTTATTGACATCGCTTAAATGCGACCTAAAAAATTATGGCTTACTTCCTCCATGTGGAATTCCGAAGCAGTGAGGGTAACATCTCAGCAATGGAGGCCTCTAGTCTCAACATGTAATTATTTTTTTTATACAAATTTATTTTAGCTCGATTGCGAAACAAGTTCTTACAACTTATGTTAATCACTCTCGAGACCTCATTCCTGATGGAATCCATCGCCACGAGGGAGAGAGAAGCGGCAACGTGGAATTTAAATGCCTTGCCTAAGGGTACAATCGTAACGGCTCCAGCAGGGCTCGAACTCTGGACCTTTCGCCCCTGAAGCGAACGCGCATCCACTGCGCTATCACGACTTCCACATGTACATACCTCAGACAAAGAGTTCCAGAGATCGTTGGTCGCAGCGTTTGTGTACTTGTATTTATTGAGGTAGGACGTGATGCCTGCTTTGAACACGTCCTCGCCTAGGAATCTTTCCAACATCCGAATAATCGAGGCTCCCTACCAAAACATTAAATGGATTATTTTAATATATATAGTATTTTTGAATTTTTTGGAGCAACACGTTTATTTGTTTTTTCAGATTTACATACACAGAAACATAAATACAATTTCACCTTATTACAGTTTAACATTTGATATATCGGACCGCCTCCGTGGTCGAGTGGTTAAGGTCGCTGACTTGTATACCACTGTAACCTATCATCACTGATGGTCACGGGTTCGAGCCCCGCTCAGACCGTGTTTCATTTATATGAAAAAGTTGGCAGTTTCTTACGGAGGTTGGTGCACCCAAGTACTGGTTAACCGCTGGAGCCTGCCCAGGAAAGGTGTTGTTAGGTAAACTGCCCGCCGGTGATATAGCCCAAAAATGGTGCTGATGCAGGCGTAAAACCCGAAATATAACATAACATTTGATGTACTAAACTATATTGTAATAATTTAAAAAGCCTTTCAATATGAAACAACGATTAACATTATTTGATAAAAACTTATATAAGAGTACCAGAGATGCTTTCCAATGAATGATAAGAATTTTCTCAGGTGAGAGAAAACTCCATCTTTCACTGTTTTCAAACAGTGAAACATGCCACTTTCTCTGTCACTGCTTGAGCTTAGTATTCCTCCGCGGTTGGATGTACAGTTATGTTATATTTCGGGTTTTACGCCTGCATCAGCACTATTTCGGGCTATATCGCCGGCGGGCAGTTTACCTAACAATACCTTTCCTGGGCAGGCTCCAGCGGTTAACCAGTACTTGGGTGCACCAACCTCCGTAAGAAACTGCCAACTTTCTCATATAAATGAGACACGGCCTGAGCGGGGCTCGAACCCGTGACCATCAGTGATGATAGGTTACAGTGGTATACAAGTCAGCGACCTTAACCACTCGACCACGGAGGCGGACTTGGATGTACAGTCTACATCCGTTATGTCAAAGTCGGTTATGTCGAATTCTCCAGTTATCTCGAAGTCGGATCAAAGTCCCGTTTCAGACACTATCATTTTACATATAACTGGATCCGTTTATATCGAATTTCATTAAGTCAAACTTCGGTTATGTCGAATTCTCCGGTTATCTCGAAGTCAGATCAAAGTCCCGTTTCAGACACTATCATTTTACATATAACTGGATCTGTTTATATCAAATTTCGCTAAGTCAATCTTCGTTTATGTCAAAGTATTTTGTTTGGTCCGACGGAATTCGACATAACGGATGTAGACTGTAATTTTGTATTTTAGCTATTTTCTGACAATCATAAACAGTTACTTATAAAGTAATGTATTCTACTGACTTTGCAATTACGGACGTTCACACTAACTCGTGGAAATACAAATTTCGGTCATAGTGCGACTCTCCGAGCAGTATTTCACGCACGGACGGGCACCCAGGTAGAACCATTGACCTTCACAGGTAACTCCCCGAGCAGTATTTCACGCACGGACGGGCACCCAGGTAGAACCATTGACCTTCACAGGTGGTGACTCGCCGAGCAGTATTTCACGTACCTTCTGAATCTACAGTGGCGAGTGGCATGTGGGTTTTAAGTCAACGATCAAATAATGCTTTATTAAAATTCAGTATCAAGTTTAAACAAGATAGATATAAAATTACCCAGTGCTCAAACAATACATACTGACTCCAACGTGCTAAATGCTGTTGTTGATTGTTCGGGTTTTACGCCTGCATCAGCACCATTTCGGGCTATATCGCCGGCGGGCAGTTTACCTAACAACACCTTTCCTGTGCAGGCTCCAGCGGTTAACCAGTACTTGGTGCACCAACCTCCGTAAGAAACTGCCAACTTTTTCATATATAGAGACACGGCCTGAGTGGGGGCTCGAACCTGTGACCATCAGTGATGATAGGTTACAGTGATATACAAGTCAGTGACCATTCCACTCTACCATGGTGGATGTCACAATGTGCTAAATATATATGTTTGCAATCTCCACCATGGAAATGAATTAGTATAAGCATTTTAATATGCTTGTTTTCCAATCCAAATGTTTTCGTTTGCAGCACTTTATTCTTGCATGTTATTTTCTCAATAAAATAACTTTAAACTGAAACATTTACGGGAGGACCCTTGCTGTGCACTGTGTGTTTCCTTTTTCCTTCTTTTACAACGTTAGAACGTTTCTTTTTGGAGGAAACTCGTATGTCGTATATCTTACTTTGTCATAGGTTATCGTATCGAACAATTCATTAATCTGGTCTGGGTTGGAGACGGGAAGGTTTATGGGATGTGAATTCTCGAGGCTATCCAGGAACAGAGCGTTGAGAAGGGTCTCCGTTACAAACTGGTCCTCCTGTGAGAGAAACATAAACATTTCACTGTAACATACTAGCAAAGAAATGAATTTCTTTTAAGTACGGATGGCAAGGAATATTTGCTCGAACGTCCAAATATCCAAATACTATTCGGAAACAAATATTATATTGTCCTCAAAAATGCCACCCGCTCAGTCACACGTTTGGAAATGCTTGAATCGCTCTGAGAATAAGAATACTGTAGGTGTAATGAATGCAAATTGGATTTAACATATTCGGGTACAATATCAATCTGAATAATCATTTGAAGAAGATGACATTTACGCGTAAAACAGAAATTAAGTTAGTTTGGCAATTTTTATAAGAGTGAGTTTTTGATAGAATTCTATCGAATATTCGAATACCTTCCCGACCGAATATTCAAATAGTTTAATCGTTATTCGTTGCTATCCCTACTTTTAAGCTTTCCAATGAATTTGGCTGTCCGATAAGCGCAGTGGTTAGCATGCTCGCTTCTCACCAATGCAACCCGGGTTCGTTCCTTTAACCAGGAAGTATGTGAGATGGTACGGTGGTCGCTAGACCGGACAGGTGGGTTTTATCCGGGTACTCCGGTTTCCTCCCACAAGAATGACCACATATACGCTTTCATCCGCGCCAACTAGAGTGATTATTATAAGTTGTTAGAACTTGCTTCGTAATCGTTATAAATAAATAAAGATTAAACAAATGAATGATCGAGTTTTCTCAGCAAAAAAAAAGTTATCTTTCACCGTTCTGAAGCAGTGGAAGATGCCATTTTCTCTGCCACCGGTTGCGTTTCGTATTCCTCCGCGGTTGGATGTACTATTTGTATTTTAGTTATTTTCTGACAATCATGCATGAACAGTTAATTAATTAGAAAGATATTTGTTTCAATGACTTAGTTTCGTCCGTTGTTTTCAAAAATATGGACTGCAGACAGAAACTAAATTGAAAATTATACCGGAACTATTTTTTATTGAGAACCTTCACACGAACATCAGTATAGCATCCAATCTGTATTAATATAACTCACCATTCTACAGTCCTTGTGACCTATACCACCTGCCAATGTATTCCACAAAGCTATCTCTGCCCAACACAACTCCGATGTATCCCACAAAGCTATCTCTGCCGAACATAACTCCGATGTATTCCACAAAGCTGTCTCTGCCCAACATAACTCCGATGTATTCCACAAAGCTACCTCTGCCGAACATAACTCCGATGTATTCCACAAAGCTATCTCTGCCCAACATAACTCCGATGTATTCCACAAAGCCATCTCTGCCCAACATAATGCCGATGTATTCCACAAAGCTATCCCTGCCGAACATAACTCTGATGTATTCCACAAAGCTATCTCTGCCCAACACAACTCCGATGTATCCCACAAAGCTATCTCTGCCGAACATAACTCCGATGTATTCCACAAAGCTACCTCTGCCGAACATAACTCCGATGTATTCCACAAAGCTATCTCTGCCCAACATAACTCCGATGTATTCCACAAAGCTATCCCTGCCGAACATAACTCTGATGTATTCCACAAAGCTATCTCTGCCCAACACAACTCCGATGTATCCCACAAAGCTATCTCTGCCGAACATAACTCCGATGTATTCCACAAAGCTACCTCTGCCGAACATAACTCCGATGTATTCCACAAAGCTATCTCTGCCCAACATAACTCCGATGTATTCCACAAAGCTATCCCTGCCGAACATAACTCTGATGTATTCCACAAAGCTATCTCTGCCCAACATAACTCCGGTGTATTCCACAAAGCTATCTCTGCCCAACATAACTCTGATGTATTCCACAAAGCTATCTCTGCCCAACATAACTCCGATGTATTCCACAAAGCTATCTCTGCCCAACACAACTCCAATGTATTCCACAAAGCTATCTCTGCCCAACATAACTCCGATGTATTCCACAAAGCTATCTCTGCCCAACATAACTCCGGTGTATTCCACAAAGCTATCTCTGCCCAACATAACTCTGATGTATTCCACAAAGCTATCTGTCCAACATAACTCTGATGTATTCCACAAAGCTATCTCTGCCCAACATAACTCCGATGTATTCCACAAAGCTATCTCTGCCCAACATAACTCCGGTGTATTCCACAAAGCTATCTCTGCCCACATAACTCCGGTGTATTCCACAAAGCTATCTCTGCCCAACATAACTCTGATGTATTCCACAAAGCTATCTGCCCAACATAACTCTGATGTATTCCACAAAGCTATCTGTCCAACATAACTCCGATGTATTCCACAAAGCTATCTCTGCCCAACATCACTCACCATTCTCCAGTCTGCGTGACCTATTCCACTGCCGATGTATTCCACAAAGCTGGCAAATCCTTCGTTTAGCCACAGGTCATCCCACCATTCCATAGTCACCAAGTTCCCAAACCACTGAAACAATGAACGAGCACTTGTATAATTCTGTGACAACATATCTGAGCACAACGCTAAAATGATAAGCTACATGAAAACATGAACGACAATTGCATAATTCTGTGACAACATAACTGATGTTATGTTATATTTCGGGTTTTACGCTTGCATCAGCACCATTTTGGGCTATATCGCCGGCTGGCAGTTTACGTAACATCACCTTTCCTGGGCAGGCTCCAGCGGTTAACCAGTACTTGGATGCGTAAGAAACTGCCAACTTTCTCATATAAATGAGACACGGCCTGAGCGGGGCTCGAACCCGTGACCATCAGTGATGATAGGTTACAGTGGTATACAAGTCAGCGATCGTAGCCACTCGATCACGGAGGCGGACGTTCAAGATTGTAAAAAGCGTGAAATAGTGTTCGCAAATTACAGTATCTTATAGTTTGGTCTCTGCAAGTAAGCTGTGTACTGCTTACAGGAATGATGATTCTAAATGTTGGTATATTTGGCATCTGCCAGTCGCTGGGGCATTGCATACAGGATGAATGATTCTAAATGTTGGTATATTTGGCATCTGCAAGTCGCTGGGGCATTGCATACAGGATGAATGATTCTAAATGTTGGTATATTTGGCATCTGCAAGTCGCTGGGGCATTGCATACAGGATGAATGATTCTAAATGTTGGTATATTTGGCATCTGCCAGTCGCTGGGGCATTGCATACAGGAAGAATGATTCTAAATGTTGGTATATTTGGCATCTGCAAGTCGCTGGGGCATTGCATACAGGATGAATGATTCTAAATGTTGGTATATTTGGCATCTGCAAGTCGCTGGGGCATTGCATACAGGAAGAATGATTCTAAATGTTGGTATATTTGGCATCTGCAAGTCGCTGGGGCATTGCATACAGGATGAATGATTCTAAATGTTGGTATATTTGGCATCTGCAAGTCGCTGGGGCATTGCATACAGGATGAATGATTCTAAATGTTGGTATATTTGGCATCTGCCAGTCGCTGGGGCATTGCATACAGGAAGAATGTTTCCAAATTTTCGTCATGAAATGTGGGCCCAGTTCATGATTATATATAGTATATTCCACTTATGTCAAACCTGTTTGTGGGGAAGGGGAGGTAGGGGTTTGCTAGGCATATTACTTACCTGATGGGCCAGCTCATGGGCTATCAACACGTCATTACTTACCTGATGGGCCAGCTCATGGGCTATCAACACGTCATTACTTACCAGATGAGCCAGCTCATGGGCTATCAACACGTCATTACTTACCAGATGAGCCAGCTCATGGGCTATCAACACGTCATTACTTACCAGATGAGCCAGCTCATGGGCTATCAACACGTCATTACTTACCTGATGGGCCAGCTCATGGGCTATAACCACAGCCACCCTCTCTTTATTCCTTGCTGAGGAGACCTTTGGATCATACAGCACAGCTGTTTCTCTGTACGTAATCAAACCCCAATTCTCCATAGCTCCTGCCGCAAAGTCGGGGATAGCAATTAAATCTGAAATATAAACTCTACAGTGAATAATTTATTATGATATAATGCTGATTTAAACATATTTTATCTATCAAGATAAACATGACATATAACATCTGTACATATAACATCAGGGTTCATTCTAGGTCAGAATTTTTGGGAGAAGTGAGAAAGCGTGTGATCGCTTCCTTAAATAGTGTTCTTTAATATACTTCTGCAAAATAGGGTTAGAATGCACAGTACAACCATTAAATACAACATTTTTTTTTTAAATGATTTCGAATTTCGCCCACATCGCCCTCTAAAATGATCCCTGAACTCTACAGTGAATAATTGAATAATTTAAAGCGATGTATGTGCTTGGTAGAGCTGCCTTTCCGGAGTACACACATGTGGTTAGCACTCGCTTTGCACCAATGCAAACAGGGTTCGATCCTCAGACCAGGAAGTGTGTGAGATGGTACGGCACCGCCAGACCGGACAGGTAGGTCTTCTTCAGATGCTCCGGTTTCCTTCCACACAAATGACAACATCTGTGCACCATTTTGGGCTATATCGCCGGTGGGCAGTTCATATAACATCAACTTTCCTGGACAGGCTCCAGAAGTTAACCATTACTTGGTGCACCATTTTGGGCTATATCGCCGTGTGGGCAGTTCACATAACATCAACTTTCCTGGACAGGCTCCAGAAGTTAACCATTACTTGGTGCACCATTTTGGGCTATATCGCCGTGTGGGCAGTTCACATAACATCAACTTTCCTGGACAGGCTCCAGAAATTAACCAGTACTTGGGTGCACCAACCTCCGTAAGAAACTGCCAACTTTTTCATATAAATGAGACACGGCCTGAGCGGGGCTCGAACCCGTGACCATCAGTGATAACAGTATACAAGTCAGCAACCTTAACCACTCGACCACGGAGGCGGATTATTTACATTCTATTTTGCGTACTCTTTTCAAGAAAGAAACTCTCAAGTCATTTAATTTAATCAAATGCTAGCTTGACTATCTGGTGTCAGGGCCGTCGCTGGAGCTATTTTGATGATACGCACAGAGTGTTTGTCGAGTGAGCATAGCGAGTGAGTACGCTAGTCCTGCCCCCCGGACCCCCCTGGAGATTTTTTGAAATGAGAAAGCAATTTCCTGCATTTCAATGCGTTTTGTAACATACAATTGCAGGACTAAAGTTCTTACGACAATCCGTAAAAGGTATAAATTAAGGCTAGATGTATAATATACATGATCTATCGCCCTTATCAATTAAAGCAGCATTACATCGTATGACATAAAATATATTCGAAAAATTCAAATTTTACGTATGGGTAGCAATGCTGCAACACATTCTTATATTATAAATTGTATAATTATGTTCAATTAGTAAACAGTGTTTTTTGCAATAAAACAAACTCGAAACCGAAAGTAGGACTTTCCAAGTCGAACAGGTCACGCGCATTTATTTACAATCGGAACCGGATGTACATTCGGGATGAATCGTTCGCCTTCGGCAATGATGAAAAAACGTGGTATTTTGTCGTCCATTTTCCAGCAAGAATATTACAGTAAGTTGAAACGGCCTTAATTAGTATTACAATGTATCTCAAATGGGTTTTAATTGGATATCGTGCAAAATGTTTCATATGCCGAATAAGTGTAACAGACTGTACTTTTGGACATGTCTGTATATGAGTTACTTCCCTTGATTGATAAAATTCTATTTTTAAGTTCCCGCCAAAAGTGTCACATGACTCAGTTCAATCAATCAGAACTCAGTTGCTTGTTTGATGTCTTGAGCAACAGTCATGGTTTTTTACCAAGTTTTAATAGAATAAAATAAATGGATATCTTTGATGGTTAGTACCTATTTATCTATTGAGGTTGATAAACAATAAGTTGTATGTTTCAGTTAGCTGCTTGCTGATTTATTTATTTAAGTAACTTTTGTTTGAATATGGTTTAAATCTGGCAGTGTTATGCACATAGTTTTGACTCTAATAAAACTACACACTATGTATTCTCTAATCTTTACACACTGTTTAATATGCATTGTTACTAACTTCCAGCACCAGCTTATCACTGTGTATGTGGAGTATGTATGGTGAAGTGGAGGTACACTCAATCCCTTAGACTGGTAAGTTGGTCATGCATATGTAATTGTGATGTTTCATTTGTAAACACTTTATTGTAAGTATAGATACTAGCCACTAGACACATCCACATGTATAATCATTTATGATGAAAGTAAAGTTGACTGTGTTTATCAGTACATAATTGATGACATGTATAGTATATAATGCGAGTGTTGATATATCTATGGTACATAGATATATCCAGTAAATGCAGATATGATTGTTTTTATAAGTATTGTATATCTAAAGTATCGCATACTCAATGTGTACTTTCAGAGTGACTCAGCGACTCGGTTGTGGAATTTGACTGGTGAATATGTTGAACAATAAACATAGATTAGAACCCTCGAACAATCGTTGGTGTTATTTTCGTAACAGAATGGCGAAACACACCCCGGTAACATAAGTATTAAATTAATGTGAAACCACCTCGGAAGTCATTGGGGCACATATGGGGTATTTTAACAAATCATTATAAAGATAGGCATCAAGTATCTGGATCGTATTTATTAATTAATAGATTCGTGTGGGGCGGGGAGGGCTTACATATCCTGTTTTTATTGTGGCTAAAGTGCATTTCAAGTATTTAGTTTATAAACAAATATTTTAGCTCGATTGCGAAACATGTTAATTGTTATTAAACTTATATTAATCACTCTCGAGACCTCATTCCTGATGGAATCCATCCCCACGAGGGAAGAGGCAACATGGAATTTAAATGCCTAGCCTAAGGGCATAATCGTAATGGCTCCAGCGTGGCTCGAACTCCGGACCTTTCTTCCGTGGGCCAGCATCGCATTTGGAATTGAACGGTCCCAGGTGTCATTGAGCAAGGCACCTTACACAAATGGCTTAGTACTGTTTAACCGCTTAAGTCGGCTAAACCTGCCCAGGACAACATAATAAGGGTTTGACATTAATGGAACATGCATACAAATTGGTTTGTTTCGGAAAATGTCGCACTTGCCCGGGATTCATACATGGTTTACCACTATAATGTGTGGCGTGCGTGGTCCAGTGGTAGAGCGTCGGATTTGGAATCGAACGGTCCCGGGTTCGATACTCGGTCAGGCCACGTATGTAGTGTCATTGAGCAAGGCACCTCACACACATTGCTTAGTATTGGTTAATCGCTTAGGTCGGCTAAGCCTGCCCAGGAAAACATGTCTAAGTCCCCGAGAGGTGTTTGACATTAAAGGAACATACATACATAATATTACTGAGGCGACCACAGGCGAGAACTGTTTATTGCCCGTACCGAACCTAGTTGACCACAGCTGGCACAAGCTACATTGAATATATACGACATAGTCTATAAATGTGTACAAATTTGAATGCTTAAATTTTAAAGGAAGAAAAGAACAGAATTGCAATAAATGTAATTCAGTGGCAATCGATGATGATTTTCTGCCACTCATTCTAAATGCAACTACATGCAAATTGTACAAGACTTAGTATATACATATATTATATGTCGTCTATTGTTGCAACCGTATATAATAATGAACATGTATTATTTACTTTTCACAGCTATTATAGTGAAAAGACGGAGAAGAACTTGGCAGGGAGGTAAACGTGCAGAGGGGTTGTGGTAGAGGTGGCAAAGAGGAAGTTCTAGGAGTAGAAGTATATGAAGAGGTATTTATGAATGTTCCATTTTTGTCGACACAAGCTAATACCAATACTAAGCACTTTGTATGAGGAGCCTTGCTCAATGACACTACATTTGTTCCGTGACCGAGTATCGAACCTGGAACCCTTCAGGCTTTCTATTCCAAATCTGGCACTCTACCATTGGTGTCACACAATTAAATACACATTCCAGCTTTATGTCTTATAACTAACATATCTAAAAGTTTTTGCAATACCTTTGATGATGTTTGCTGTGCAGACATACATGGCCATTATAATACAGTATTGTGCGCGAGATGTAGTCCTTTTAGACAGTACATTTGCTCATTCGGATGCGTATCAATGATATAAAAAGTGTTCTTCACTGAATCATGGATGTCACACAGGGCCACGTCACACATACAGTGAGTGACGCACCATCACCGTGAAGTCACATTGTTTGTTTAAAATGTTTTAATAAGATACTGTATTTTTTTCTTAATGGGATTCTGGCTGTTTATTTATGTACCTCATAGAAAATTCATTGCATTTACAGGTTGTCATTGAGCACATGGGTGTTGAGAAGATGCAGAATCTGGTACTCAATGATCAATCTCCACCACCATAACCAGACCTCTACAGCCAGCTGTTAGTACACAATATTGGTACAGGTGTGGACATTGCAATGAGATGGGGGCAGACTTGAACAAATAGTGTGGATGTCTGCCCAGCAACTGCATTTCAATGCGCAACGTAAGAATATATTCCAGTCATATATTGAGTATCAGTCAAATATGACTGTGCCAGTGCAAGTCATAAATGTTTGGATGATATTTGCATCACTTAAAGTGTTACAAATGGAAGTTGATTGTGTGTGTATTTTACGGATATTTAACATCGCTACCTGTTGCCCATATGAGCTACACCTCTTGAAGAGATTAGTGGATTGTGCAATGATACATACAGAGTCTCCTCTGCCTCGTTTACGTGAACGGTTTTGAGTCTTATCCGAAAGACTATGATGTGAGTCATTTTAGTATGGTATAGTGGTGAGTTTAACCTGCGTGTTTAACCACTGGACCGCTACATAATTGAAGTTGATTCTGATCACAAATTATTATTCACTTGTTTATAAGTAACCTCACATATATAGTTGTGGCTGTCCGATTAGCGCTCGCTTCTCACAAATGCAACCCGTGTTCGATCCTCACATTTGGAAGTATGTGAGATGGTACGGTGGTCACCAGATCAGACAGGTGGGTTTTCTCCGGGTACTCTGGTTTCCTCCGACACGAATGACCACAAATACTCAGTGTGATTAATACAAGATGTTACAGCTTGTTTCCCAGTCATTGTTATATAAATAAAGTTTAAACTTAACCTCATACAGTTGTCACAGGTGAGCTTCCATTGGACATCATTGATATACCTCATCCCCCCTCCCTTATGTCATAATGTTAATTGACGAAACTTCCAACATTTTAAAAATCATCTTTAATATCAGAAACCATAATTCTCTTCTCAGATAATGTGGCTAGTGGATATGTATACTAGCTGTGTTGCAACTATAAGCATTCATTGGGCGATCTGTTATGTTAAACTAGCATTAAATAGAATACAAATAGTGTAAAGCATTGTTTATTTTAATGTCACCCTTATTGAAAGGGCCAGGTTCAAACTTTCAACCTCCTGCTACATATATGTGGACGCCTTAACCACTATGCCACGGAGAATATGCGAACGTTCCAGATACTGTGTTTGTATAACCCGATACAAAATTTATTTTGAGTCGGCATGATTAAACAATGAACATTAGCTATGCATAGCTATTAACCGACATTAACCCTTTGAACTCTGGTGAGCACACTGAGACCTTCAAAAGTTCATGGTGCTCTTGTTTAAATTAACTTGCATCCTAGAAATTACTAACTAATACGAAATGTCAATAATACATTCAGGCTTTTGATGATAATTTACTATTGTTTCAGATTGAACGGTTGATCCTAGACGGACAGGTTCTGACATTGTCTTCGGTGCTACATGGAAAGGTTGGGACGCAATGGAATATACGTATGGAAATGTTGCGACGCAATGGAACGAACTAATAACCAATCTTAATGAAATGAATTGCTGTATAATCATCTGGAATAAAAGTGCATTAAATGACAATTGTTCTCTTTTATTTCCTTGTTTCAAATAAAGTTTTAGTTTGAGGGGGAGATAAGTTAGTCAGTAATCCTCAAATCATGTTGGCTCATCACAGTTTGTTCTGTCCGTTTTTCTTCACACTGCATAGTGTCTGGATATGATTGGCATTATCGCATATATATATCCATATTACTTCGGTTCTTTCACAGCATAATGTGTCCAGTTGTTGCTATATTCTACATAGCCTGTAAATAAAATATATCAATAATACTGGTACTAAACCTAACTAGAGACAGTTTACCCTGACAAACCAGACAATGGTTAAAATTATCGTCAAACTACTGATCTGGTTTTGTACGAAGCAACTGTTGTGTAAATGAGTTATCACTCAAGTTAGTATTGTAAGCTGGCCTAGTTTTACACAATGATCCCATTTTAACTCGGAAGTTTATATGAAGCTATTGACAGAGTGCTACATCCACTATCTGTCTGCAACACCCACTATATCTCCATAGATGAGTATCTAAGGTAGTCGGTCACCTGCTTCTCAACTATATAGGTTCAAATTCCACTGGTGGTGTCCAATTATATCAGGTTGGTGGTTTTACAAGGTGCATGAAATAATGCTCAGACGGCACCTGGATATATAAGCTGTTCTGCTGTCAGTAATATACAAATTTCAGAATGACCATAAAGTCTAGATAGGCCTGTAAACAGTGTTTTACAAAATGTCACAAATACATCTATAAAACATGAAAAAGTTGGCAGTTTCTTACGGAGGTCGTGCACCCAAGTACTGGTTAACTGCTGGAGCCTGCCCAGGAAGGTGTTGTTAGGTAAACTGCCCGCCAGCGATATAGCCCAAAATGGTGCTGATGCAGGTGTAAAACCCGAAATATAACATCTATAAAACTAGAGAATAGCACTTGGATTGCTGGTATTTGACAAATGATTAGCATGACCCTGATTCAACATTGAAAGGTCAAACACATGGTATTGTTTATTTGACAGTTCATACGAGATTTCCTACTATAGAAATCAATTGGAGTGGACTCGTCGCTGATCACACAGACATTTGACCGAATTCACACACAATCGTACACCAGCAAACATCCACAAAGTCTATCAACATATTTTTGAGATACCCTGTCCTCAGACAGACGTAGCTATAAACATTAGCACCCATTCCTATCGCATGGTTAATTATTTATTGATGGAAAAAAAAAATTACATTCTCCAAGTAATATGAACATTTCTTTAGGTGGTGGCATATTCACGACCCTTTGAGGAGGGTTATATAGTGTATATATATATATATCGATATATAGTCGATAGAATAAACTATTGCATGGTCATTCAGGCATTATAAATTTATACCTGTTTATATAATAAATTAAATAAGGTGTGAGAATCTGGTCTATTAAAATAAAATAATTAATATGCGACACAACTGCTTTAGTGTAGATTCAATGTATTAATGAAGTTACCTTATGAATGATCTCTCTGTTATTCAATATTGTGGTGTTTGCATCCTCGTTCATCTTGTGGATACTCGACAGTACCCTGATGTCTTCAATAATACACAGTTCTGATCCAATTCTGCAACAAGAATGACACATACCCATAACAATTCTTAATTTTAGCTGGGTGAATATCTTATCTAGTTTATTCAAATTGCGAAACAAGTTATTTCATCATTAGTTTAATTGATATCGCTGCCTCATCCCCTTAATGGAACACATTGTCACGAGGAAGAGGCAGTGTTGATTTAAACGGCTTCACTACATACATCATCACTATGGTTCTGGAGGGCGCAAACTCACACCATTATGGTATATTATTAAAACCTTTCAAATTAAAGGTTATTGCATACATGTGGGTATGCAAACTCACAAAATGAAATGGGTGTTAATTAGATTCCTGGCAAAAAGAACAACAAATGCCTAGCAGACCATCTGTTAACCCTTTCCTTTATAGAGATTTATAGTCTATAAATAGACAGCCATTTAGCTATCATGCAGTGGATAAGAAGCCGCCATATATATCCCACCTCCATAGATATTACTGGGACTACATGATATTCTGGCCTTTATTATGAACATTGGTTTGGCTACTACATTGTCAATGTATGTCGCATTGGTAATGACGTCAAGATGTGCTTCTATGAGGGAATGGGTTAAGGTACAAATATGTAATTTGCAGTTGTCCCTAAACAAAGACCCCCCCTGTTCAAGCAGGTTGTCAACCCTGCCCCACCGTGGCCATTTTAGAAAGGTGTATGGTAAGTGGAGTAACATGTAGATGTGTTGCCAGAAATAAACCCACCAAAAATGCAAACTGATTTTGACGCCCCTCCCCCCGACAAAAGAACGTCCAAAGGGGGGCGGGGCTATTTTTTTTCGAATAGCCTTTAATGCATGAGAATCAGTAATAGAAATGTATGCAATGATTCGTAATAATTATGTATCAATCTTTCTTATGGCACAGTCTTTGATATTGCTAAACACCATTTTCCACTTGTCTCCTGCATGTATATATTAGTTTATTACATTTAGAATTAATAGCGTATTAACTGTAAAAACAAATACATTCATTGTTACTTTGAATATCAAACGTATTATAAGCACAACCAATTTGGTATTTACGAACATATATAGGCGATAAAGTAACTGTCTTCCTTCTCAAATATATCTTGGTTTTATACCCCGTGGGGAGCCCCATAAATTATAACGATTGTTTGTAAACAAGTATGTCCAGTTTGTCCACTGACATATACCATAGTATGTTGATTTTAACCGCTATGTACAATGATTAAACAACTACTGGTAGTTATAAGATACATCGTTAGTGCTCAAAACTAAATAATTCTTACAAAATAAAACGTAGCAACAAACCTTGCATTTAGTAGATAATACGCGATGGAATTGGTGAATTTCAATGTCTTTGTCTTTCTAAATCCTCCACATTTGCCCCACGTTGTCTGTTTTAATTGAATTACTTGATATGTCGATTCATAACCACTGTTGTATAGGTTCATGCAAGGGGTTTGGCATTAATGGGACATACGTACACTTCTGTCATGTTCAACGTGCTTTTCTACATCCGCTATTTCACGCATGCGCGTTGTGCGTGTTTACATTTTGGTTTGTTGATCAACATTGCGTGTTGATGTAAACAAATTCGCGTATACGACGGTTTAAATTTATTGGAATTTTATCGTTTCTGAGCGACTATTTCGATTTTTGTAAACACACACCCATTAGTATTTACATTTTACACAAAACATCCTTTATTACGATGTAATGCTGCTTTAAACAAGCACGTAAAATAAAACAAACTAAATTTCGAGATGCACCATATTTGCAATGGGCTCAATTATCCCTCCACACATCACGGCGCCTGTATGTAATGCTGCTCCCCCCCCCCCTTGTGGTTTTATTACATTTTTGGAGTTTTCATTTTTTTCATTTTCCGAGACCAATGATATGCACGTATGCCCAGCAACGGGCCTGGATGCGGGCCGTTTGTATTTTCACGCTATGTATTGTATCTGTATGTGTATTACATATGTACTATTGATTTGCAATAAAATAAGGTTAAATAAATAGAGAACTTAACGACTCAACCACGGAGGCAGAATAAAGCATAAAATAATTAAAATTTATTATCTGATAAATAAAATAAATAAAATTTATTATCTGATAAATAAAATTTATTATCTGATAAATTAAATAAATTAAATTTATTATCTGATATATAAAATTTATTTTTGTCAATGGTAGAAAAATAAATGCGTTACTTGTGGATGGTTTTGTTTAATACCTTGTTTGGGAAGCGGATAGTTGACACCGAAGAATTCCTCGTAATAATCTATCACGTTCACAGCTGTCTCAAGCGCAAACTCTGCGGTATGGATAGAGTCCTCCGCCGCGTATACCCCTACCTGTAATATATCAACATAGAAAAACTGTATACATGGAAAACCCGCCAGTATAAATGGAAATGGCAATGATGAGTGGCACGAGACGAATGACAAGGAAGGAATTGATGACAATGGTGAATGACAGGGAAGGAATTGACAACAATGGTGAATGACAGGGAAGGAATTGACAACAATGGTGAATGACAAGGAAGGAATTGACAATAATGGTGAATGACAAGGAATGAATTGACGACAAGAATGGTGAATGACAGGGAAGGAATTGACAACAATGGTGAATGGCAAGGAAGTAATTGACAACAATGATGAATGACAGGGAAGGAATTGATGACAATGGTGAATGACAGGGAAGGAATTGACAACAATGGTGAATGACAGGGAAAGAATTGATGACAATGGTGAATGACAGGGAAGGAATTGACAACAATGGTGAATGACAAGAAACACTGAATATGTACTTACTGTAACATTTCGCTTGGTAGATTTTTTTATGCTCTTGTAATCACAGACAACAAATGCTACGAGGTAAGTGCTCATCTTTACAGTTCGTTCAAACGTGTCGACCTGCAGGCCGTCTTTTATGACTGTCTGCCGCAGGGGCATGTTAAACAGGGAGATGTAATTCTTGTCATGGATCATGGACAGTTCGAAGGTCGCTTTAAGCTGGGGTTCATCAAAGCACGGGAATGCTGCACGTGCGTCAGTTGGTTCAAAATGAGTCGTGGCAATGTATCTACAATAGAGTGATGGAATAAAGTAATTATAGTCTCCTCTGGTGTTTTTACGTGCACTGTGTAAAGCACCGACATGAGACCTCAGTTTAACGTCCCATCTGAAAGACCGTTAATTGTATTAGGGTCAGACGGGAGATCGAACCTGCGATCCCTGGATTACCAGTCCAGTGTGTTACCTCTGGACTACAGATCCGTCTGTTGTTCTGCACAAGGACGAATCGAATTTGAACTTTGAGTTTGAACAAATGTGATTTCAGACCTCCGGTAATGACACGATCATAAGATTAGTTTATACAAATTTATTTTAGCTCGATTGAGAAACAAGTTATTTCAACTTATATTAATCACTCTCGAGACCTCATTCATGATGGAATCCATCACCACGAGGGAGAGAGAAGAGGCAACGTGGAATTTAAATGCCTTGCCTAAGGGCACAATCGTAACGGCTCCAGCGGGGCTCGAACTCCGGACCTTTCGCACCTGAAGCGAACGCGTATCCACTGCGCTATCACGACTTCCACTAAAATAGAGTGATGGAGTAAAGTAATTATATTATCTACAGCATTAGTTTGTTTTCAAATTTATTTTGGTTTAAACAATATTTATTTCTTTGAATATACATAGTCAATTTATTTTAGCTCTTACAACTTGTATTAGTCACTCTCGAGATCTCATTCCTGATGGAATACATCGCAACGAAGGAGAGAAGAGGCAACATGGAATTTAAATGCCTTGTATGTATGTCTGTTCCATTAATGTCAAACCCCTTGCGGGGACCTAGACATGTTTCCTGGGCATGCTTAGCCGACCATAGCGGTTAACCAGTACTAAGCAATGTGTGTGGGGTGCCTTGCTCAATGACACTACATACATGGCCTGACTGAGTATCGAACCCGGATCGTTCGATTCCAAATCCGACGCTCTACCATTGGACCACTGACGCCGCCTGAGGACACAATCGTAACGGCTCCTGCAGAGCACAAACTCTCGACCTTAAGTAATTGAAGTGATCGCGCTATCACAACTTCCACATAATTATACATTAATTTTGTAAATATATCCAAGGTTGTTGGTTGCTTAGCAACAATGGAAACATAAATTATCCCAGATAGCTTAGCAACAATAGAACATAATATACCCCAGGTTGCTTAACATCATTAGAATCCAATACCAGTTATAGTTTATACAAATTTATTTTAGCTCGATTGCAAAACAAGTTCTTACAACTTATATTAATCACTCTAGAGACAAATCCCACATACCTCAGGTTCCCTGTTGCTTGGCAACAATAGAACACAATGTACTCCCAGATTGCTGAGCAACGATAGAACATAATATACCCCAGTTTGTGTTTTGCTTAGCAACAATAGAACATTTTATACCTGGGTTGCTTAGCAACAATAGAACATTTTATACCTGGATTGCTTAGCAACAATATAGCATAAAATACTAGGTTGCCTTGTATCGCTATAACCGCCAAACCGTAACACTAACTGCATACCTTTCTTCTCCACTATTTGTTTTATAAGTGCTCTTATAAAATCCTGCAAGCTTTTTAATAAGGTCACCTTGAAAGGTGACGACCAGCATGACCTTTGAACCGGCTTTCTGCCCGGTCCCCAGCTTAACATAAATCATTTCATTGGTTTTATACTCCAACCATTCAATAATGTTGATCTGGTTCCCGGTTTTCACGTCAAGCACTTTTAAGTCTGTGATGTTTAAATCTTTCACGTGAAAAACAATAAAATCTGTTGCGTCTTTTACATCGCAGTATATCTGTACAGTTCCATTAAAGAATGACTGGGATATGTTTGGGTGGATTTCAAGCTTATAATGAAATGGCATCACACTCTTAGGTAACCGAATGTCTTTGTATGGGAACGTTCCCGATGGTTTATCTGCCGCGTCTGCCTTATCAGGGCCGTCACAACTCGAGCCGCTGAACAGTGCCACTATTAGCGCGATCACCAGTAGAACCAGACAGCTTATGGTTGCTGTAACAGCGGCGCGGCCCTTGCTGCAGGCAAGCAGCCTCAGTTTCTGTATTATGCTGGGTTCGTACATGGCTCTCCTATGTAAGCTCTCTCCTGCAAATATACATTTTATTTCCTGATTTTCATCATAAATTTACTAGTGAATTAAATGGAGGATATTTGTTTGTTTGTTTGTTAGTTCGGGTTTTATGCCTGCATCAGCACCAATTTGTGCTATATCGCCGGCGGGCAGTTTACCTAACAACACCTTTCCTGGGCAGGCTCCAGTGGTTAACAAGTAATTGGGTGCACCAACCTCCGTAAGAAACTGCCAACTTTTTCATATAAATGAGACATGATTTGAGTGGGGCTCGAACCTTGTTGTTTGTATGGAGATATAATAGTAACCTAAATCTCTATTAAGGAAAAGGCTAAACAGATTTTATTTTATTTTTATTTTAGGCTGAAAAATGTTACTTATGTTGGAAAAACTATGCTGGTGTGCTAAATGACGCTAGAACGTCACATCTAAGATATGTCACTGGCAGAACAGGATGATTGAGTCTGTAAGTGTTTATGTTGACAATATTTCATACTGCAGCCCTGGTAACAATAACGGTAATGCAGTAAATGCTATTTATATGTAAAAATAGATTTTTAACTTTCTGCGATGTAATGTCGCTTTAAATGTACCAGAATGTACAGTGCCATATTAAGACACAATATGACCATTTAATGGAACATGTGAATATATGAAGTGCTTTATAATGGGCCAGTCAGGGTCCCTATGGCGACTATTTCACTCAATGTGCCCTGGCAGTGAGGAATAAAATGGCAGGCAGACATGTATAAACTCTAACTTTTCTGTCAATTTGACATATATGTACTGCCCTACTTCCTTGTTGATAAAGCTTAGTTACCTGTCATATCACCTCAAGTTAGAACATTTTTCTAGGGGATAAACCCTCCCAAATACCCCCCCCTCATGCATCAACCCCTTTCGCTGCACAAAATGCACACTGCTACTAAACCCAGGCATTGTGAGAGACCTGTATTGATATAGTTTATATAAATTTATTTTAGCTTCTAGTTCTTACAACTTTTATTAATCAATCTCGAGACCTCATTCCTGATGGAATCCATCGCCACGTGGGAGAGAGAAGAGGCAATGTGGAATTTAAATGCCTTGTCTAAGGGCACAATCATAATGGCTCCAGCGGGGGTTTAACTCCGGACCTTTTGCACCTGAAGCGAACGTGTATCCACTGCGTTAGAGCTAGCTTTTAGCGATGCAGTAGAGTGTTCACCTCCAGGTAATGGAGGATCAGGCAGTTGTGTGTTCGAACCCCGACTTGGGCTTGGTTACTTTAGACCAAAGGTTGCACACCTGGCGAGGCTTGATCAGTTGATAGGTGTAACCCTTGCATTATGTTGTATAGTTGTTCACACAAATTTGATGACTTTTTTAATTTAAAACTGTAATAGTTGAATTGACCTTTCTGCCGATTTTGATTGACAGCTGGCGTTAGCCAATCGCATCACACCATTCGCGCACACCCCCGGCAACGGTTTATCGCCGCCATCTTGTTAGACAAACAATGCATATTAGACACACTAATAACGAGTAGACAAATTTGAAAAGGCGTGAATTTGATCGAAAATACGGGTTTAAAATTGTTTTAATGATGTTGAAAATGTGTAGCTTTGGTGTGTGGGTTAGTTATAGTACAAAATTAGTCGATATCCTGGTGATCGACGTTAAATTCAACCCATTTCAAAATCCTTGGACAAATCTAAAAGTGTGTATATGAACCACAAAATACCAGACAGCTGCTTTAAAAACAATGCATCTATAAAAACACCGACTGACCCCATATAGTCATTCTTTTCTCACAAACACAGCAATCAAATTTAAGCGTGTCACACTGTTTATTGGGAGCAATCAACAACTTACCCACTAACGGTACATCACAGAGACCGCCGAGTTATAATACCCGATAGGGGCCACTGCTATCAAGATCAAAGTATTTCACATCGGAATTTAGCACTGATTGTGCTAATTGGTCAATTATAAAATGTGTGCACATAATTATATAATTGATTACTACACCGAGTCATTGTTTTATCGTTCTGTTAGATAAACGAGTTATGTAGTAAAATTTTAATCAAATCTGATAATGAGTGATCGTGATCTGAAATTATTTTTTGAAAAATATTTAAAATTAATTAATGCTGTCTGTCATTGACAATGGTGAAAAGATGTAGTTACGGGCTGTGTGACAGTGATGTAGATATCCATATCGATTGATAGGTGACGTTAAATTCGTGCCATTTTCAAAACCTAAGACAAATCTTGAAAACATGTCTAAGGTGGATTAAGTTGTGTGAACGACCAAACGACCAAACGACCAGTTGAATACATCCACAATTAATGCAAACAGATATATTTGCACAAAAGTAAGTTGAAATTAATTTATTTATGCATAATAAAATATTTCGAAAATATATATTCTGCATTAATAGATCTACCGTTCACAAGAGATATGTGAGTATAGTAGTTCATACATATTGTCGTGGATGGTGGACATATTAGCTCAGTGAACGTACTAATGGGCCTGTATAGTGCAGTACTATATATATATAAAATACGAACCTGTGATTATACGAATGCACTAGTATACGAAACTACCATTAGACGAACAAGGGATTATACGAAATCACCTGAATTCACCTAAAACCATTGCCTTCTTGCTTTCAACGAGATATTCTTATCTGGGTGAAATAAAACCGAGAAATTCGACGGAATTTTATCTAGATTAACTCGATGCAGGTCTGCGTTAGACGCCATTTTGTTAGATAGCTTGTCTCGCGTGGTTACAGCGAGCACCTGTAACTATGGGGGGCGTGCCTAAGTAGCGTTTGCAGAAAGGTCAATTGTACGTTCATATATATTTTTTCATAGAGATGTAAAGGTTTCATTTGTCGTAAAATCTTTATCTCAACCAGCCGATCAGAATATAGTATCAACCACGCATAAAGAAGAACGCCTTCATCACTTGCTCCGCCCAGGGTTAGGGTCAAAACGCGTGGTTGATGTCATTATTCAGTTGGGTGATTGAGAAAAAAGGCTTACCTTCATGTGTACACCTTTACCAGATTCTTTAATTTCTTACATATCCGGTTACCCATACACATTCCGCACTCACAAAATAAACTGGGAAAACGTACCAGGCAGAAACGACACATCCTCTATTTCGTTGTCAGACATATTGACAACAAATTTTCTTTTTCGAAACAGCTTGACAATAGATGTGACCAATTAAAATAAATAAGAAAAATGTACACACGTAAATTTTAATAAAATATGCAAGAAATTAAGAGTTACTGTTCTTGGCAGTCTATTGACACGGTGTATGGTAGAGCGTCGGATTTGGAATCGAACGGTCACGGGTTCGATACTCGGTCAGGCCACGTATGTTGTGTCATTGAGCAAAGCACCTCATACACATTGCTTAGTACTGGTTAACCACTTAGGTCGTGCTAAGCCTGCCCAGGAAAACATGTCTACGTACGCAATGGGTTTGGCATTAATGGAACATACATACAGACACGCACACTGAGCCGGAAGGTACTGAAACATTTCGCAGATACAACACTTGTGCTTAAGTGGTAGAGCCTCGGCTTTTGTAATCGATGGGTCCCGGGTTCAATATTCTGCCACGGCACGTATATACATTATAAATTCAAACATGTGTTAGTGGTCACTTCAATTAAACAATTTTAATGCACATCTATGCTTTCTTTGAGGGACCCATGGAAGATTAGCCTTGCTAAATGGGTTACCCTCTCTAAATAAAGAATGTACTTCCGTACACCTTACCTTACCTTACCTTACCTACTACCATCATTCCATTCAGCCAAACATAAATTATTTATAATCTAACCAATATCTAGTTATACGTCATCATTATAATTAATTTACCAATTATTACCCAATGTAAAATGACAAACACTTGTATAGGAATTGGTCGCACAGGCTACGTATCGTTTTATTACATTTCATATACAATCAATGCATACACACATCTTGCTACAGAATGTAGCTGGATGTCCATGCACTTATAACAATACTGGGTATACAAGTAAATACAACACTGCCGTTATTTGAGTGTCACACTTATTATCCAGAACCATCATTTCATCTCTCCAGCATCACTCACACAGTGTGACACACATATTACATCATGACACTCTCTCCAGCATCACTCACACGGTGTGACACACATATTACAGCATGACACTCTCTCCAGCATCACTCACACGGTGTGACACACATATTACATCATGTCACTCTCTCCAGCATCACTCACACGGTGTGACACACATATTACATCATGTCACTCTCTCCAGCATCACTCACACGGTGTGACACACATATTACATCATGTCACTCTCTCCAGCATCACTCACACGTGTGACACACATATTACATCATGTCACTCTCTCCAGCATCACTCACACGGTGTGACACACATATTACATCATGTCACTCTCTCCAGCATCACTCACACGGTGTGCACACATATTACATCATTTCACTCTCTCCACATCCTCACACGGTGTGACACACATATTACATCATGACACTCTCTCAGCATCCTCACACGGTGTGACACACATATTCATCATGTCCTCTCTCAGCATCACTCACACGGTGTGACACATATACATCATGGACACCTCTCCAGCATCACTCACACGGTGTGACACACTATTACAGATGACACTCTCTCCAGCATCACTCACACAGTGTGACACACATATTACATCATGTCACTCTCTCCAGCATCACTCACACGGTGTGACACACATATTACATCATGTCACTCTCTCCAGCATCACTCACACGGTGTGACACACATATTACATCATGTCACTCTCTACAGCATCACTCACACGGTGTGACACACATATTACATCATGTCACTCTCTCCAGCATCACTCACACAGTGTGACACACATATTACATCATGTCACTCTCTCCAGCATCACTCACACAGTGTGACACACATATTACATCATTTGTGTCGATATGTATAGTACGACAGAAAATCGTTTTATCTGCAACAGAGAAAATATGATAACAACATAATAACAAAATAAAACAAATAAAAAATAAAATAATCCAGCGTATATACGTTTCCCGACCCACTCGCCCTTTTATGTTATGATATTATACGCTGGATACCTGCTTAACCTTGAATGAGAACTCTATTACAATACATGTACTTACATACAGTACATCTGTACATGTATAACTTCTGATTGGCTACAACCTGATGGTCAGATAAACTGACCATAGTATAGCCACTCAAGTATAACTTACACTGATCGAATATAAATGTATTTATACTGCCTCTCAAAAGCAACCAGGACACATCACCAGTATGTTTAATGTACGCAAATACTTCCCAGTACTTAGTTTTATTGTAAACAATATTTATTTCTTTGAATAAACAGAACCAATATGTGCATACATGTAGGATTGAGGAGAAAGCAACCTGCTTGTATGGTTACCTCTTTCCTATATACATACATGTAGGATTGAGGAGAAAGCATCCTGATTGTATGGTTACCTCTTTCCTATGTACAAACATATAGGATTGAGGAGAAAGAATCTGCTTGTATGGTTACCTCTTTCCTATGTACATATATGTAGGATTGAGGAGAAAGCAACATGCTTGTATGGTTACCTCTTTCCTATATACGTACATGGAGGATTGAGGAGAAAGCAACCTGCTTGTATGGTTACCTCTTTCCTATGTACAAACATATAGGATTGAGGAGAAAGAATCTGCTTGTATGGTTACCTCTTTCCTATGTACATACATGTAGGATTGAGGAGAAAGCAACCTGCTTGTATGGTTACCTCTTTCCTATATACATACATGTAGGATTGAGGAGAAAGCAACCTGCTTGTATGGTTACCTCTTTCCTATATACATACATGTAGGATTGAGGAGAAAGCAACCTGCTTGTATGGTTACCTCTTTCCTATGTACAAACATATAGGATTGAGGAGAAAGAATCTGCTTGTATGGTTACCTCTTTCCTATGTACCTATTATGTAGGATTGAGGAGAAAGCAACCTGCTTGTATGGTTACCTCTTTCCTATATACATACATGTAGGATTGAGAAGAAAGCAACCTGCTTGTATGGTTACCTCTTTCCTATGTACATATTATGTAGGATTGAGGAGAAAGCAACCTGCTTGTATGGTTACTCCTTTCCTATGTACATTATGTAGGATTGGGGAGAAAGCAACCTGCTTGTATGGTTATCTCTGTCCTATGTACATATATGTAGGATTGAGGAGAAAGCAACCTGCTTGTATGGTTACCTCTTTCCTATATACATATATGTAAGATTGAGCAGAAAGCAACCTGCTTGTATGGTTACCTCTTTCCTATATACATATATGTAGGATTGAGGAGAAAGCAACCTGCTTGTATAGTTACCTCTTTCCTATGTATATACATGTATGATTGAGGAGAAAGCAACCTGCTTGTATGGTTACCTCTTTCCTATGTACATACATGTAGGATTGAGGAGAAAGCAATCTGCTTGTATGGTTACCTCTTTCCTACTTTTTTTCATTAAATTTTATGGAACATAAACTGTGATATTGCAATTTTTCGTTTATCACTTTTAGTACTATCCGTTTATTATGTTTTCTCTAAAACATTTTACTTTAAAATTATATTATATTGTTTGTAATTTATTCATGATAGTATTGTAAACGATTTTATTATTTATTTGTTTTTCATAAAATTTATGTTCATATAATGTATGGACAGGTACAATAAATGACAGAGCTGTAAGGAGACTCTGAACCTGCTTCTCTTGAGAGATAAAGATATAGCTGAAAATAGAGACAAAGAAAGCGAAGTAATAATAAACAATTTTATTATGCCCTAGTGTGATGTCTTTAATTTCAATTATCCTTCCATTTCTTAAAGTTTGTATCATATGTTGTAGTTTTAATCTATAATATCTTATTTTGTGTATCTAATGTACAACCCATATTTTAAGTAGGTTCCTCATCAGTTTACGTGTACTATTTAAAACATGTAAAAATCGAAATTATATAATTTTCCGTACTTTTATCACATGCTATTAACCCATGCATTCTACATTTTGTAATCTTTTGATTTTTATTGTTATATGTGTGTTATGTTACATGTTTATGTAAAGCGCTTTTGAACGTGTACTTTTATATGATAAGGGCACTGATATAAACCAGGACGGATCTGTAGTCCAGTGGTAACACGCTGGACTGGTAATCCAGGGATCGCAGGTTCGATCCCCCGTCTGACCCTAATAAAATTAACAGTCTTTCAGATGGGACGTTAAACCGAGGTCTCGTGTTGGTGCTTTACACCGTGCACGTAAAAGAACCAGAGGAGACTCTGGAATGGGTCTCTGTCTGTATCATTGCACTATCCTCCAAAATCTAAAATGACTAATCTCTTCAGGAGGCGTCGCTCATATGGGCAACTGGTAGCGACGATAAATAAACGTAAAACACACATAAACCAGGACTGGGTGCGCAATGGCGAGAAGCAGATTACCTGTCATAGCGAAGGAAGTGGTATTCTAACACATACGTTTTGCAAACGTTTGCTGTAGATATAATTACTAAATATTGCAATAAAATATTTCATGAAAATTAAAAAAATATGAAACCACCTGTACTATATGAAACAGAAAAACAATATCATTATTGTGATTATTTATAGATATATGTGAGATATGTGCAAACAGGTGGTATGTCATATCCGTGGCGTATAAAATGATATCATTTGGCATTTTGCGTAATTCTGTGCATCGCACCTTAGTAATAAGGATGTTTGCAACGGAAACCTATTATTTCCTGCAATGAAAATATGGGTACATTCGTCTAATTGTGTACATCTAACATCTATTAACGGTGTAATACTATTATTCATCTCTTCTTTTTAATTCCATTATTCATATCTTCTTTCTAATTCCATTATTCATATCTTTTTGCTAATTCAAGTATTCATATTTTTTTGCTTATTCCTTTTTTATAATTCCATTATTCATATCCCTCTTTTGTTCTGTAACTTTTCGTCATTCAATATCTCTGTTGCTAATAATAATAATGTTTATTCATATCTTTTTTTCTAATTCCATTATTCATCTCTTCTTTCTAATTCCATTATTCATCTCTTCTTTCTAATTCCATTATTCATCTCTTCTTTCTAATTCCATTATTCATCTCTTCTTTCTAATTCCATTATTCATCTCTTCTATTCCATTATTCATCTCTTCTTTCTAATTCCATTATTCATATCTTCTTTCTAGTTCCATTATTCATCTCTTCTTTCTAATTCCATTATTCATCTCTTCTTTCTAATTCCATTATTCATCTCTTCTAATTCCATTATTCATCTCTTCTTTCTAATTCCATTATTCATATCTTCTAATTCCATTATTGATATCTTTTTTCTTTCTAATTCCATTATTCATCTCTTCTTTCTAATTCCATTATTCATCTCTTCTAATTCCATTATTCATCTCTTCTTTCTAATTCCATTATTCATCTCTTCTAATTCCATTATTCATCTCTTCTTTCTAATTCCATTATTCATATCTTCTTTCTAGTTCCATTATTCATATCTTCTTTCTAATTCCATTATTCATATATTCTTTCTAATTCCATTATTCATCTCTTCCTTCTAATTCCATTATTCATCTCTTCCTTCTAATTCCATTATTCATCTCTTCTTTCTAATTCCATTATTCATCTCTTCCTTCTAATTCCATTATTCATCTTTTCTTTCTAATTCCACTAATTCCATTATTCATCTCTTCTTTCTAATTCCATTATTCATCTCTTCTTTCTAGTTCCATTATTCATATCTTCCTTCTAATTCCATTATTCATCTCTTCTTTCTAATTCCATTATTCATCTTTTCTTTCTAATTCCACTAATTCCATTATTCATATCTTCTTTCTAATTCCATTATTCATATCTTCCTTCTAATTCCATTATTCATCTTTTCTTTCTAATTCCACTAATTCCATTATTCATATCTTCTTTCTAATTCCATTATTCATCTCTTCCTTCTAATTCCATTATTCATCTCTTCTTTCTAATTCCATTATTCATATCTTCTTTCTAATTCCACTAATTCCATTATTTATATAATTATCTTTTTCCAAAACATACAGTTGTAACTTTTATTTACCTCGTCATATGGTTTTGTTCCACTTTTCTCTACTTCGTTGGGCATAGTCACATTTGACGATGGACTCTTTTAAACTTCTTTTGTCTTTTTAGTTTATTTACATTAGGTGTATGTTTATTTATATTTCGGGTTTTACGCCTGCATCAGCACCATTTTGGGCTATATCGCCGGCGGGCAGTTTACCTAACAACACCTTTCCTGGTCAGGCTCCAGCGGTTAACCAGTACTTGGGTGACACCAACCTCCGTAAGAAACTGCCAACTTTTTCATATAAATGAGACACGGCCTGAGTGGGGCTCGAACCCGTGATCATCAGTTATGATAGGTTACAGTGGAATACAAGTCAGCGGCCTTAACCACTCGACCACGGAGGCGGACTCATTTATCATTTAATATTAACCATTTCCCTCATAGAAGCACCTCTTGACGCCATTACCAATACCACATACATTGACAATGTAACAAATTTTCATAATAAAGGCCACAATCTCATGTAGTTCGAGTAATATCTATGGAGGTGGGATAGATATGGCCACTACTTATCCACTGCATGATAGCTAAATGGCTGTCATTTGTATGCAGATATAATAGTATATTAACCTAAATCGTATGTAGTCCCAGTAATATCTATGGAGGTGGGATAGATATGGCCACTACTTATCCACTGCATGATAGCTAAATGGCTGTCGTTTGTATGCAGATATAATAGTATATTAACCTAAATCTTATGTAGTCCCAGTAATATCTATGGAGGTGGGATAGATATGGCGACTACTTATCCACTGCATGATAGCTAAATGGCTGTCGTTTGTATGCAGATATAATAGCATATTAACCTAAATCTCATGTAGTCCCAGTAATATCTATAGAGGTGGGATAGATATGGCGACTACTTATCCACCGCATGATAGCTAAATGGCTGTCGTTTGTATGCAGATATAATAGTATAATTATTAACCTAAATCTATATGAAGGAAAGGGTTAACGAAACAATTCACGGAATCATTGAAACACGATAATATTGACATTAAATTACCAAACCGGTTTCTTGTTGTATACGGTGGTATAATAAGAAGTATGTTTACTTACTTAACCCAGTCAACACCAAGTAACTCACATGGACTGGTCCATGATATTCATAAACCAATAAATGAATCAGAAAATCACATTTGGACAAGTTCATTTATCAAAATGGGTAATTATGTCTAAAAATAGTCATATCACTGGCAAAAAGTGCAGATCCTGATGAGACGGCTCGTCACGAGCCGGCTCATCTGGATCTACACTTTTTGTAAGCCTATTTAGAGGTCTGTGGTGTTGAAAGGGTTAA
>CM026388.1:40790699-40990973 GCA_014843695.1 Archivesica marissinica
TACCTAGGGGTAGTTCAGATTACTGTACACAGTGATCTATTATTGTATTATACCTAGGGGTAGTTCAGATTACTGTACACAGTGATCTATTATTGTATTATACCTAGGGGTAGTTCAGATTACTGTACACAGTGATCTATTATTGTATTATACCTAGGGGTAGTTCAGATTACTGTACACAGTGATCTCCATATCCCTCAGAAATAAATGTCGAAATTCGACCTTGATAAAAGGCCCCTGGAGCCCTAAATAGGGAAAGTGACACCAGAACAGAAGTTTATTTTGGCAGACTTGTACATACATACATCGTCTTGACAAAACTAGTAATAACATATTTATATTTAATGATCACGTGACAAATAAATATACATGAGAGTGATAAATAAAATTTGGCACCAGTGACTTTGCATAGACATGGACCACAACCAATACACAAATAACACATACAAGGATATGTTTGTACCTTGCGGATGGATACCCAAAATATGGGCTTCTCTAATGCCACTAATTGCATTAAAATATGTATACATGTATATGAAACAAATAGCCGATATTTATTCAACGGCCCACTGAGCCTTACATAAGGAATGTGACAACACTGATTATGTATGAGTATGAGCCCGGATCCAATAGGCACACACTACATATAAGCCAAACTTTCTACCTTGGGGTTTGATACCCAATGTATGGGCTCTTCCATATCACTATGCAATTTCAGAAATTAACGTCGAAATTCGACCGTAATGAACTGCCACTGGGTATAGAAATTGGGTAATCAACCCCAAGGTATACAGTTAGGCGTATGTGTAGTATGTGTCTGTTGGATGCGGGCTCATATTCATTCATAGTGAGTGGATTCATATGCCTTATTTAATTTAATGCCCAGTGGACCGGTGGATAACTGTCTGCTATTTGTTTCATATATATATATATACTGCCGATAGTGGCATTAGAGAAACCCATATTTTGGGTAGCCATCCCCAAGGTAGAAACCTATCGGTGTATGTATTATGTGTGTATTGCGTGTGGGTCCTCGCCCATGCATATTCAGTGGAGTCACATTCCTTATTTAATGCAAATAGTTGCATTAGAGAAGCCCACATTTTGGGTATCCATCCCCAAGGTAGAAACCTATCGGTGTATCTATTATGTGTGTATTGCTTGTGGGCCCTCGTCCATGCATATTCAGCGGTGTGACATTCCTTATTTAAGGTCCCAGGTGTCGCTCATCAATATCGAATTTCTGTTATATTTCTGAAATTATATAGTGATATGGAAGAGACCTTAAATTGGGTATCCAACCCCAGGGTAGAAAGTTGGGCTTATGAGTAGTATGTGCATATTGACTCACACCCAGTCATAATCAGTGATGTCACATTCCTTATTAATAGCTCAAAACACTGTTAACCTGTATTGCGGTGTGCTCAATTTATTTCGTCGTATTGCTTGCTAAGAGGGTACGCATTCACAAACGGATAACCGTATTTTACTCTATATGCATTTCCTTATTGAATGATTGGGTAAACTGATCAGTGGGTACTTATTGTTATTGCCGTTTTAAAGTAAGGAATTAAATCTTTGCATCTGTATGGCTATGATGTTGAACATAGTTTGTTAGTAATCAATTGTTTAGGTGCCAGACACGTCATTTGCAATCAGCCATGTTAACTTATTGATAAGGTGGGTGGGATAGGGTTGTTTTCTAATGACAGTAATCATGTAATGTGTGTGTGTTTTACGTTTATTTATCGTCGATACCGGTTGCCCATATGAGCGACGCCTCCTGAAGATATTAGTCATTTTAGATTTTGGAGGATAGTTCAACGATACAGAGAGAGACCCATTCCAGTTGTGTTCTTAACTGCTGAACATCATTAACATGTGAAACTCAAGAGTCTTGATAAGGTTTTTTTATTTTATCATTCTTTACACTATATGAATACGATATCAGGCCACGTATGTAGTGTCATTGAGCAAGGTACATCACACACATTGCTTAGTACTGGTTAACCACTTAGGTCGGCTAAGCCTGCCCAGGAAAACATGTCTAGGTCCCTGCAAGGGGTTTGACATTAATGGAACATACATACGAATTCATAAAGCTTGGCAGAGTCGCTATGTAGTGTCATTGCCATTCCTTAAGCTATAGGTTAATTACAGACTACTACAAGTTGTCCTTTTTTCCAAGAACAATCTACCATTAGAACCATCTCCCTCCTGACATTGTCCATCTCCCTACCATAGAGCAATTCAATATGGCAGTTTGCCATATTGAACATGCCAGTCCCTAGTTGTTCTGCGCAGCTGCTTTTAAACTTTTACCACAACTTATTTTCATTACTTTCTTAAATTATACTTTTAACTACTCATACTTTTAACTTCTTTGCGGTTTTTGACGCGCAACATGTCTACGTCCCCGCGAGGGGTTCGACATTAACGGAAGATAGATAAACCTTTCGGCCACCTAGATTTTTGTCTATATAGCTGGTGACGGTTACGCAGCCACTGCGTTAATTATAACATGAAAAAATAAACGGGCTACTCCTCGTAGCTCAAAAAACCATACATCATACATATAACTGAACACACGCACGCACACAGCGGAACGGGTGCCTGTTCTCTTGTCGGTTGCTGGGTCAGACAGAGTTAAGTCCCTTTACAGTATGGCGGACCATCAAGACGGCGTTTGATCGTGTTGAGTTTTTTGGATGGAATAAGCCAATATAAGACAAACACATGTTATATTTAATACTTTAGATGACTTTATTATATCATATTTGTTCAGTGACCATCTCTTATCGACATCCTGTATGCCTGTTTAACCATTTTTCTGCTCTTGACGGTGAATAGGGAGACCCCAAAAAACAAAACAAAACAAAAAACAAGAATATTTTCTAAGTCTGTAAGGGTCATACAATGATAATTTGACAAGTCTTCTGAGATATATGTCTTCTGAGATTGAAACAAAAAATTATTATAACCCCCATAAGACGTTTCTCCAACTAAGTCTTAACATTGAAGTCGTGATTCGAGAAAGGCCTGCAGTTTGAGCCCCGCTGGAGCCGCTACGATTGTGCCCTTAGGCATAGCATTTAAATTCCACGTTGCTTCTTCTCTCTCGCTTGTGGCGATGGATTCCATCAGGAATGAGGTCTCGAGAGTAATTAATATAAGTTGTGAGAACTAGTTTCGCAATCAAGCTAAAATAAATGTGTATAAACTAAGTCTTAACAGTGCTTAGCTCTCCAGCTTTCTGATTGGCAGTTCCACAAGCAAATCTCGGACTCCATCATATCAAGTTGGATATTTGAAAAAAGGTTTATAACGTCCAACTCGTGTGTTTCAGTTTCTCAGGTTTTGTTGAATTGAGAATGTTTTGACATGTGCATTCAGAGCTCGACAAATCCTATTGCCCGACGCCCGGGGCAAGTCAAAACTCATGTTCAGGCAAGTGGCCGTCAACCAGGCAAGTCAAAATTCCATGGATGTGACAGGTGTCGAATAAACATATCAATTAACAGATAAATTAAATAAACAAACTACTAATCAACTGTTGGACCTGCCCTATTATCGATTGTAAACCCTGCCCAATGCATGCTATGAATGACGGGTATCACGCCAAACGTCCCGGGCAAGTCAGTTTGAAAAGAATTTGTCGAGCCCTGTACATATAAAAGTGTTTCTTTATTATAGTATCACCCCTATTTAAAGGGCCAGCCATTTCTGACTTATGAGACACCTCATTTTTTTTATGAACATCAGTACTTCCCGAATCCTATGCTTGAATGCCAGACGCCAGGCTGGTAGGCAATCGGTAACCATTATTTAACTAGCTGGCGGCTCACCAACCGGCCATATCAGAACAAACCCCTGACGAGATTCGAACCTTCGACCTCCCGCTCCGTAGGCGGACACCTTAGCCAATGGGCCACGGAAACGATATAGGTATGCATCCACGGCCGAATAGTTTAGGTCGTTGACTTATATCGCTTGCCCCTCGCCGCAGTAGGCTCGAATCCTAATCTGATCGGCACCATGGATGTCAAATTATTTCATGTGAAAGCTAGCTTGCGGAAAGTCGGTGGTTATAAGATTTCCTCAGCAAAGTTTAAAATCACTGATTCTGTAATTAAAATGTTATGGAGCTAATTTCACAATTTTCTCACCTGCTTTTAAAATATTAACAGAATAATTATCAAGGACAATTAATTAAACAATTTATTTATAGTACTAATAAAAATATTTAGAAATTATAGATTAATTTATAGTGTCTGCTAATCTACAATAATAAAAATAGTAATTTTCTAGTGATATATACTTTTAAAATTAGACTGTTAATTGTCACTTTTTATTGCATAGATGACAATTATGATGTTTAAAAAGTAACATGCAAAAGTATTCAAAAAGTATTCACAAAGTATTCACAAAGTATTCAAAAAGTATTCATGAATACAGTGATATTTCAAATGTATTCGAATACAATACGAATACTTGTATTCAAAAATAGTCCTGAATACTTACGAATACTGAAGAATCAGTATTCGAATACAGATGAATACGAATACCCCAGCCCTGCTACCAGTGTGCCAATCCGGTAATATTGCTCGGAGGGGCACCCGGTACATGTAGCTGGAGATTGACCGTATGACATAAGCATGGTTCTCTCTACAGGTCTGAGTGTTTGTCTGCACCACTTCTGTCCTGTCGCAATTGAAAAACACTGGAGCCAATTTTAAAAACTTGGAGCTAACTAAGAGCCATATAGTTCACAAATAAATATTTGAAGCCATGTATTTGATGTGCCAAAAAAAAAAAAAAATGCGCCAAATAGTTTCGCCAATTCAGGGTTCCCTCTGTCTGAATGTTTGTCTGCACCACTTCTGTCGCCAATTGAAAAACACTGGAGCCAATTTAAAAAAACTTGGAGCCAACTAAGAGCCATATAGTTCACAAATAAATATTTGAAGCCATGTATTTGACAAAACATGTGCCAAAAAAAAAACAGTTGCACCAATATTTTCTCCAATTCACAATATTTAGTGCCAATATTTGTCAATTGGCGACAGACAGCGGGAACCCTGCCAATTCACAAAATTTAGCGCCAATATTTGTTTTTTGTCTCAATTGTCGACTAACAGCGGGAACCCTGCCTAAGCTGTTTGTGTGATGCCAAAAACAAACAAGATGCGGTTTGACATTCATTACTGAAGATTTACTGTTTTTCAGTCGAGTGAACATAAAGTACCAAGTTGCATCATGTATTGGTGGAGGATTACTGCTCAGCACTGCCCAATGTCTCGCGGTGAACATTGCAGCTGAACTGATCAACGGAGTAATAACAGCTCGTAGAATGACGCGGCTACATTTACCTGCTGGAAAGGTGTAGTGATGAATGCTGTGTAGAGATGGTTCAGCGTTGTGATGACTGCTGTGTAGCACTGTAACGTCGGCCCGTGTTACGTTAAATCAACGTAGTGACGAGACTGCTGTGTAGCACTGTAACGTCGGCCCGTTTTACGTTAAATCAACGTAGTGACGAGACTGCTGTGTAGCACTGTAACGTCGGCCCGTGTTACGTTAAATCAACGTAGTGACGAGACTGCTGTGTAGCACTGTAACGTCGGTCCGTGTTACGTTAAATCAACTAGTGACGAGACTGCTGTGTAGCACTGTAACGTCGGCCCGTGTTACGTTAAATCAACTAGTGACGAGACTGCTGTGTAGCACTGTAACGTAGGCCCGTGTAGCGACTGTCACATAGTGACGACTGCCACATAGTGAGTGACGACTGCCACATAGTGCCGACTGCCACAGTGACGACTGCCACATAGTGACGACTGCCACATAGTGATGGATCATCATAGTGACAACAGCCCGTGCAAACGCCTACGGGTATCGAATGGCGATCACATTGATAAAGGTTAGCAATAATAGAGATATTTAACTGTTAGCATGCTGTAGGCGATGAGACAATTTGAATGAAATGTCACAAGCCCTACTTTTCTAGGAAAACTAAGAAACGTATTACTCATTTGTTATCGGCTATTTCAGGGTTTCCTCTGTCTGCCCCACTTCTGTCGCCAATTGAAAAACACCGGAGCCAATTTCAAAATCTTGGAGCCAACTTAGAGCCATATAGTTCACAAATAAATAAATATTTGAAGCCATGAATTTGACGAAAGCCGATTCACAAAATTTTGCGCCAAATATTTGTTTTTTGTCGTCATTGGCGACCGACAGCGGGAACCCTACCGACAGCATGCTACGGTTAATCTTAAGACGAGTTTCTTACCACCAGATTGTGGCCTGAAAGTGGCTTCCTGTCTTATAAGTGAGTGCTAAAAAAAGCTTTTAAAAAACCATTAAAATTGTTAAAAACATTTTTAATGTGTTAATTACCTTTTAGAAAAGAAAGCGCTCTGGCACTTCAACTTGTACCGGCCAAACATACAATTTATTGATGATCTGGTGTCCATTTTATCAACCCGTCTTATATCAGGGTTCATTCTAGGTCAGAATTTTTGGGAGAAGTGAGAAAGTGCGTGATCGCTTCCTTAAATGGTGTTCTTTAATATACTTCTGCAAAATAGGGTTAAAATGCACAGTACAACCATTAAATACAACATTTGAATAGAAGGAGCACTTTATAATGTATCTTACTAGACAAAATTTTGTTTGAAAATCGTAAAAACCAAAAAAGGGAGAAGTGGGCCCCCAGAGGGCGAAGTCAGGGTCTCTAGGGCGACAATTTCGCCCACATCACCCTCTAGAATGATCCCTGTTATATGCGAGTACATGCCAAAGTCCACGGATTTTATGACCAAAGTATCGTCTTATAGACAAGTATGAATGGTATGGGATAGCTCCATCACATGAAACAATTTACTAGCCCTGTCCGGAATATACACCAGTGAGCGAGTGGTGAGCGAGTGGTGAGCGAGTGGTGAGCGAGTGGTGAGCGAGTGGTGAGCGAGTGATGACAGTCACGATTATAATCATTTGTCCAGGGGATTCGCAGGGTTTCCTCTGTCTGAAACTTTGTCTGTGCCACTTCTGTCGCCAAATGAAAAATACTGAAGCCAATTTGAAAGTCTTGGAGCCAACTAAGAGCCATATAGTCCACAGATAAATATTTGAAGCCATGTATGTATTTAGCGAAATATGTTGTTGCAAAAAAAAAATGTGTACCAACTATTTTCGCCAATTCACAAAATTGGCGCCATTGGTGACCGACAACGGGAACCATGGATTCAGGAGAAACAGTCTCCCTGAGCTGCCTCACTTCTTCCTGTTTTGATGCTGGACAATTTTAGATTTCTTCCTTATATATCATAGGCTTCTCCCTTATTTTCCTCTGTAAACCATAGACTTCTCCCTTATATATCATAAAGTTTGCTCGTATATACCACCATGTGCAGTCAATCCTGTCTTAAGCAACCAGCCAATCCTGTCTTAAGCAGCCAGTCAATCCTGTCTTAAGCAGCCAGCCAATCCTGTCTTAAGCAGCCAGTCAATCCTGTCAAGCAGCCAGTCAATCCTGTCTCAAGCAGCCAGTCAATCCTGTCTTAAGCAGCCAGCCAATCCTGTCTTAAGCAGCCAGTCAATCCTGTCTCAAGCAGCCAGTCAATCCTGTCTCAAGCAGCCAGTCAATCCTGTCTCAAGCAGCCAGTCATCCTGTCTTAAGCAGCCAGTCAAACTGTCTTAAGCAGCCAGCCAATCCTGTCTTAAGCAGCCAGTCAATCCTGTCTTAAGCAGCCAGTCAATCCTGTCTTAAGCAGCCAGCCAATCCTGTCTTAAGCAGCCAGCCAATCCTGTCTTAAGCAGCCAGTCAATCCTGTCTTAAGCAGCCAGTCAATCCTGTCTTAAGCAGCCAGCCAATCCTGTCTTAAGCAGCCAGTCAATCCTGTCTCAAGCAGCCAGTCAATCCTGTCTCAAGCAGCCAGTCAATCCTGTCTCAAGCAGCCAGTCAATCCTGTCTTAAGCAGCCAGTCAATCCTGTCTTAAGCAGCCAGCCAATCCTGTCTTAAGCAGCCAGTCAATCCTGTCTTAAGCAGCCAGTCAATCCTGTCTTAAGCAGCCAGCCAATCCTGTCTTAAGCAGCCAGCCAATCCTGTCTTAAGCAGCCAGTCAATCCTGTCTTAAGCAGCCAGTCAATCCTGTCTTAAGCAGCCAGTCAATCTTGTCTTAAGCAGCCAGTCAATCCTGTCTTAAGCAGCCAGTCAATCTTGTCTTAAGCAGCCAGTCAATCCTGTCTTAAGCAGCCAGTCAATCCTGTCTTAAGCAGCCAGCCAATGGAATCATAGAAAGTGGCTGCTTTAATAGCACAGTGGTTGTTTAATAGAAGACAAATGTATAATAAAACAACATATTTGGAATTTGGAACCTTGCTGTTTAATACAGATTGGCTGCTTAATTGAGGTGACCACTAACACAGGTTTTACTGCAATCCATAAACTTGTCCCTTGTACATGTATACCATAACCATCTCCCTTTAATATGTACATTGCAGTCCGCCTCCATGGTCGAGTGGTTAAGGTCGCTGACTTGTATACCATTGTAACCTATCATCACTGATGGTCACGGGTTCAAGCCCCGCTCAGACCGTGTCTCACTTATATGAAAAAGTTGGCAGTTTCTTACGGAGGTTGGTGCACCCAAGTACTGGTTAACCGCTGGAGCCTGCCCAGGAAAGGTGATGTTAGGTAAACTGCCCGCAGGCGATATAGCCCAAAATGGTGCTGATGCAGGCGTAAAACCAGAAATATAATAATAATATGTACATTGTACAGCTTCCCCCTAACATGTATATACCATCTCCCATTAATATGTACATTGTACCTTGGATAGCTTCCCCCTTAATGTATATACCATAAACCATCTCCCTTTAATATGTACATTGTACCTTGGATAGCTTCCCCCTTACATGTATATACCATAAACCTTCTCCCTTTAATATGTACATTGTACAGCTTCCCCCTAACATGTATATACCATAAACCATCTCCCTTTAATATGTACATTGTACCTTTGATAGCTTCCCCCTTACATGTATATACCATAAACCATCTCCCATTAATATGTACATTGTACCTTTGATAGCTTCCCCCTTAATGTATATACCATAAACCATCTCCCTTTAATATGTACATTGTACAGCTTCCCCCTTACATGTATATACCATAAACCTTCTCCCATTAATATGTACATTGTACAGCTTCCCCCTAACATGTATATACCATAAACCATCTCCCTTTAATATGTACATTGTACAGCTTCCCCCTTACATGTATATACCATAAACCATCTCCCTTTAATATGTACATTGTACAGCTTCCCCCTAACATGTATATACCATAAACCATCTCCCTTTAATATGTACATTGTACCTTGGATAGCTTCCCCCTAACATGTATATACCATAAACCATCTCCCTTTAATATGTACATTGTACAGCTTCCCCCTAACATGTATATACCATAAACCATCTCCCTTTAATATGTACATTGTACCTTGGATAGCTTCCCCCTTACATGTATATACCATAAACCATCTCCCTTTAATATGTACATTGTACCTTTGATAGCTTCCCCCTTACATGTTTATACCATAATCCTCTTTGCTACAGAGACAGGTATGGTCATAGATGGAAATGTGTTACAAGAAGGAGATGCTGTCAGAGATGATAGCCAGAACACTACAAGCTGGGGAGAAAGGGACACAATTGATGCAAATATTCCAAATACTTTAGATGGAATGGTAGCTGCTTCAGGCGATAGGGTAAACAATTACGCCCTTCCACTGATTGGACCATTCATTCTTGATAGAAGACTACCAGATGTATTGCGTATCCCCCAAAATTGTGGTGAGAGGCACCAGCCGTTTACAAATACTGAATCTGAAGATTCAGGTGCACTGGCAACAGGAAGTACTTACAGAAACCAGTCTGAAGGAAGTGTAGAAATGGGAAATCAGTCTGCTGACAGTGAGAATGTAGCAACATGTGCTGGATTTTCTGTTTCAAACCGTAATGATACAACTAACACAGACTGGCTTAATGATGCAAATAAGTCAGATGAAGCTAACCCAGGATCAGCTGGAAGTGAGCCAAGACAGGAACCGAATTATGGAACTTGTGATTATGTACAGAATATACAGGCAATTGCAGATAACTCCTATCCAAGAATGCGAGAAAATGCATGCCTGATAAGCACGTATGACAGAAATATATCTCAAAGTAAACCTGAATATGTCCCAAATTTGGAAAGTCCAAAGTTGAAAAGAACACTTGATAGAACAAATACAAACTTAGCAAAGAAGAGGATGGAGTCGGTGATTCATTCTACAGTGGATGAGGTGAGAGATAGTAAGAGCTTTGCTGTTGATTTTAAGGAAGTTTTCCAAAGAGAGTCTTACAGAGGTGAAAGTTCACTTGGTGCATGCTCTGTTAACAATGATTCTGAGAATGAGAAAGGTAATGGTGGAACAGAAAGCAAGCCATTTAAGGATTTAGAGCCAGGAACCATCTTTCTGACAGGCCCTGGAAATGAGGAAAACCGGGAAGCAAAGTTTGATATCCATTCATATACTCCGATGAAAATACATGCAATTGACACCATTGAAACAGATAAAAGAAGTGTAGATATTCATAGAAATAAAGTAGAGACAATTGTGAGACTGTCTGATATGTCAGACATCACTGGCCTTATGTCTTCAGATATGCATGGAGATGCAAACAGAGAATCGAATGACAGCATAGCAATGCATGGAGGCACATACAATGAACTGATAAAAAACCATGTTGACATAGATGACAATAAAAAGAATACCAATGCATCAGGAAGTACAATCTTACCTGCGGAAAATATAGATGATTCAGGATTTATGGAAATGTTTTCAAACTCTCCAGTGGGAAGTGCATGTATAACGAGTTATGATATGACGACAGGAATCAGTTTAACTCGGAATTCTGGGAAGGAAAGTCAGACTGGTCGCTTGTCACAAGGAAGTTTGACATTAAATAGAATAGCTGTTACAGAGTCTGGTGAAACTAATCTAGCTTGTGGTTTTAGTGAGCTAAACAATTTGTTAGAAGATATAAGTGGAGGAAATGTGAATGAAGGGTCTGGTTTGGTAGGCGCAGATAACGGGAATGACACATTAGATGAGTGCTTGACATTGGTACCAAGTTCATGTGTTCCGAATATAACCTGTTCTCAATCAAGTGCATCCCCCAGTTCCTATTCTACAAGTAATATATGCTCTCAATCAAGTGCATCCACCGGGTCAAGTTCTAAGAATAGTATGTGTTCTCAATCAAGTGCCTCTCCCAGTTCCTATTCTACAAGTAGTATATGCGCTCAATCAAGTGCATCCACCAGGTCAAGTTCTAAGAATAGTATGTGTTCCCAATCAAGTGCATCCTCGAGATCAGGCGGTAATAGTAGAGCATGTACTCAATCAAGTTCATCCCTAAGGTCATATAGTTCAAGCAGTTTGGAAAGCAAAACTTTACAATATGGAAAACAAACTTTGGGTGTCACAGCAAACACTACATTTGGTGATATCAATACTGTATCTTTCCAAGCGTTTCATGCACCGACTGCTGCACCAAGCACTAGTGAATCGGATAGAACCGATGCTTCTCTTGTGTCAAATGATAAGGTTGCCACAGATCTGCATCATATTAGTGATGGAGTTGAAGAAGACGTACCACAGTGTAGTAGCTTACAACTTGATGGTGTTCATACCGAACATGGTTCAAAGGAATCGGCAGATGGCGAACAAGGCTTACTACTTAATGATGGACGACTGAAACTTGACTTTGAGTTTGATCATGTTCGAGGTGGTGTTATTGATACTAACACAGATTTTACGGAATCGGGGAATGACAAACATGGTTTAACACTTGTTAACAGACGTTTAAAACTAGACTTTGATCAAACTCAGGAAATAAACGGATTACCTATAACAGTTCTAGTGAATATTTTAAGACATCTCACAGTTTTTGAATTGTTACGCCGTGCTAGTCTGGTTTGTAAATATTGGTATAATCTGTGTCGAGACCCAGACATTTGGAGGAACATATATCTCGTGAATCAGGATCGACTCACGGATGAAGACCTCATACGGCTGCTGACGTTCGCCGATCATCGTGTGCGGAATATCAACCTCACAGATTGTCGGTTTCTTACAGATTACGGCTTCAAGTATCTGCTGAGAAACTGTCCGCAGATAGAAGTTCTCCAACTTATGAGGTACGGTATGCAATGTGAATTTTTTGTAAAAAAAAATCTCTTTTAATCCTGACTTTGTAAACAAATTTAAATTTTAATCCTGACTTCGCTCCTTCGCTTCTCCCTAAAAAAAAGATTTCAAAAAATTTATTTTACAATTTTCATACACAATTTTGTCAAGTAAGATAAACTGGCCGAATATAAAGTTCTCCTATTCAAACGTTGTATTGAATTGTGATATTGTGTATTTTAATCCTATCTTTTTGTGAAATTATTAACTAACACAAGGACGCAATCATGTGCTTTCTCACTTCTCCCAAATATTATAACCTAGAATGAGCTCTGATTTAAAGATATTTTGTTTATACAAATTTATTTTAGCTCGATTGCGAAACAAGTTCTTTCAACTTATATAAATCACTCTCGAGACCTCATTCCTGATGGAATCCATCGCCACGAGGGAGAGAAGAGGCAACGTGGAATTTAAATGCCTTGCCTAAGGACATAATCGTAACGTAAATTTAAAGATATTTGGAACCTGTCGGAGAGGGACAGGACTGTTCCCTCGCCTTTTCTGAAAAGATTGTGTTTAATGATACGGTTCCCAAGAGCAGGTCTTGCACATAAATTGTTTGGACAAACTTGATAAAAGTAGCAAATAACAACATGCCAAATTCCGTTCGCATCTTGTTCACATATATATTACCGTAAAGTACTATTATTTCGCGAACACGTTATTTCACGATTTTGAACATTTTTTTATTAATTTGCGATGTTTTTAATTGGCGTATCCGTGAATAATAAGGTGACTGTTGTGTGTACTGGTATATGTATGTATATAATTGTATTGACTTTCAAAATTTTGATAAAATATATCCTTGTTTAGCTCTACAGTATTATTCACGAGAATCCTGAATATAAATGCTCGCGAATTAATAGTGTTCTACAGTATGTAACATGTATTGCAATGTTACTGAAATCTATTTAAATTTCACAAAAACAAACAAGAAATATAAATGCTCGCGAATTAATAGTGTTCTACAGTATGTAACATGTATTGCAATGTTACTGAAATCTATTTAAATTTCACAAAAACAAACAACAAGAAATATAAATGCTCGCGAATTAATAGTGTTCTACAGTATGTAACATGTATTGCAATGTTACTGAAATCTATTTAAATTTCACAAAAACAAACAACAAGAAATATAAATGCTCGCGAATTAATAGTGTTCTACAGTATGTAACATGTATTGCAATGTTACTGAAATCTATTTAAATTTCACAAAAACAAACAACAAGAAATATAAATGCTCGCGAATTAATAGTGTTCTACAGTATGTAACATGTATTGCAATGTTACTGAAATCTATTTAAATTTCACAAAAACAAACAACAAGAAATATAAATGCTCGCGAATTAATAGTGTTCTACAGTATGTAACATGTATTGCAATGTTACTGAAATCTATTTAAATTTCACAAAAACAAACAACAAGAAATATAAATGCTCGCGAATTAATAGTGTTCTACAGTATGTAACATGTATTGCAATGTTACTGAAATCTATTTAAATTTCACAAAAACAAACAACAAGAAATATAAATGCTCGCGAATTAATAGTGTTCTACAGTATGTAACATGTATTGCAATGTTACTGAAATCTATTTAAATTTCACAAAAACAAACAACAAGAAATATAAATGCTCGCGAATTAATAGTGTTCTACAGTATGTAACATGTATTGCAATGTTACTGAAATCTATTTAAATTTCACAAAAACAAACAACAAGAAATATAAATGCTCGCGAATTAATAGTGTTCTACAGTATGTAACATGTATTGTTCTACAGTATTTAACATGTAGTGTTCTACAGTATATAACATGTATTGTTCTACAGTATGCAACATGTAGTGTTCTACAGTATGTATTGTTCTACAGTATGTAACATGTAGTGTTCTACAGTATGTAACATGTATTGTTCTACAGTATGTAACATGTATTGTTCTACAGTATGTAACATGTATTGTTCTACAGTATGTATTGTTCTACAGTATGTAACATGTATTGTTCTACAGTATGTAACATGTATTGTTCTACAGTATGTATTGTTCTACAGTATGTAACATGTAGTGTTCTACAGTATGTAACATGTAGTGTTCTACAGTATGTATTGTTCTACAGTATGTAACATGTAGTGTTCTACAGTATGTATTGTTCTACAGTATGTAACATGTAGTGTTCTACAGTATGTAACATGTATTGTTCTACAGTATGTAACATGTATTGTTCTACAGTATGTAACATGTATTGTTCTACAGTATGTAACATGTAGTGTTCTACAGTATGTAACATGTATTGTTCTACAGTATGTAACATGTATTGTTCTACAGTATGTAACATGTATTGTTCTACAGTATGTAACATGTATTGTTCTACAGTATGTAACATGTATTGTTCTACAGTATGTAACATGTATTGTTCTACAGTATGTATTGTTCTACAGTATGTAACATGTATTGTTCTACAGTATGTAACATGTATTGTTCTACATTATGTAACATGTATTGTTCTACTGTATGTATTGTTCTACAGTATGTAACATGTAGCTACAGTATGTAACATGTAGTGTTCTACAGTATATAACATGTAGTGTTCTACAGTATGTAACATGTAGTGTTCTACAGTATGTAACATGTAGTGTTCTACAGTATGCAACATGTAGTGTTCTACAGTATGTATTGTTCTACAGTATGTAACATGTAGTGTTCTACAGTATATAACATGTAGTGTTCTACAGTATGTAACATGTATTGTTCTACAGTATATAACATGTATTGTTCTACAGTATATAACATGTATTGTTCTACAGTATATAACATGTATTGTTCTACAGTATATAACATGTATTGTTCTACAGTATGTAACATGTATTGTTCTACAGTATGTATTGTTCTACAGTATGTAACATGTATTGTTCTACAGTATGTAACATGTATTGTTCTACAATATGTATTGTTCTACAGTATGTAACATGTATTGTTCTACAGTATGTAACATGTATTGTTCTACAGTATGTATTGTTCTACAGTATGTAACATGTATTGTTCTACAGTATGTAACATGTATTGTTCTACAGTATGTAACATGTATTGTTCTATAGTATATAACATGTATTGTTCTACAGTATATAACATGTATTGTTCTACAGTATGTAACATGTAGTGTTCTACAGTATGTAACATGTATTGTTCTACAGTATGTAACATGTATTGTTCTACAGTATGTAACATGTATTGTTCTACAGTATATAACATGTATTGTTCTACAGTATATAACATGTAGTGTTCTACAGTATGTAACATGTATTGTTTTACAGTATGTAACATGTAGTGTTCTACAGTATGTAACATGTATTGTTCTACAGTATGTAACATGTAGTGTTCTACAGTATGTAGTGTTCTACAGTATGTAACATGTAGTGTTCTACAGTATATAACATGTATTGTTCTACAGTATGTAACATGTATTGCAATGTTACTGAAATCTATTTAAATTTCACAAAAACAAACAACAAGAAATATAAATGCTCGCGAATTAATAGTGTTCTACAGTATGTAACATGTATTGCAATGTTACTGAAATCTATTTAAATTTCACAAAAACAAACAACAAGAAATATAAATGCTCGCGAATTAATAGTGTTCTACAGTATGTAACATGTATTGTTCTACAGTATTAACATGTAGTGTTCTACAGTATATAAATGTATTGTTCTACAGTATGCAACATGTAGTGTTCTACAGTATGTATTGTTCTACAGTATGTAACATGTAGTGTTCTACAGTATGTAACATGTATTGTTCTACAGTATGTAACATGTATTGTTCTACAGTATGTATTGTTCTACAGTATGTAACATGTATTGTTCTACAGTATGTAACATGTATTGTTCTACAGTATGTATTGTTCTACAGTATGTAACATGTATTGTTCTACAGTATGTAACATGTATTGTTCTACAGTATGTAACATGTATTGTTCTACAGTATGTAACATTATTGTTCTACAGTATGTAACATGTATTGTTCTACAGTATGTATTGTTCTACAGTATGTAACATGTATTGTTCTACAGTATGTATTGTTCTACAGTATGTAACATGTATTGTTCTACAGTATGTATTGTTCTACAGTATGTAACATGTATTGTTCTACAGTATGTATTGTTCTACAGTATGTAACATGTAGTGTTCTACAGTATGTAACATGTATTGTTCTACAGTATGTATTGTTCTACAGTATGTAACATGTATTGTTCTACAGTATGCATCATGTAGTGTTCTACAGTATGTAACATGTAGTGTTCTACAGTATGTAACATGTATTGTTCTACAGTATGTAACATGTAGTGTTCTACAGTATGTAGTGTTCTACAGTATGTAACATGTAGTGTTCTACAGTATGTAGTGTTCTACAGTATGTAGTGTTCTACAGTATGTAACATGTAGTGTTCTACAGTATATAACATGTAGTGTTCTACAGTATGTAACATGTATGTTCTACAGTATGTAACATGTATTGTTCTACAGTATGTAACATGTAGTGTTCTACAGTATGTAGTGTTCTACAGTATGTAACATGTATTGTTCTACAGTATGTATTGTTCTACATTATGTAACATGTATTGTTCTACAGTATGTAGTGTTCTACAGTATGTAACATGTATTGTTCTACAGTATGTAACATGTATTGTTCTACAGTATGTAACATGTAGTGTTCTACAGTATGTAACATGTATTGTTCTACAGTATGTATTGTTCTACAGTATGTAACATGTATTGTTCTACAGTATGCAACATGTATTGTTCTACAGTATGTAACATGTAGTGTTCTACAGTATATAACATGTAGTGTTCTACAGTATGTATCATGTAGTGTTCTACAGTATATAACATGTATTGTTCTACAGTATGCAACATGTATTGTTCTACAGTATGTATTGTTCTACAGTATGTAACATGTATTGTTCTACAGTATGCAACATGTAGTGTTCTACAGTATGTATTGTTCTACAGTATGTAACATGTAGTGTTCTACAGTATGTATTGTTCTACAGTATGTAACATGTATTGTTCTACAGTATGTATTGTTCTACAGTATGTAACATGTAGTGTTCTACAGTATGTAACATGTAGTGTTCTACAGTATGTAACATGTAGTGTTCTACAGTATGTAACATGTAGTGTTCTACAGTATGTAACATGTAGTGTTCTACAGTATGTAACATGTAGTGTTCTACAGTATGTATTGTTCTACAGTATGTAACATGTATTGTTCTACAGTATGTATTGTTCTACAGTATGTAACATGTAGTGTTCTACAGTATGTAACATGTATTGTTCTACAGTATGTAACATGTAGTGTTCTACAGTATGTAACATGTATTGTTCTACAGTATGTAACATGTATTGTTCTACAGTATTTACCATGTATTGTTCTACAGTATGTAACATGTATTGTTCTACAGTATGTAACATGTAGTGTTCTACAGTATGTAACATGTAGTGGTATACAGTATGTAACATGTAGTGGTCTACAGTATGTAACATGTAGTGTTCTACAGTATGTAACATGTAGTGTTCTACAGTATGTAACATGTAGTGTTCTACAGTATGTAACATGTAGTGTTCTACAGTATGTAACATGTAGTGTTCTACAGTATGTAACATGTATTGTTCTACAGTATGTATTGTTCTACAGTATGTAACATGTATTGTTCTACAGTATGTAACATGTATTGTTCTACAGTATGTAACATGTAGTGTTCTACAGTATGTAACATGTATTGCAATGTTACTGAAATCTATTTAAATTTTGCAAAAACAAACAACAAGAAATTTCAAACACCTCAGAAATGTCATTGTTGGATTAGTCACCCCATACTGTAGATGTTGGATTAGTCCCTGCTGAATGATCATATTGATGTTGGATTGAATTGCAAATATTTAAGGGTTTAGTTTCTATGTTATATGTTTTTATCTGAACAAAAGATAACAAAGAAGTTTAAAAATATTTGGGTTTCTCACTTTCCAGCCTCATATTTTGTTCTCCCATGCACAAATGCATACGGACATGTACTGTACATGTTGTCATGTACACATCTTGCATACACAAATGCATACGGACATGTACTGTACATGTTGTCATGTACACATCTTGCATACACAAATGCATACGGACATGTACTGTACATGTAGTCCTGTACACATCTTGCATACACAAATGCATACGGACATGTACTGTACATGTAGTCCTGTACACATCTTGCATACACAAATGCATACGGACATGTACTGTACATGTAATCATGTACACATCTTGCAAACATACACAACATTGTAGATTAAACTTGATTTATTTTACAACGATTGCGAAGCAAGTTCTAACAACTTATATTAATCATTCTCGTTGGCGCAGATGAAAGCGTATATGTGGTCATTCGTGTGGGAGGAAACCGGAGTACCCGGAGAAACCCCACCTGTCCGATCTGGCGACCACCGTACCATCTCACATACTTCCCGGTCCGAGAATCAAACCCAGGTTGCATTGGTGAGAAGCATGTACGCTAGCCATTGTGCTAATCGGACAGCCATAAGAAACAACAATGTAGCTAGATTGTTCAAATTAGAGTGCATGTTAATTTATGGAGAAGTTTGAGTATGTAATGGCTTGATTGCTGTCCTACTTATCATCTCAATCTTAATGCTCCTGACAGAGGGCGAAGTCAGGGTCCCTAGGCCGACAATTTCGCCCACATCGTCCTCTAGAATGATAAGTCATCTCAATCTTAATGTTCCTGACAAGTCTCACAGTGGATCTAATGAAAACAGCTACCACTTTTTCTTTGAATGTACATATTATTCTAATATTCAAATTCATTTCCTACACAATGTGCTAAGATTATGCCCTACTGCTAATCTGCATACTATCCTACATGGCGAGGAGACCCTGACAGATGACATTAACAAAATAATATTTGAATATGTCCATAACTTCATTCGTGATACAAAACGATTCTTTGCGTGAAACCCCATGTATATAAGACATGCACTCCGCTCACCCACATGGTTCGCTGGAGGCGAGGGTAAATAAGCTCAATCATCACCAGACGTGCACTTGATGACTTTACCCATGTCTGCCTGGGTTACATTCTCAAATATCTTCTCTTCTGCATTCTTACAGGTATTATACTTCTGTCATTTCTAAGCAATGTGCACATTTGGTATACATGTATTAGTTCCACACTGTCCAATCTAGTACTGTGTATTTTGAACTGCAAGGAGAGAAACTATATAAGCCCTGCTTCCGTTTTGATCCTTTCCTATTCTTTGATTTTGTGTGCTGAAAAAGTTGGCTGTTGCTTATGGAGGTTGGTGCACCCAAGTACTGGTTAACCGCTGGAGCCTGCCCAGGAAAGGTGTTGTTAGGTAAATTGCCCGCCGGCGATATAGCCCAAAATGGTGCTGATGCAGGCGTAAAACCAGAAATATAAATTCAATTAATGTTGTAAAAACTATATCTTTTAAACCTGCCATCCATTTACTTTCAGCATTAGTATCCAACAGATATGTGTGTAGAATGCAAAATTCATACTTCAACAAAACTTATACATGTATATTAAAGCGACATAACATCAATGAAACTGCAAATTTCTACATTCGCTGGACTGTTAATCCAGGGATTGCAGGTTCGATCCCCCGTCTGACCCTAATAAAATTAACAGTCTTTCAGATGGGACGTTAAACCGAGGTCTCGTGTCGGTGTTTTACACCGTGCACGTAAAAGAACCAGAGGAGATTCTGGAATGGGTCTCTGTCTGTATCATGCACTATCCTCCAAAATCTAAAATGACTAATCTCTTCAGGAGGCGTCGCTCATATGGGCAACCGGTAGCGACGATAAATAAACGTAAAAACAAACATCTACAGAATGTAATTTCCTATTATATGGTGTAATTTTTTCCCAAATATTTGCCTCATAAAACGTCGTATACGCGGTTTGTTTACATAACAAATTAATGTAAATAGGGTCGACATCCATGCATAATACAACGCATGTATCCTGAATAACACGATTTAAGGTACGTATTTATCGCTATATGAAATCCTACTTTCAATATTGAAAGTTTGTAGACCACAAAAACACTGTTTATTGATTCAATATTTGTGTTTGAAAATATTTGGAAGAAAATTTGTAGTAGCAATGCATCTATATGTGAAAAATGCATTTTATTTGCTTTTTGCGATGTAATGTCGCTTTAAGCGTTTCCACTGTACTCTGACTTAAGAAATAGACTTAACTTTATATAAATTTTTAATTTAATCATGTTTTATTGTACAAACAAGTCCGCCTCCGTGGTCGAGTGGTTAAGGTCGCTGACTTGTATACATCTGTAACCTATCATCACTGATGGTCACGGGTTCGAGCCCCGCTCAGGCCGTGTCTCATTTATATGAAAAAGTTGGCAGTTTCTTAAGGAGGTTGGTGCACCCAAGTACTTGTTAACTGCTGGAGCCTGCCCAGGAAAGGTGTTGTTACGTAAACTGCCCGCCGGCGATATAACCCAAAATGGTGCTGATGCAGGCGTAAAACCCGAAATATAACATATAACATTGTGCAAACAATCACTATCATGCAAGTATTACACACATACATGTACATTGTATATATACAAATGGGTTGGACCACAAGTTATAACAACATTAGATTCGGTCCTCCCCCTGTACATTGTATATATACAAACGGGGTTCATTCTAGGTCAGAATTTTTAAAAAGTGAGAAAACGTGTGATCGCTTCCTTAAATGGTGTTCTTTAATATACTTCTGCAAAATAGGGTTAGAATGCACAGTACAACCATTAAATACAACATTTGATTAGAAGGAGTGCTTGCCAGTGTATCTTACTAGACAAATTTTGTTTTGAAAATCGTAAAAACAATTATTTTTTTTAGGGAGAAGTGGGGTCCCTAGGGCGACACTCGCCCACATCCCCTCTAGATCCCTGTACAAATGGGTTGGACCACATGTTATAACAATATTAGATTCGGTCCTCCCCCTTTTTAAATTTTGTTGATCATTTTTGTTGATCATTTCAATGAAGATGTGAACTACATGTATGTAGTGAGTACGCCATTTCCTTTGCTTCAGGTGCTTTGACCTGACAGACCTGGCATTTAAAGGGCTGCATAGAAAGGGCCGGTGCAGAAAGCTGTACTCGCTCCACCTCGATGGATGTTGTAGAGCCGGCACTAAGGCTTTGTTTGAGGTAAATACATTTATGTTATGAATCCAAGATGGCCACCTTGTTACTATAAATAGTTTGGGATGAAATGTTTTGTTTATAGAGCCTCCATTGCCAAGTATTTATTTTATTTATTAAATTTATTTTAGCTAGATTGCAAAACAAGTTCTTTCAACTTATATTACGGTAATCACTCTCAAGACCTCATTCCTGATGGAATCCATCGCCATGAAGGAGAGAGAAGAGGCAATGTGGAATTTAAATGCCTTGCCTAAGGGCACAATCATAACGGCTCTAGAAAATGGGCAGGGTTGGTCAGAAAAGAGGAAGGGAGCATTTTGAGCCGCGATGAGGTGCGGTAGGGACATTTTGGGGTTAACCCCTAGAAGAGTAGAAAATGTAACTTTCGGTAAGGCAGTAAAGCAGTGAGGCAGTACATATTGGTGAAAAGGGCGGACAAGTTCTAACTGTTCTCACCTGTGGAAGTCGTGATAGCGCAGTGGATGCGCGTTCGCTTCAGGTGCGAAAGGTCCGGAGTTCGAGCCCCACTGGAGCCGTTATGATTGTGCCCTTAGGCAAGGCATTTAAATTCCATCATTGCCTCTTCTCTCTTCCTAGTGGCGATGGATTCCATCAGGAATGAGGTCTCGAGAGTGATTTATATAAGTTGAAATGACTTGTTTTGCAATCGAGCTAAAATAAATTTGTATAAACTAACTGTTCTCACTCCCCTGTTGAAGCTTATATAAAAAATGAAACGGGTGGGGCTAAAACTGGCGGTGCTAAAACGGGCAGGGGCGGGGTACCCTGCCATTCCACGCTAGAAAAGACCCTACATTATTTGACATCCAAATTTTGTGTTATAGCTCTCAGAAGCCTGTCCTAGGATGAGAGACTTGCGCCTGAACCAGTGTATGAAGGTTTGTGATGCTGGTATAACCGCGATAGCCAGGCGATGCCCGGACTTGATCAACCTGCAGCTGGATCATTGTACGCTGGTATGTCAACCAATCATGTTCACCGTATCATGCTTCAGTTAAAGCTTTAGTTTACAGTTAAACCTGTCTTCAGTAGCCAGCCAACGGAATCACAGAAACTGGCTGCTTAACCCATTCAACCCCAAGTAACTGACATGCATGATATTTTCAGACCAATAAATTAATAAGAAAATTACATTTAGACCAGTTCATTGCCATATCAGAGATAGTTCTGTGCTGTCTGGGTATGATATATTTATCTCTCATGTTGTAGGTATCTGACGATGCTATATGGGAGATAGCTCTGTACTGTCTGGCTATGATATATTTATCTCTCATGTTGTAGGTATCGGATGATGCTATATGGGAGATAGCTCTGTGCTGTCTGGGTATGATATATTTATCTCCCATGTTGTAGGTATCGGATGATGCTATATGGGAGATAGCTCTGTGCTGTCTGGCTATGATATATTTATCTCTCATGTTGTAGGTATCGGATGATGCTATATGGGAGATAGCTCTGTGCTGTCTGGCTATGATATATTTATCTCTCATGTTGTAGGTATCTGACGATGCTATATGGGAGATAGCTCTGTACTGTCTGGCTATGATATATTTATCTCTCATGTTGTAGGTATCTGACGATGCTATATGGGAGATAGCTCTGTACTGTCTGGCTATGATATATTTATCTCTCATGTTGTAGGTATCGGATGATGCTATATGGGAGATAGCTCTGTGCTGTCTGGTATGATATATTTATCTCTCATGTTGTAGGTATCGGATGATGCTATATGGGAGATAGCTCTGTGCTGTCTGGCTATGATATATTTATCTCTCATGTTGTAGGTATCGGACGATGCTATATGGGAGATAGCTCTGTACTGTCTGGCTATGATATATTTATCTCTCATGTTGTAGGTATCGGACGATGCTATATGGGAGATAGCTCTGTACTGTCTGGGTATGATATATTTATCTCCCATGTTGTAGGTATCTGACGATGCTATATGGGAGATAGCTCTGTACTGTCTGGCTATGATATATTTATCTCCCATGTTGTAGGTATCGGACGATGCTATATGGGAGATAGCTCTGTACTGTCCGGGTATGATATATTTATCTCCCATGTTGTAGGTATCCATGATGCTATATAGGAGATAGCTCTGTGCTGTCTGGCTATGATATATTTATCTCTCATGTTGTAGTAGTCCGCCTCCGTGGTCGAGTGGTTAAGGTCGCTGACTTGTATACCACTGTAACCTATCATCACTGATGTTCACGGGTTCGAGCCCCGCTCAGGCCGTGTCTCATTTATATGAAAAAGTTGGCAGTTTCTTACGGAGGTTGGTGCACCCAAGTACTGGTTAACCGCTGGAGCCTGCCCAGGAAAGGTGTTGTTAAGTAAACTGCCCGCCGGCGATATAGCCCAAAATGGTGCTGATGCAGGCGTAAAACCCGAAATATAACATAACATAACTCTCATGTTGTAGGTATCGGATGATGCTATATGGGAGATAGTTCTGTACTGTCTGGCTATGATATATTTATCTCCCATGTTGTAGGTATCGGACGATGCTATATGGGAGATAGCTCTGTACTGTATGGGTATGATATATTTATCTCCCATGTTGTAGGTATCGGACGATGCTATATGGGAGATAGCTCTGTACTGTCTGGCTATGATATATTTATCTCTCATGTTGTAGGTATCGGACGATGCTATATGGGAGATAGTTCTGTGCTGTCTGGCTATGATATATTTATCTCCCATGTTGTAGGTATCGGACGATGCTATATGGGAGATAGCTCTGTACTGTCTGGGTATGATATATTTATCTCTCATGTTGTAGGTATCGGACGATGCTATATGGGAGATAGCTCTGTACTGTCTGGCTATGATATATTTATCTCTCATGTTGTAGGTATCCACGATGCTATATGGGAGATAGCTCTGTACTGTATGGGTATGATATATTTATCTCTCATGTTGTAGGTATCTGACGATGCTATATGGGAGATAGCTCTGTACTGTCTGGGTATGATATATTTATCTCTCATGTTGTAGGTATCGGACGATGCTATATGGGAGATAGCTCTGTGCTGTCTGGGTATGATATATTTATCTCTCATGTTGTAGGTATCGGACGATGCTATATGGGAGATAGCTCTGTGCTGTCTGGGTATGATATATTTATCTCTCATGTTGTAGGTATCGGACGATGCTATATGGGAGATAGCTCTGTGCTGTCTGGGTATGATATATTTATCTCTCATGTTGTAGGTATCGGACGATGCTATATGGGAGATAGCTCTGTGCTGTCTGGCTATGATATATTTATCTCTCATGTTGTAGGTATCGGACGATGCTATATGGGAGATAGCTCTGTGCTGTCTGGCTATGATATATTTATCTCTCATGTTGTAGGTATCGGACGGTGCTATATGGGAGATAGCTCTGTACTGTCTGGGTATGATATATTTATCTCCCATGTTGTAGGTATCGGACGATGCTATGTGGGAGATAGCTCTGTACTGTATGGGTATGATATATTTATCTCCCATGTTGTAGGTATCGGACGATGCTATATGGGAGATAGTTCTGTACTGTATGGGTATGATATATTTATCTCCCATGTTGTAGGTATCGGACGATGCTATATGGGAGATAGCTCTGTACTGTATGGGTATGATATATTTATCTCCCATGTTGTAGGTATACATGATGCTATATGGGAGATAGTTCTGTGCTGTCTGGCTATGATATATTTATCTCCCATGTTGTTGTAGTCCGCCTCCGTGGTCGAGTGGTTAACTGACTTGTATACCACTGTAACCTATCATCACTGATGTTCACGGGTTCGAGCCCCGCTCAGGCCGTGTCTCATTTATATGAAAAAGTTGGCAGTTTCTTACGGAGGTTGGTGCACCCAAGTACTGGTTAACCGCTGGAGCCTGCCCAGGAAAGGTGTTGTTAAGTAAACTGCCCGCCGGCGATATAGCCCAAAATGGTGCTGATGCAGGCGTAAAACCCGAAATATAACATAACATAACTCTCATGTTGTAGGTATCCATGATGCTATATGGGAGATAGCTCTGTGCTGTCTGGGTATGATATATTTATCTCTCATGTTGTAGGTATCGGACGGTGCTATATGGGAGATAGCTCTGTGCTGTCTGGCTATGATATATTTATCTCTCATGTTGTAGGTATCGGACGATGCTATATCGGAGATCGTGCTCGGCTGTCCGGGTATGTTGGACCTAAATCTCATGTCGTGTAGTATCACCGATAGAGGAGTGAAGTATCTTTCCAAAGTGAGTACATTTTATTCTGATCTGCCCACAGGGGCTAGGCCTGTTCATTATGCCCCACCCACAGGGCCTAGGCCTGTTCATTATGCCCCACCCACAGGGCCTTGACCTGTTCATTATGCCCCACCCACAGGGCCTAGGCCTGTTCATTATGCCCCACCCACAGGGCCTAGGCCTGTTCATTATGTGCCCACCCACAGGGCCTTGACCTGTTCATTATGCCCCACCCACAGGGCCTAGGCCTGTTCATTATGCCCCACCCACAGGTCCTAGGCCTGTTCATTATGTGCCCCACCCACAGGGCCGAGACCTGTTCATTATGCCCCACCCACAGGGCCTAGGCCTGTTCATTATGCCCCCCACCCACAGGGCCTAGGCCTGTTCATTATGCCCCACCCACAGGGCCTTGACCTGTTCATTATGCCCCACCCACAGGGCCTAGGCCTGTTCATTATGCCCCACCACAGGTCCTAGGCCTGTTCATTATGTCCCACCCACAGAGCCTAGACCTGTTCATTATGCCTCCCACCCACAGGGCCTAGGCCTGTTAATTATGTCCCACCCACAGAGCCTAGGCCTGTTCATTATGCCCCACCCACAGGGCCTAGGCCTGTTCATTGTGGCCCTTCATCTGTATTGGGTAAAAGCTAAACATTCCAAATAGAGAGATGATTAATCTCTAGCATGTTCTAGGTGAAATGAGCAGATAACAAATGTGCAATATCTTTCTTATTAAATGAAATTGCACAAGCCCCATTTTCTCGGAAAAATAAGAAAAATATTATACATTACACGATGCATATGCCTTCTTATTTTAAGGATTAAAACATACATGTCAGTGTCGTGAAAGAGCAGTAGAAAATATTTTAAATATAGTTGGTAGAAAAATATATCCCATCAAATTTAAGCTTCTGATATATCCCTTGAAATTTAAGCTTCTGAAGTTGGTAGAAAATTAACAAATATATCCCTTGAAATTTAAGCTTCTGAAGTTGGTAGAAAATTAACAAATATATCTCTTCAAATTTAAGCTTCTGAAGTTGTTAGAAAATTAACAAATATATAACTTCAAATTTAAGCTTCTGAAGTTGGTAGAAAATTAACAAATATATCTCTTCAAATTTAAGCTTCTGAAGTTGTTAGAAAATTAACAAATATATAACTTCAAATTTAAGCTTCTGAAGTTGGTAGAAAATTAACAAATATATCCCTTCAAATTTAAGCTTCTGAAGTTGGTAGAAAATTAACAAATATATCTCTTCAAATTTAAGCTTCTGAAGTTGTTAGAAAATTAACAAATATATAACTTCAAATTTAAGCTTCTGAAGTTGGTAGAAAATTAACAAATATATCACTTCAAATTTAAGCTTCTGAAGTTGGTAGAAAATTAACAAATATATCACTTCAAATTTAAGCTTCTGAAGTTGGTAGAAAATTAAAAATATATCCTTTCAATTTCAGCTTCTGAAGTTGCGTAACGTAGATTTGTCAAATATCCCACATCTGACGTCGGATTCCATGATCTACATGTCCAGGTTTTGTAAGGACCTGCAGTGTGTTAATGTATCGCTGAACACGGCGGTCGACGATCACTGTATAGCGCAGATCGCCAGCAATCTACCCAAGCTTCGGAGACTTTATTGTGTGTCTTGCAGTTTATCTGATAAAGGTTGGTTGTTCAGTGACATCATAGTCTTGCAGTTTATCTGATAACGGTTATAACTTCTTAGTATTACTTTTTACGTAATGCATATACTTATATAGAATTTTATTTCATACACTCGACAATAAACATAACTTTAATGCGCGCTACATGACCTTAGATGTCGATGCGCCGTAAAACACCATTCATTCATTCATTATAACGTATATATATATAATTATATATTATTTAAAACTTGCGTGTAGCTTCAAGCCCCTGTGGTCTGGTGCACTATGATGTCTCATACAACCGAGTGATAATTATATCTAATTTTCAATTATATTTATTTAATGGGTACGTTTTATAATCGTCGCCCACTAGTAAATCGAGGCGGCTGTCCGCTTAGCGCAGTGGCTGTCCGATTAGCGCAGTGGTTAGCGCACTCGCTTCTCACCAATGCAACCCGGGTTCGATCCTCGGACCGGGAAGTATGTGAGATGGTACGGTGGTCGCCAGATCAGACAGGTGGGTTTTCTCCGGGTACTTCGGTTTCCTCCCACACAACTGACCACATTTACGCTTTCATCCGCGCCAACGAGAGTGATTAATATAATTTGTTAGAATTTGCAATCGTTGTGAAATAATTCATTCCCTTGACTGGCTGCTTACCGTAACCCTTTCAACACCAAGTAACTGACATGGGTAAATTTGACAAAATATTAATATGACTGACCAAATGTGCAGATCCTGATGAGACGACAAGCACAAGCTGGCTCATCTAGATCTACACTTTTTGTAAGCCTATTTATAGGTCTGTAGTGTTGAAAGGGTTAAGACAGTGTTGACTGTAAACTAGGTATGGCAACGAATAGACCTTCTTGATCGAATATTCGATAGAATTCTATCAAAAGCTTAAAATCACTCAAACTCTCATAAAAATTGTCAAGTTAACCTACTTTCTGTTTTACGCGTAAACATCATCTTCCTGCCACCTGTAAGGCCATGCAAATAAGACGACAACTCCTTCAGTTATTGTTATTGGTCACTATACATTCATGGGCGTTTTCACAAATGAAGCTATTGTCACTTTTTGAAACTGCTTTGCATGTTCTGTTGCAGGCCTACAGGATATTGCGAAATATCGACCAACGCTTGAAACGCTCGACGTAGGCTGGTGCAAGGAGGTTACAGATCATGGAGTGAGAGTGGTCTCCCTTGCATGCAATCATTTGAAGTACTTTGGACTTATTCGCTGTGATAGAGTTAGTGTAGAAGCTATGGAAGAGTTAGTGATTAGATTCCCGGCGATAAACTATTCCACGTTTTTGCTGGAATCCAGGAAGCTGCTAGAGCGGGCTCGAAGTGAGGGCTACACGTTCAATATTCCGGGTTTCAAGATAAGCAATTCATGACAGTGTGATTAATTAACCCATTCAACACCAAGTAACTGACATGGACTGGTCCATGATATTTTTAGACCAATAAATTAATATGAAGATCACATTTTGGATCAGTTCATTTATCAAAAAGGGTAATGTTGTCTAAAAATAGTAATATTACTGACAAAATGTGCAGATCCTGATGATTGTGTGTTTTACGTTTATTTATCGTTGCTACCGGTTGTCCATATGAGCGACGCCTCCTGAAGAGATTAGTCATTTTAGAGTTTTGGAGAACTGTGCAATGATACAGACAGGAGACCCATTCCAGAGTCTCCGACCCATTCCGATCCCTGGATTACCAGTCCAGCATGTTACCACTGGATTACAGATCCGTCCGTACATGTCTGTACACGTCGATCTTGGCCATAAGTCGATCTCAGCCATAAGTCGATCTTGGCCATAAGTCGATCTCGGCCATAAGTCAATAGTGAAGTTTTGCTTCAAAACGCTGATTTAAGCTGGATTCTTCCATAAATCTTAAGAAATTACTTTGTGGACTTTTGCTACGACAATGGTTTTTCTCTCATTTTTGAAAGAAACTGGTAGTAAAATTTTTTATTTAACTTTATTTATCGTCACTACCGGTTTCCCATTTGAGCGACGGGCAATTTACCTAACAACACCTTTCCTGGGCAGGCTCCAGCGGTTAACCAGTACTTGATGCATCAACCTCCGTAAGAAACCACCAACATTTTCATATAAAGAGACACAGTCTGAGCAGGGCTCGAACCCGTGATCATCAGTGATGATAGGTTACAGTCGTATGAAAGTCAGCGGCCTTAACGACTTGACCACGGAGGCGGACTGTGTTCTTAGTTAGAGATATGTTATTAACTTTATTCCAATACAACTGTACAATGATTTTTAACGACTTGACCATGGAGGCGGACTGTGTTCTTGGTTAGAGATATGTTATTAACTTTATTCCAATACAACTGTACAATGATTTTTAACGACTTGACCACGGAGGCGGACTGTGTTCTTGGTTAGAGATATGTTATTAACTTTATTCCAATACAACTGTACAATGATTTTTAACGACTTGACCACGGAGGCGGACTGTGTTCTTGGTTAGAGATATGTTATTAACTTTATTCCAATACAACTGTACAATGATTTTTAACGACTTGACCACGGAGGCGGACTGTGTTCTTGGTTAGAGATATGTTATTAACTTTATTCCAATACAACTGTACAATGATTTTTAACGACTTGACCACGGAGGCGGACTGTGTTCTTGGTTAGAGATATGTTATTAACTTTATTCCAATACAACTGTACAATGATTTATAAAGCTTGTGTATAGGTTTGTGTTTCTATAATCTGCAATTTAACCCTTTCCCCCTTAGAAGCGCCTCTCGATGCCAATGTCTATTGACATAGATTGACACATTACTAGTCAAACAAGCTATAATAAAGATCGGAACAACGTAGTGTATACAACACTTAATCATTCCTAGTAACCTCCATGAAGGTGGAGTAGGCAAGTTCACAGCTTATCCATTGCATACGATTGGTAAATTACAGCCAAATGTATGAAATAAAACTACATCTCTATGAGGGAAAGGGTTAAATAATTGTTTAATATATTTTAATCAGCATGTTATGGTAGACCTGTGGTATCGCGTTCGCTTCAGGTGCAAAAGGCCTGGAGTTTACACGCAGCTGTAGCCGTTACATTTGTGCCCTTAGGCAAGGCATTTAAGACCACATATACGCTTTCATCCGAGCCAACGAGAGTGATTAATATAAGTTGTTAAAACTTGCTTCACAATCGTTGTAAAATAAATATAAAGTTTATAAAAAAAGGCATTTATATTCGACAGCGCAAATGTTCAGTATACCCATCAGGGATCATTTTAGAGGGCGATGTGGGCGAAATTGTCGCCCTAGGGACCCTGACTTCACCCTCTGGGGGCCCCACTTCTCCCTAAAAAAGAAAAAAAAAATGTTTTTTTTATGATTTTCAAACAAAATTGTGTCTAGTAAGATACACTGGCCCATTATAAAGCACTCATTCTATTCAAATGTTGTATTTAATGGTTGTACTGTGCATTTTAAGTTTTTAACCCTATTTTGCAGAAGTATATTAAAGAACACCATTTAAGGAAGCGATCAAGCACTTTCTCACTTCTCCCAAAAATTCTGACCTAGAATGAACCCTGGCCTCTTCTCTCTTCCTCATGGCAAATGGATTACATCAGGAATGAAGTCTCACGAGTGATTAATATAAGTTGTAAGAACTTGTTTCGCAATTGTTTCGCAATTGTTTCGTTAATATAAATTTGAATAAACTAACCGCTTGGCCTCGGAAGCCTCGCAATCTTCCATGAAGGGAAATACATGCAACTGAATAATTAATGGGATACAACTCTGTATAAACTGTAAAAAAAGAGTAAATAAAGGGTTGTCCATCTTAACTCTTTTGTTGCTGAGTAAATAATATCACATTTGCAAACAATATAGATACAGCCGCAACGTAACTCCGCATCTGATCAGGATCTATGTTGTTTGCTATTCTGCCAAGTGCTTTAACTCCACTATTCAAATAGTAAACAGCATAGAGCCTGATCAGACGGTACGTTTTGTGACGTCTGATCGGGCTCGATGCTGTTTGCAAAAAGTGATTTGATCTGCCGCCAGGGTTAAGAGACTACAGTTTGCCCAGTTATGCGAGTAGTTTCCTCACCAGGTTAATTGCAACCAGGAATGCATCTGATTGTGTACGGAGACTATTCATGTGTTACTGTTGGGGCTCATTCTAGGTCATCATTTTTGGAAGAAGTGAGAAAGCGCGTGATCGCTTCCTTAAATGGTGTTCTTTAATATACTTCTGCAAAATAGGGTTAAAATGCACAATACAACCACGAGCGCTTTATAATGGGCCAGTGTATCTTACTAGACAAAATTTTGTTTGAAAATCGTAAAAACCCAAAAACATTTTTTTTTTTTTTAGGGAGAAATGGGGCCCCCAGAGGGCGAAGTCAGGGTCCCTAGGGCGACAATTTCGTCCACATCACCCTCTAAACTGATCCCTGCATCTGTAAGATTGTGTAGTGAGACTATTCATGTGTTACTGTTGGGGCTCATTCTAGGTCATCATTTTTGGAAGAGGTGAGAAAGCGCTTGATTGCTTCCTTGAATTGTGTTATTTTTAAAATCTCAATAAAATAGTTTTATGACACGATATGACCATTAAAGCGACATTACATCACAAAAAGCAAATACAATGCATTTTTTTCACGCATACATGCATTGCTGCTACAAATTCTTCTGAATACATGGCACACTAACATTGAATCAATTTAACAGTGTTTTTCTGGTATACAAACTTTCAAACGTGAATGTTGGATTTCATATAACGGCCATCCATGCTCCTGAATTAAAGTTTGTTGTCGTTGAAGTCAATATTAAACACGCGATACTTTCGTTTAGAGATAATGTAATTAAGATTAGTCTACAAATAAATATGCAGAGGCACACATGCGAGATATCACGATAAATATGTAGCATAACAGGATAAACGCGTTGTATTACGCATGAATGTCGACCCTATTTACATTATTTTGTTATGCCAACAAACCGCGTATACGACGTTTGTCTATTTGTTGAAATACTCCGTTTTTTGAGGCAAATATTTGGGAAATAATTATACCATATAATAGCAAATTATATTCTGCAGACATTTGCGTTTTCACCGATGTAGTGTCGCTTTAAGTACAATATTTGGGATAGGAGTTGTGTTTTATAATGGGCTAGTGTATGTTACTGGACAAAATTTTGTATGAAAATTGTAGGGATGTCAACGAGTAGTGATTTTGGTACTCGAGTACTCGGAAAGGTATTCGATCGAGTACTCGGTTACCGTTACCGTGGATTATGTTTCTTGTCTCGTCAATCAGATTGGTCCCGCTTTTAATCAATTCATTGCTTTGATGTGTTGTCAAGTCTTTCAAAGTACTTCCATACCACAGATTTAGGTGGGTGGAGGCATTCTCACGATTCACTTATATTACTACGTTATAATTATATAATGATTGTAAATCAATATGCTTATGTCGTTTTGTATTTCTATCAAAGTACCTGATTTATTTAGGCTGTTGTTTAAGTTACAACATTATGCATGTATATTGTACGGCGTAACTATGTTTATTCTATAGTGTTAACAAATTGAAGAGGGCCCTAAGGAGGATTAGTTCAAAACTAATTAGGTCACCCTCTATAAATAAAGAAATCTATCTATATCTATCTATCTATACTACTATTATATTCTAAAGATCTCTTCACAGTTTAACAGCGTTAACGTTAATGGCAAAAGTTACGATATTTATTATTTAAAAACTATTTCGGTATTGCCCTGCTATGGGTAGCTGCTTAAAGTTCTAAATTGAGTAATCAATTAAGTGTCAATTATAACATCAAAACAAGTTCCGACCACCAGACAAAAGATGTCATTCACACGACAGACAATCGGACGACCCGCCTCAGTAATGACGACAATGATTTGCATCAAACTTACGCTTCCCAATTAAGTTGAATCAACACCTTAATTATTCGGTCACTGTAGCCGGCTCTGTGTGATATACAGGTATTGTTAATCACCATGACATGCTGTATATTGCATTGTTTGGCATAGCGGAAGTTTCGCTAAGCCCACTGATCACGATTTGTTCACAGGCAACTCCGTATTTGCACAAAATAAAGATTTGTTGATTTTATTTTTTTTAACCGAGTACTCGATTATCTGAAAAGTATTTGATACTCGGACGTTTGTTGACATCCCTAAGAAAATTGTAAAATTAAAAATTATTTGTTATTCAATTTCTTTTTTTTACGGGCGAAGTCAGGGCTATGGCGACTATTTCGCCCAAGCCACCCTCTAGAATGAGCCCAGCCCTGGCTGTTGGTGGTATGTCACTTGTTGTTTATATACTTGTCACTGCATAATACAATTGTTGCCAAAGAACCTGGAATGTTTTGTTGTTTTTATCGTACAATGGTCATGTGACCTCCTGCACGGTCATGTGACGTCCTGCTCGGTCACGTGACTTCCTGCACGGTTATGTGACTTCCTGCACAGTCATGTGACTTTCTGCACGGTCATGTGACTTCCTGCACAGTCAAGTGACTTCCTGCACGGTCATGTGACGTCATGCTCGGTCATGTGACATTCTGCTCGGTCATTTGACTAACCTGCACGGTCATGCGACGTCCTGGTCGGTCATGTGACGTCCTGCACGACCCTGTGATTCCTGCTCGGTCATGTGACTTCCTGCACGACCCTGTGATTCCTGCTCGGTCATGTGACTTCCTGCACGGTCAAGTGACTTCCTGCACGGTCATGTGACCTCCTGCTCGGTCATGTGACGTCATGCTCTGTAATGTGACATTCTGCTCGGTCATTTGACTAACCTGCACGATAATGTGATTCCTGCTCGGTCATGTGATGTCCTGCACGATAATGTGATTCCTGCTTGGTCATGTAACTTCCTGCTCGGTCATGTAACTTCCTGCATTGTCATGTGACGTTCTGCTCGGTCATGTGACATCATGCATGGTCATGTGACGTCATGCTCGGTCATGTGACATCCTGCTCGGTCATGTGACATCCTGCTCGGTTATGTGACGTCCTGCACGACCCTGTGATTCCTGCTAGGTCATGTGACGTCCTGGTCGGTCATGTTACGTCCTGCACGGTCATGTAACTTCCTGCTCGATCATGTGACTTCCTTCACTGTCGTGTGACTTTATTCATTGCCAAATTCTGAGCTTTTATATTTATACCGAATGCTATGTTCCACACAGTTCTACACCGTCCATTATAGAACAACAATGGTGAACATTGCCCAATCATGAGATTGTATAGAATACCCCAACAAAGTTTGCATCCATGGTCAAGTGGTTAAAGTCGCTTACTTGTATACCACTGTAACCTATCGTCACTGATTGTCATGGGTTCGAGCCCCGCTCAGACCATGTCTCTTTATATGATCTAGTTGGCAGTTTCTTACGGTGCACCAAGTACTGGTTAACCACTGGAGCCTGCCCAGGAAAGCTGTTATTAGGTAAACTGCCTGTCGCTCAAATGGGTAGCTCTGGTAGCGACGTTAAAATAAACTTAAATTTAATAAAAATGAATTTTTACTGCTGAACAGGCAGTCTAGTGAGTTAATCTAATGTGTGTTTAACATTTATTTATCGTCTACCGGTTGCCCATATGAGCGACGCCTCCTGAAGAGATTAGTCATTTTAGATTTTTGGAGGATAGTGCAATGATACAGACAGAGGCCCATTCCAGAGTCTCCTCTTGTTCTTTTACATGCACGGTGTAAAGCACCGACACGAGACCTCGGTTTAACGTCCCAATCTGAAAGACTGTTACTTTTATTATGGTCAGACGGGGGATCGAACCTGCGATCCCTGGATTACCAGTCCAGTGTGTTACCACTGGACTACATGTACAGATCCGTCTTGAGTTAATCTAAAATATTATGTGCAGGTCATACTGATAAACGGATCTACAAAGATATAGGTAAAAGCAGACAGAATAAAGTTTAGAGGGAATACGATTCCAGACTGAGACTATTGAACACAAGCAGAGTTATTTGGGTAATATGCCTTAAAGGGAAACGAAATGTCTTGCGCCAATATTCTGATCTTTGTGGTGATTAATCCGCTTAGTGTTAGTTTTTGAAAGACCGCATTTTGGTACTGCCGCAAAGTAAACTTATGATTCCTGGTTCCCCTTTTGGATGCTCATGTGACTGGAACCAATAAAACAAAAGGTACACTATAGTCGTACAATGTTCCAGTTATACTGTGATTGAATGATGTATATTGTGTGACAGTTTGATTTTGGCTTTTAATTACTGGCAAGCAACACTATTTCCAGATTCAATATCGGTGACATTTGGTAAAGAAAATGGGAGGACAGGTAACCATTGGCGTACCGGTAATCGGCCGTCTAACTCAGTGTTTTAACCCTTTCCTTCATAGATATTTAGATTAATATACTATTATATCTCCATAAAAACGACAGCCATTTAGCTATCATGCAGTGAATAAGTAGTCGCCATATCTATCCCACCTCCATAGATATTACTGGGACTACATGAGAGTCTGGCCTTTATTTAGTCCTATAAATAAGACCTCTACATAAACAAAATTCTGTTATTTCGAGAGTTATTTTGAAAAATGCCTGTATAGTAAAATGTCACATTTTCAAGTCTAAATTATTATTATTATGAACATTGGTTTGACTACTACACTGTCAATGTATGTTGTATTTGTAATGGCATCAATAGGTGCTTCTATGAGGGAAAGGGTTAAGACATTTCAGTGCAAAAGTGAACAGTATAAAACTCATTCTTTCCACAAACTGTAATCGAGTGGAATAATCTAAGTGAGGGGTTTGACATTAGAGGAAGATGGATAAATATTTATTTTACAATGACTACGAAGCAAGTTCTAACAACTTATATTAATCACTCGTTGGCGCTGATGAATGCGTAAATGTCCTTTGTGTGGGAGGAAACCGGAGTACCCGGAGAAAACGCACCTGTCCGATCTGGCGACCACCGTACCATCTCACATTCTTCCCGGTCCGAGGATCGAACCCGGGTTGCATTGGTAAGAGGCGAGCGTGCTAATCGGACAGCCAAGAAGATAGATAGATAGAAGTGAACCATTCGTGTGCGCACAGACAGATCAGGGCTTCAGATCACCCCTCCAACGTCGGGATTAGTGTCATCATCCCATCTCTCTCCCCATAAGTCATTGGTTGTTTTATTTTCATTTAAGTTTATTTAACGTCGCTACCGGTTTCCCATTTGAGCGATGGACAGCTTACCTAACAACACCTTTCCTGGGCAGGCTCCAGTGGTTAACCAGTAGGCCCTACTTGGTGCACCAACCTCCGTAAGAAACTGCCAACTTTTTCATATATGAGCGGAGAGTTTATTGCTTTTACAACATGTTTTATGCGAAATATCGACCAACGCTTGAAACGCTGGACGTAGGCTGGTGCAAGGAGGTTACAGATCATGGAGTGAGAGTGGTCTCCCTTGCATGCAATCATTTGAAGTACTTTGGACTTATTCGCTGTGATAGAGTTAGTGTAGAAGCTATGGAAGAGTTAGTGATTAGATTCCCGGCGATAAATTATTCCACGTTTTTGCTGGAATCCAGGAAGCTGCTAAAGCGGGCTCGAAGTGAGGGCTACACGTTCAATATTCCGGGTTTCAAGATCAGCAATTCACAACAAGTGTGATTAATTAACCCATTCAACACCAAGTAACTGACATGGACTTGTGCATGATATTAACCCATTCAACACCAAGTAACTGACATGGACTTGTGCATGATATTAACCCATTCAACACCAAGTAACTGACATGGACTGGTGCATGATATTTTTAGACCAATAAATTAATAAGAAACTTACTTTGGACCAGTTCATTTATCAAAAATGTGTATTTTTGTCTAAAAATAGTAATATTACTGGCACAAAGTGCAGATCCTGATGAGACGGCTCGTCATGAGCCTGTCTTATTACCCATTGGTCAATAATATATATTTTTCAGGGATCATTCTAGAGGGAGATGTGGGTGAAATAGTCACCTTAGGGACCCTGATTTCGGCATCTGGGGGCCTCCACTTCTCCCTAAAAAATACTTTTTTTAATTATTTATTTTACAATTTTCATTCAAAATTTTGTCCAGTAAGATACACTGGCCCATTGTAAAGCACTCCTTCTATTCAAATGTTGTATTGTCATAGTGTGCATTTTAATCTTATTTTGTTGATATTTATTAAATAACACCATTTAAGGATGCATGCTTTCTCACTTCTCCCAAAATTCTGACAATGAACCCTGTACCGGTATTTAAAAAAAAATTTAAGAAAATATTTGAAGATCTGATTGGTAATGAAGTGGGTTTGTGAAATTGTCACATTACCTCCTTTTATATATATTTATTTAGAACATTCCTAAATTAACCAGAATCAACTATTAGCGCAGTGGTTAGCACGCTCGCTTCTCACCAATGCAGCCTGGGTTCGATCCTCGGACTGGGAAGTATGTGAAATGGTACGAAGAAGTAAAATCTCAGGAGCTTAAGACAGCCCCTCCCCCACTATCCATGACCCCCGCCCCACGATTATCCCCCCATGATCAATCCCCCCACAATATATCTCCTCCTCCCCCCGCACACAAATAGTTGCTTATAGAGAGAAGGTCCTAGGATAGAGGTACAAGGAATTTGGGGGATTATGGATCAAATGACAAGCTCCTGTGGTAATATTCATAAAGGTACATTAAACATAGTGATGTGTACAGCTTTAGCATCAAATGACAAGCTCCTGTGGTAATATTCATAAAGGTACATTAAACATAGTGATGTGTACAGCTTTAGCATCAAATCACAAGCTCCTGTGGTAATATTCATAAAGGTACATTAAACATAGTGATGTGTACAGCTTTAGCATCAAATGACAAGCTCCTGTGGTAATATTCATAAAGGTACATTAAACATAGTGATGTGTACAGCTTTAGCATCAAATGACAAGCTCCTGTGGTAATATTCATAAAGGTACATTAAACATAGTGATGTGTACAGCTTTAGCATCAAATGACAAGCTCCTGTGGTAATATTCATAAAGGTACATTAAACATAGTGATGTGTACAGCTTTAGCATCAAATGACAAGCTCCTGTGGTAATATTCATAAAGGTACATTAAACATAGTGATGTGTACAGCTTTAGCATCAAATGACAAGCTCATGTGGTAATATTCATAAAGGTACATTAAACATAGTGATGTGTACAGCTTTAGCATCAAATGACAAGCTCCTGTGGTAATATTCATAAAGGTACATTAAACATAGTGATGTGTACAGCTTTAGCATCAGATGACAAGCTCCATGTGGTAATATTCATAAAGGTACATTAAACATAGTGATGTGTACAGCTTTAGCATCAAATGACAAGCTCCTGTGGTAATATTCATAAAGGTACATTAAACATAGTGATGTGTACAGCTTTAGCATCAAATGACAGGCTCCTGTGGTAATATTCATAAAGGTACATTAAACATAGTGATGTGTACAGCTTTAGTGTCAAATGACAGGCTCCTGTGGTAATATTCATAAAGGTACATTAAACATAGTGATGTGTACAGCTTTAGCATCAAATGACAAGCTCCTGTGGTAATATTCATAAAGGTACATTAAACATAGTGATGTGTACAGCTTTAGCATCAAATGACAAGCTCCTGTGGTAATATTCATAAAGGTACATTAAACATAGTGATGTGTACAGCTTTAGCTTCAAATGACAAGCTCCTGTGGTAATATTCATAAGGGTACATTAAACATAGTGATGTGTACAGCTTTAGTGTCAAATGACAAGCTCCTGTGGTAATATTCATAAAGGTACATTAAACATAGTGATGTGTACAGCTTTAGCATCAAATGACAGGCTCCTGTGGTAATATTCATAAAGGTACATTAAACATAGTGATGTGTACAGCTTTAGCATAAAATGACAAGCTCCTGTGGTAATATTGATAAATGTACATTAAACATAGTGATGTGTACAGCTTTAGCATCAAATGACAAGCTCCTGTGGTAATATTCATAAAGGTACATTAAACATAGTGATGTGTACAGCTTTAGTGTCAAATGACAAGCTCCTGTGGTAATATTCATAAAGGTACATTAAACATAGTGATGTGTACAGCTTTAGCATCAAATGACAAGCTCCTGTGGTAATATTCATAAAGGTACATTAAACATAGTGATGTGTACAGCTTTAGCATCAAATGACAAGCTCCTGTGGTAATATTCATAAAGGTACATTAAACATAGTGATGTGTACAGCTTTAGCATCAAATGACAAGCTCCTGTGGTAATATTCATAAAGGTACATTAAACATAGTGATGTGTATAGCTTTAGCATCAAATGACAAGCTCCTGTGGTAATATTCATAAAGGTACATTAAACATAGTGATGTGTACAGCTTTAGCATCAAATGACAAGCTCCTGTGGTAATATTCATAAAGGTACATTAAACATAGTGATGTGTACAGCTTTAGCATCAAATGACAAGCTCCTGTGGTAATATTGATAAATGTACATTAAACATAGTGATGTGTACAGCTTTAGCATCAAATGACAAGCTCCTGTGGTAATATTGATAAATGTACATTAAACATAGTGATGTGTACAGCTTTAGTGTCAAATGACAGGCTCCTGTGGTAATATTCATAAAGGTACATTAAACATAGTGATGTGTACAGCTCTAGCGAGAATAATGACAAGCTCCTGTGGTAATATTCATAAAGGTACATTAAACATAGTGATGTGTACAGCTTTAGCATCAAATGACAAGCTCCTGTGGTAATATTCATAAAGGTACATTAAACATAGTGATGTGTACAGCTTTAGCATCAAATGACAAGCTCCTGTGGTAATATTCATAAAGGTACATTAAACATAGTGATGTGTACAGCTTTAGCGTCAAATGACAGGCTCCTGTGGTAATATTCATAAAGGTACATTAAACATAGTGATGTGTACAGCTTTAGTGTCAAATGACAAGCTCCTGTGGTAATATTCATAAAGGTACATTAAACATAGTGATGTGTACAGCTTTAGCATCAAATGACAGGCTCCTGTGGTAATATTCATAAAGGTACATTAAACATAGTGATGTGTACAGCTTTAGCATCAAATGACAAGCTCCTGTGGTAATATTCATAAGGCACATTAAACATAGTGATGTGTACAGCTTTAGCATCAAATGACAGGCTCCTGTGGTAATATTCATAAAGGTACATTAAACATAGTGATGTGTACAGCTTTAGCATCAAATGACAAGCTCCTGTGGTAATATTCATAAAGGTACATTAAACATAGTGATGTGTACAGCTTTAGTGTCAAATGACAAACTCCTGTGGTAATATTCATAAAGGTACATTAAACATAGTGATGTGTACAGCTTTAGCTTCAAATGACAAGCTCCTGTGGTAAAATACATAAAGGTACATTAAACATAGTGATGTGTACAGCTTTAGCATCAAATGACAAGCTCCTGTGGTAATATTCATAAATGTACATTAAACATAGTGATGTGTACAGCTTTAGCATCAAATGACAGGCTCCTGTGGTAATATTCATAAAGGTACATTAAACATAGTGATGTGTACAGCTTTAGCATCAAATGACAAGCTCCTGTGGTAATATTGATAAATGTACATTAAACATAGTGATGTGTACAGCTTTAGCATCAAATGACAAGCTCCTGTGGTAATATTCATAAAGGTACATTAAACATAGTGATGTGTACAGCTTTAGTGTCAGTGGTCCAGTGGCTAATGCCCTGGACAGTAATGCAGAGGTCAGTCACTTATGATACATTCAAATAGTAGGTTTTGTCTGTTTTATGTTTATTTATCGTCGCTACCGGTTGCTCCTCCTGAAGAGATTAGTCATTTTAGATTTTTGGAGGATAGTGCAATGATACAGACAGAGACCCATTCCAGAGTCTCCTCTGGTTCTTTTACGTGCACGGTGTACAGCACCGACATGAGACCTCGGTTTTAAAGTCCCATCTGAAAGACTGTTCATTTTGTTAGGGTCAGACGGGGGATCGAACCTGCGATCCCTGGATTCCCAGTCCACCGTGTTCACACTGTACTACATGTACGTATCCGTATGTAAATAGTAGGTTTTGGCAAGTTACTATTATTAACGGATATTAAAGTGAGTATATGCTACTATTTCAATTAATGTCTCTATTTTTCTTTGGTTGGAAATACAGACACACCTGTCTTAAGCAGCCAGCCAAGGGAGTGAGAGAAAGTGGCTGCTTAATGGAGGTGACCACTAACACAGGTTTGACTGTATAATGGAGGTGACCACTAACACAGGTTTGACTGTATAATGGAGGTGACCACTAACACAGGTTTGACTGTATAATGGAGGTGACCACTAACACAGGTTTGACTGTATAATGGAGGTGACCACTAACACAGGTTTGACTGTATAATGGAGGTGACCACTAACACAGGTTTGACTGTATAATGGAGGTGACCACTAACACAGGTTTGACTGTATAATGGAGGTGACCACTAACACAGGTTAGACTGTATATTGGAGGTGACCACTAACACAGGTTTGACTGTATAATGGAGGTGACCACTGACACAGGTTTGACTGTATAATGGAGGTGACCACTAACACAGGTTTGACTGTATAATGGAGGTGACCACTGACACAGGTTTGACTGTATAATTGAGGTGACCACTAACACAGGTTTGACTGTATAATGGAGGTGACCACTGACACAGGTTTGACTGTATAATGGAGGTGACCACTAACACAGGTTTGACTGTACACTAGTATTCATATGCAAATTTATCGTTAACCACCATTCAATTTGATAGAGTTATTGGTGATTTTGTTTAAAAAAAATATCCGTAAAGGGAGGTAATTTACAAATGGTACTTTCACAAAAGCAGGTTCATTTGTGGGCATATTTTTAATTTCCCCAATTTTACTTTATAATATACCGGTAATAATTTATTTATTGAAAAATGAAAATATAAGACAATATTTACAATGTCAAATTGTCTGCTCCGTACAATATCTCGGTGTGCAGCACATTCAAAGTAAACGCCTAACTAGTCTTAACCCATTCAACACCAAGTAACTGACATGGACTGGTCCATGCTATTTTTAGACCAATAAATTAATAAGAAAATTACATTTGGATCAGTTCATTTATCAAAATGGGTAATTTTATTTCTAAAAATAGTCATATCACTGGCAAAAAGTGCAGATCCTGATGAGACGGCTCGTCACGAGCCGGCTCATCTGGATCTACACTTTTTTGTAAGCCTATTGAGAGGTCTGTGGTGTTGAAAGGGTTAAAGGCCCATAACTGGCATAATATAGACATGTTCCCTGGAATTGGTCTCTGTCTGTATCAATGCACTATCCTCCAAAATTCTAAAATGACTATTCTCTTCAGGAGGCATCGCTCTTATGGGCAACCGGTAGCAACGATAAATAAACGTAAAACACAAAGCCCATAACTGGCATAATATAGACCACAGGGATTCGGCACGTTTGGTGGTACTAGTATATATATTTAAGTACAGGGATTCTACTCTGTGGGATGTCAGATTTCGCATCGATCAGTAAAATGGCCCTATCTGAGACAATTTTGTACAAATCTGTCCAAATATAACGCCTATCCCGAGTATTTATATTGTTCTTCAAATAAAACACAACTTTAGCTGCATGCATGTATACTTTGCAAACAATTGCCACAAACATTGGCCATAGCAGGTCACATTTCCGTACTAGGACACGGGTTCTGTCAGCAACAAAAAAAAATCTTCGACGGGAGAGTTTTAACTGTGAATAACATTATCAATAAAATGTGTTTCCACTAATGTGTAGGTTTATTCTGCAAAAATGTACGTCAAAAAGAGATTTCGTAGCATTTTCAATTTGTTTTGAAAAATTCTAAAGCGGCGCAATTCGCGTTGAAACGACCGTTGAAACGAGCGTTCTGATTGGATTATTAGAATGTAACAAGATGTTTTTTTATATATGAAGAATCCCTGTGATATAGTCATGTTCTCTTAATTAATTTCGTGCCGGTAGTTCATGAATTGAGTTTATTAATGATTCTGTTTGCTTCAACAAGTTCTTGAATCATTAGTTTAGCCGCAGCTTCGAGTGGGATCTTGTCTGAATCATGCAATACGATAACAATCTTTGCTGTTGCAATCTTTGCTGTTGCAATCTTTGCTGTTGCAATCTTTATTTGCGACATAAATCACGCCTCCTGCTTGTTTGAGTTACTGAGTTATATTGTGTACATGTATAAAATGGATTTATCACAAACTTTTTCTTGTTATTTATCGTCGCTCGCCTGTTTTCGAATTATTTCGCAAATTATGTCACCGCTGTCAGTAACAGGTCGTTGGTGTATATGGTACACATTAGAACTGTTATACAGGAACCAGACAGAAGAACTGTTATACAGGAACCAGGCAGAAGAACTGTTATACAGGAACCAGACAGAAGAACTGTTATACAGGAACCAGACAGAAGAACTGTTATACAGGAACCAGACAGAAGAACTGTTATACAGGAACCAGACAGAAGAACTGTTATACAGGAACCAGACAGAAGAACTGTTATACAGGAACCAGACAGAAGAACTGTTATACAGGAACCAGACAGAAGAACTGTTATACAGGAACCAGACAGAAGAACTGTTATACAGGAACCAGACAGAAGAACTGTTATACAGGAACCAGACAGAACTGTTATACAGGAACCAGACAGAAGAACTGTTATACAGGAACCAGACAGAAGAACTGTTATACAGGAACCAGACAGAAGAACTGTTATACAGGAACCAGACAGAAGAACTGTTATACAGGAACCAGACAGAAGAACTGTTATACAGGAACCAGACAGAAGAACTGTTATACAGGAACCAGACAGAAGAACTGTTATACAGGAACCAGACAGAAGAACTGTTATACAGGAACCAGACAGAAGAACTGTTATACAGGAACCAGACAGAAGAACTGTTATACAGGAACCAACAGAAGAACTGTTATACAGGAACCAGACAGAAAACTGTTATACAGGAACCAGACATAGAACTGTTATACAGGAACCAGACAGAAGAACTGTTATACAGGAACCAGACAGAAGAACTGTTATACAGGAACCAGACAGAAGAACTGTTATACAGGAACCAGACAGAAGAACTGTTATACAGGAACCAGACAGAAGAACTGTTATACAGGAACCAGACAGAAGAACTGTTATACAGGAACCAGACAGAAGAACTGTTATACAGGAACCAGACATAGAACTGTTATACAGGAACCAGACAGAAGAACTGTTATACAGGAACCAGACAGAAGAACTGTTATACAGGAACCAGACAGAAGAACTGTTATACAGGAACCAGACAGAAGAACTGTTATACAGGAACCAGACAGAAGAACTGTTATACAGGAACCAGACAGAAGAACTGTTATACAGGAACCAGACAGAAGAACTGTTATACAGGAACCAGACAGAAGAACTGTTATACAGGAACCAGACAGAAGAACTGTTATACAGGAACCAGACAGAAGAACTGTTATACAGGAACCAGACAGAAGAACTGTTATACAGGAACCAGACAGAAGAACTGTTATACAGGAACCAGACAGAAGAACTGTTATACAGGAACCAGAACTGTTATACAGGAACCAGACAGAAGAACTGTTATACAGGAACCAGACAGAAGAACTGTTATACAGGAACCAGACATTAGAACTGTTATACAGGAACCAGACAGAAGAACTGTTATACAGGAACCAGACAGAAGAACTGTTATACAGGAACCAGACAGAAGAACTGTTATACAGGAACCAGGCAGAAAACTGTTATACAGGAACCATAACTGTTATACAGGAACCAGACAGAAGAACTGTTATACAGGAACCAGACAGAAGAACTGTTATACAGGAACCAGACAGAAGAACTGTTATACAGGAACCAGACAGAAGAACTGTTATACAGGAACCAGACAGAAGAACTGTTATACAGGAACCAGAACTGTTATACAGGAACCAGACAGAAGAACTGTTATACAGGAACCAGACAGAAGAACTGTTATACAGGAACCAGACAGAAGAACTGTTATACAGGAACCAGACAGAAGAACTGTTATACAGGAACCAGACAGAAGAACTGTTATACAGGAACCAGACAGAAGAACTGTTATACAGGAACCAGACAGAAGAACTGTTATACAGGAACCAGACAGAAGAACTGTTATACAGGAACCAGACAGAAGAACTGTTATACAGGAACCAGACAGAAGAACTGTTATACAGGAACCAGACAGAAGAACTGTTATACAGGAACCAGACAGAAGAACTGTTATACAGGAACCAGACAGAAGAACTGTTATACAGGAACCAGACAGAAGAACTGTTATACAGGAACCAGACAGAAGAACTGTTATACAGGAACCAGACAGAAGAACTGTTATACAGGAACCAGACAGAAGAACTGTTATACAGGAACCAGACAGAAGAACTGTTATACAGGAACCAGACAGAAGAACTGTTATACAGGAACCAGACAGAAGAACTGTTATACAGGAACCAGAACTGTTATACAGGAACCAGACAGAAGAACTGTTATACAGGAACCAGACAGAAGAACTGTTATACAGGAACCAGACAGAAGAACTGTTATACAGGAACCAGACAGAAGAACTGTTATACAGGAACCAGACAGAAGAACTGTTATACAGGAACCAGACAGAAGAACTGTTATACAGGAACCAGACAGAAGAACTGTTATACAGGAACCAGACAGAAGAACTGTTATACAGGAACCAGACAGAAGAACTGTTATACAGGAACCAGACAGAAGAACTGTTATACAGGAACCAGGCAGAAGAACTGTTATACAGGAACCAGAACTGTTATACAGGAACCAGACAGAAGAACTGTTATACAGGAACCAGACAGAAGAACTGTTATACAGGAACCAGACAGAAGAACTGTTATACAGGAACCAGACAGAAGAACTGTTATACAGGAACCAGACAGAAGAACTGTTATACAGGAACCAGACAGAAGAACTGTTATACAGGAACCAGACAGAAGAACTGTTATACAGGAACCAGACAGAAGAACTGTTATACAGGAACCAGACAGAAGAACTGTTATACAGGAACCAGACAGAAGAACTGTTATACAGGAACCAGACAGAAGAACTGTTATACAGGAACCAGACAGAAGAACTGTTATACAGGAACCAGACAGAAGAACTGTTATACAGGAACCAGACAGAAGAACTGTTATACAGGAACCAGACAGAAGAACTGTTATACAGGAACCAGACAGAAGAACTGTTATACAGGAACCAGACAGAAGAACTGTTATACAGGAACCAGACAGAAGAACTGTTATACAGGAACCAGACAGAAGAACTGTTATACAGGAACCAGACAGAAGAACTGTTATACAGGAACCAGACAGAAGAACTGTTATACAGGAACCAGACAGAAGAACTGTTATACAGGAACCAGACAGAAGAACTGTTATACAGGAACCAGACAGAAAACTGTTATACAGGAACCAGACAGAAGAACTGTTATACAGGAACCAGACAGAAGAACTGTTATACAGGAACCAGACAGAAGAACTGTTATACAGGAACCAGAACTGTTATACAGGAACCAGACAGAAGAACTGTTATACAGGAACCAGACAGAAGAACTGTTATACAGGAACCAGACAGAATAACTGTTATACAGGAACCAGAACTGTTATACAGGAACCAGACAGAAGAACTGTTATACAGGAACCAGACAGAAGAACTGTTATACAGGAACCAGACATTAGAACTGTTATACAGGAACCAGACAGAAGAACTGTTATACAGGAACCAGACAGAAGAACTGTTATACAGGAACCAGACAGAAGAACTGTTATACAGGAACCAGACAGAAGAACTGTTATACAGGAACCAGACAGAAGAACTGTTATACAGGAACCAGACAGAAGAACTGTTATACAGGAACCAGACAGAAGAACTGTTATACAGGAACCAGACAGAAGAACTGTTATACAGGAACCAGACAGAAGAACTGTTATACAGGAACCAGAACTGTTATACAGGAACCAGACAGAAGAACTGTTATACAGGAACCAGACAGAAGAACTGTTATACAGGAACCAGACAGAAGAACTGTTATACAGGAACCAGACAGAAGAACTGTTATACAGGAACCAGACAGAAGAACTGTTATACAGGAACCAGACAGAAGAACTGTTATACAGGAACCAGACAGAAGAACTGTTATACAGGAACCAGACAGAAGAACTGTTATACAGGAACCAGACAGAAGAACTGTTATACAGGAACCAGACAGAAGAACTGTTATACAGGAACCAGACAGAAGAACTGTTATACAGGAACCAGACAGAAGAACTGTTATACAGGAACCAGACAGAAGAACTGTTATACAGGAACCAGACAGAAGAACTGTTATACAGGAACCAGACAGAAGAACTGTTATACAGGAACCAGACAGAAGAACTGTTATACAGGAACCAGACAGAAGAACTGTTATACAGGAACCAGACAGAAGAACTGTTATACAGGAACCAGACAGAAGAACTGTTATACAGGAACCAGACAGAAGAACTGTTATACAGGAACCAGACAGAAGAACTGTTATACAGGAACCAGACAGAAGAACTGTTATACAGGAACCAGACAGAAGAACTGTTATACAGGAACCAGACATTAGAACTGTTATACAGGAACCAGACAGAAGAACTGTTATACAGGAACCAGACAGAAGAACTGTTATACAGGAACCAGACAGAAGAACTGTTATACAGGAACCAGACAGAAGAACTGTTATACAGGAACCAGGCAGAATAACTGTTATACAGGAACCAGAAGTGTTATACAGGAACCAGACAGAAGAACTGTTATACAGGAACCAGACAGAAGAACTGTTATACAGGAACCAGACATTAGAACTGTTATACAGGAACCAGACATTAGAACTGTTATACAGGAACCAGACAGAAGAACTGTTATACAGGAACCAGACAGAAGAACTGTTATACAGGAACCAGGCAGACAGACAGACAGACAGACAGACAGACAAGACAGACAGACAGACATATGCAGTGTGGTTGATTGCATAAGTTTACCAATACGACAATAAGATGGGGTGGGGGGGTACTACCTGCATACTGTGTGCGTTTTCAATTATACAAGGAAAGATTAGATATTACAGACAACATTTGATGAATAATAAAGACACAGGTTGGTATGGTAGTAAGGAAATTAAACATAGGGTATTTCACAATTGAAACCAGGATATTTTGGCAGTTGATTCGAGGATGATTTAATTTGTATAGATTGTATGGATAATCATGTATGGTATAAGGATATAGCAATGTTGTTGACTGTTCTCTCGTGCGGGATAATTGATTACAGTCAAACCTGTGTTAGTGGTCATCTCTTCACAAACAAATTAAAACAATTTTTAAAAATTCAAATTGTAGACAGTTCTAAAATTATGACTAATGCTGTAAACATAGCGCAAAGATCAAACAATATGAAAGGGTGTAACAGTATGTCGTCAGTGCACTCCATTTTAATACGATATATATATACCGGTATTAAGAAACAAGCGAAATTCTCAAAAACTGAGACTTCAAGATGTATGACCTTGTTTCGCAATCGGGGAGAGGATCACTTCTCCCTAAAACATATATTTGTCCGTAGTACACTGGCCCAATATAAAGCATTCCTTCCATTCAGATGGATCTGTAGTCCAGTGGTAACACGGTGGACTGGTAATCCAGGGATCGCAGGTTCGATCCCCCGTCTGACCCTAATATAATTAACAGTCTTTCAGATGGGACGTTAAACCGAGGTCTCGTGTCGGTACTTTACATCGTGCATGTAAAAGAACCAGAGGAGATTCTGGAATGGGTGTCTGTCTGTATCATTGCACTATCCTCCAAAATCTAAAATAACTAATCTCTTCAGGAGGCGTCGCTCATATGGGCAACCGGTAGCGACGATAAATAAACGTAAAAACACACACGGTCATCTCTAGTAACCCATATGATTCTGGATACCATTCAAACAGTATTTGCAAAGAACATAGAGCCAGATCAGCCGCCACGGAACATGCCGTCTGATCAGGCTGTATGCTGTTTGCTATTCAGATGATCTTGCTAAGACACTTGGCTATGTAGCAAACAACATAGATCCTGATCAGCATGCAGCATCGCGCTGTGGCTGATCTGAATCTATGTTGTTTTCAAAAGCCTTTTAAATGTATCCAGAATGAAATGGGTTAAGCAGCCACTCTGCATTAAGCAGCCAACCTGCATTAAGCAGCCAACCTGCATTAAGCAGCCAACCTGCATTAAACAGCCAACCTGCATTAAGCAGCCAACCTGTATTAAGCAGCCAGTTTTCAGATTCCCAATATGTGACTATTTTACCTCTGTTAAGCAGCCACCTGTGCTAAGCAGCCACCTGAGCTAAGCCTAAGCAGCCACCTGTGCTAAGCAGCCACCTGTGCTAAGCAGCCACCTGTGCTAAGCAGCCGCTTTCAGTGAGTCCCTTGGCTGGCTGCTTAAGACGGTCTTAAATTATAGGACGATATTTTGGACGATAATTTGTTTGTTTCGGTCAGGATCTATTTATATCTACAGTTCCTGTTTCGGCATACGATCAAATTTTATTTCACCGAAGAAACATTTGATGGCACGAGTCACGCCAACCACATACTAATAGCTTTCTATGTTAATTGCAAATAATCTTTTTATTTTATGCTCTAATGTGTTTTTATGTTTTTAAAACGATGCAACCGTGCGATAAATGGCCCGTGTTTTGACACCCGTAAATGATGTCGTAAAAGACAGCTTGAGTCTGAAAACGTTCACTTTGATAATATTTAAACGTGTGGCAGCTAGGTACCACACATGCAAAGCAGTGAGAATTTAAATGCGTTATTATTATGGAATAACACAATTTATTTTACTGATAAATTTCTATATTTCATTGAAACGCATGAAATAATGTTTATTATTTATTTATTTCACAATTGACCTACAGTATACATCCATTATCATTATATCGAATTCCGTTGGACCGAACAAAATACTTTGACAAGCCGAAGTTTATATTAATGAAATTCGATATAAACGGAGCCAGTTATATGTATATGTAAAAAAATAGTATTTAAAATGGAACTTTGATCCGATTTCGAGATAACCAGATAATTCGACATAACCGACTTTGACATAGCGGATATAGACTGTATTTATTTCGCAATCGACCTATTTATTTCGCAATCGACCTATTTATTTCGCAATTGACCTATTTATTTCGCAATCAACCTATTTATTTCGCAATCGACCTATTTATTTCGCAATTGACCTATTTATTTCGCAAGAATTTTGTGTAAACTAGTAACATATGACTACATATTGCTGTGAGTAGCAATAGTAACTAATGTGTCTATTAACCTCTAAATAGGCTTACAAAAAGTGTAGATCCAGATGAGCCGGCTGGTGACGAGCCGTCTCATCAGGATCTGCTCTTTTTGCCAGTGATATGACTATTTTAAGACATAATTACCCATTTTGATAAATGAACTTGTCCAAATGTGATTTTCTGATTCATTTATTGGTTTATGAATATCATGGACCAGTCCATGTGAGTTACTTGGTGTTGAAAGGGTTAACAGAGTTCAACGTTGGTCCAAAATTTAAGGGGAAGTGATGGGGGGAAGTTACTTCCCCCTCCAGCCCATTTAGGGAGAAGTGAGGATAAATGTGTGTGTTTTTCGTTTATTTATCGTCGCTACCGGTCGCCCATATGAGCGACGCCTCCTGAAGAGAGTCATTTTAGATTTTTGGAGGATAGTGCAATGATACAGACAGAGGGGAGGGGGAAGTGTGCTTTTCACATACAAAGTCCAAAAATTGAATTTGAGCTTGTGTTTTGTGCCGATTTTTCACTTTCGCTGTGAGGTTGACAGTGACTGCGAATCGGACAGAAAAAAGTGACAATTTAGCCCACATCAACACCAAAGTTCAACCTTGTATTAGTTTTCATCTGTTTTCAGATAATACAAAGAATTTGAAGTCGGGAGGATGAAATTATTAGAAAAGTCGAAAGCTGTTTTGTTTGACTGAGCATTTGTTGCTATGGTAATTGCTAAATTTGGGAACAAAGCATTCAACAAGAAGACATCCTCAGTCAGCAACAACAACGACAATAACAACAACAGCAACAACGGCAACAACGACAATAACAACAACAACGACAACAGCAACAACAACAATAATGGAGAAAATCTCAATAAGCTTTAAGCTTCCGATTTAATCCATTTTCGTTTTGTATACAATGTATATGTAATGTACATTATTATCGAATAAATATGTTTAAACCAACAACAATGCTTCAAATTAAGATAAATTAACATCAACAACCAGAAGTGAATAAATTAAAAGTAACGTTATATAAATTGACTGGAAAACATATTTATACATATACATGTATAATATTACATTAGTAAAAGTATCGATACAATAGTTTAATAAAATGGAAGGATCTGCAGATGACCAGAAGCCAAGCACCAATGAAAACACTCCCCTTATTTCACCAGTAGATGTGTCACGAGAGATCGGCGGCGGCGGTGTTCCGAATGATCCAACAAAGGGATTTACGGTTCAACGTTGCATGACACTGCCCATGCTAGCTTGCTATTTCCTGGCCGGTGTGCTATATATGTACGAGGTCCCGCAGTACACGCAGAGTGTGATGCAGGAATTGTATAACAATGACTCGATATATAATAAATCGCATAATGTGTATAATGCTTGTTCCAGCTCAATCAACAAAACTGACCCGTCGTACATAGCTTACACTCACGTTCAACAGGAGACGGCTAAATGGTTGATATATTTCAACGTAGCCGCATTTCTTCCCGCGATGTTTGCTAATCTAGTGTGGTCCTCGTATTCGGACATATTAGGAAGACGATTTCCTCTTATGTTATGTTTCGTTGGTGTTACAATTCGCTACGTTTGCTTAATCGTTGTCATTCATTTCAAATTGAATCTAGTCTACATACTGATCGGGAATGTGTTGGATGGTTTAACTGGAGCTTATACAAGCGTTATAGCGGTTTTGTTTGCGTACGTTTCGGATGTAACGTACCCGGGAAAGGATAGAACGATCGCCATTGTCATGTTTGAATTGATAATCGGACTTGCGATCACTGTCTCAACTCTAGCATCGGGATATTTTATTCTGCTGACAAGTTTCTTTTATACTGCCTTGTGTCTTCCATGCATTTCAGTTGTTGGACTGTTGATTGTAATATTTTTAGTTCCGGAAACTATGCAAAATAAAGAAACTCAAAGACAGTCGAGAAACGTTCTGAAAAACATGAGCGAAGCGGCGAAATTCTATTTTTGTGATGGTACGAGGCCAAAACGTTTAAAGTACATTTTTCTCATGTTGGGGTTTCTATTTTTGGGAATGTCGACGTTAAGCCGCGGAACTTTGGAGGTGTTGTATCAGTTAGGCCTGCCGTTTTGTTGGTCGCCCCTGAAGATCGGCTGGTTTGGCAGTGTCCGAATGGGCATAGGGTCTGTGTTTGGTATTGCTGGAGCTTATGTGTTTAAGCGATTTATGGCAGACGACAGCATAGTGATGCTTAGCTTAGTTGCAACTGCCGTGTCTTTCATTGTAGAAGGTCTGGCTGAATCTGACACTGCGATGTATTCCGGTAAGTGTTTATTAGCCCTTTCCTTCATAGAGATTTAGGTTAATATACTATTATATCTCCATACAAACGACAGCCATTTAACCCTTTCCTTCATAGAGATTTAGGTTAATATACTATTATATATCTATACAAACGACAGCCATTTAGCTATCATGCAGTGGATAAGTAGTCGCCATATCTATCCCACCTCCATAGATATTACTGGGACTACATGAGATTTAGGTTAATATACTATTATATCTGCATACAAACGACAGCCATTTAGCTATCATGCAGTGGATAAGTAGTCACCATAATTATTTATCCCACGTCCATATATATTACTGGAAATACATGAGATTTAGGTTAATATACTATTATATCTCCATACAAACGACAGCCATTTAACTATCATGCAGTGGATAAGTAGTTGCCATATCTATCCCACCTCCTTAGATATTACTGGGACTACATGAGATTTAGGTTAATATACTATTATATCTCCATACAAACGACAGCCATTTAGCTATCATGAAGTGGATAAGTAGTCGCCATATCTATCTATTCCACCTCCATAGATATTACTGGTTCTACATGAGATTCTAGCCTGTATTATGAACATTGGTTTGGCTACTACATTGACAATGTAAGTCGTATTGGTAATGGCGTCAAGAGGTGCTTGTATGAGGGAAAGGGTTATGAACATTGGTTTGTCTACTACATTGTCAATGTATGTCGTATTGGTAATGGCGTCAAGAGGTGCTTGTATGAGGGAAAGGGTTATGAACATTGGTTTGTCTACTACATTGTCAATGTATGTCGTATTGGTAATGGCGTCAAGAGGTGCTTGTATAAGGGAAAGGGTTAATGTATGTCGTATATAGTCATCCCATAAATTCCTGTAATACCACTTGAAATGATTCTGATTGGTCGTGGCATGACACTGACAGCCCTGAAAGGATTCTGATTGGTCGTGGCATGACACTGACAGCCCTGAAAGGATTCTGATTGGTCGTGGCATGACACTGACAGCCCTGAAAGGATTCTGATTGGTCGTGGCATGACACTGACAGCCCTGAAAGGATTCTGATTGGTCGTTGCATGACACTGACAGCCCTGAAAGGATTCTGATTGGTCGTGGCATGACACTGACAGCTTGCAATAGACATGACATGTTGTTTGTGTTCATGCTTTATTTGTTGAAAATCAACTGTTTAATCAATAAAATGCTAACTATGAACTAGAGGAATACAGTGACTAATATATTGTGTCTGTTATTTGATGATCAGGGACTACTTACTATGGCGTACGGACTGGAAACCATAGCGATAGAAGACAATTATATACAATCCCTATCACTTCTATTAAGCAGCCAATGACACCGTATCTATGATACCGTATCCATGACACCCACATACATGACACCTGTATCCATGCCACCTGTATCCATGATACCCGCATCCATGACATGGTATCCATGACACTGTATCCATGACACCATATACATGACACTGTATACATGACACCGCATACATGACACCGTATACATGACACTGTATCCATGACACCATATACATGACACCATATACATGACACCATATACATGACACAGTATACATGACACAGTATACATGACACCGTATACATGACACCATATACATGACACCGTATACATGACACCGTATACATGACACAGTGTACATGACACAGTATCCATGACACTGTATCCATGACACCGTATACATGACACTGTATACATGACACCGTATACATGACACAGTGTACATGACACAGTATCCATGACACTGTATCCATGACACCGTATACATGACACAGTATACATGACACCATATACATGACACTGTATACATGACACCGTATACATGACACCGTATACATGACACCGTATACATGACACCATATCCATGATACTGTATCCATGACACCGTATACATGACACCGTATACATGACACCGTATACATGACACCATATACATGACACAGTATCCATGACACAGTATCCATGACACCATATACATGACACAGTATACATGACACAGTATACATGACACAGTATACATGACACCGTATCCATGACACAGTATACATGACACCATATACATGACACCGTATACATGACACAGTATACATGACACAGTATACATGACACCGTATCCATGACACAGTATACATGACACCATATACATGACACAGTATACATGACACAGTATACATGACACCGTATACATGACACCATATCCATGACACTGTATCCATGACACCGTATACATGACACCGTATACATGACACTGTATACATGACACCGTATACATGACACCGTATCCATGCCACCTGTATCCATGCCACCCATATCCATGACACCTGTATCCATGACACAATGTCATGGATACGGGTGGCATGGACAATGTATACATGACACTGTATACATGACACAGTATACATGACACAGTATCCATGACACCATATACATGACACAGTATCCATGACACTGTATCCATGACACTGTATACATGACACAGTATCCATGACACCGTATACATGACACTGTATCCATGACACTGTATACATGACACAGTATACATATAAAAGGTTCGACTTTCAGCTCATTCAGACTATTTTGATTATTTTAGCGGCTATTGTTGCCGCACCCTCCAGTCTGCCGTTTCCCCTGATCCGCAGTCTGATGTCCTGCCTGACACCCGCAGATAAACAAGGTAAAAATGGCTAAAACACGGCTCATCCAAGGTAAGATTATTTAAGAGAAGTGATGAGACGGCTAAAACACGGCTCAACCGAGGTCAACATACTAGTAATTTTATTCCACTAGCGCTTTATATGGTTATTAAATTACTACGGTATATCGCGACAGATCTCCTACAGTATAATGCAATGGGTACTTATTTGTAAAACAATGCTATCAGTTAATTAACACGATTTTTATAAAGTCACAATTATCATACTGCAACATCTGGTTAGGGAACAACAGTAAAAATAAAGGATTCTAACTAAAAGGACCTATTCACATTTTGGAATAAATCAGACTTTATCTGCCAAGGGAGGTAATAGAAAATTAGACATGTCTCTCATTGTTTGACAGCAGTATGGAGATAAAATGAGTAATTTGACCTTTTCTGTTGTTAGTTGATCTGAGGTTAGTCTTAGCAATTTCCCGGTGTCCGAATGTTTTTTTTGAGAAATCTTAAATTTGCGTGACTGTGGACCCCAAATTAACGATAAGTTTTATACATGTACATCAGCGAAATCTTGGCTTTAATAGTATTATTTCGCGAAACCATCGCTATTGTCGGTCAAAAGCTATACAAACATGTGATTGTATGTACATGTACCATGCCAACATTAATAAAATTTGATTTGAAAAAAAAAAGGAATACTACCTGTGAATAAAAGTGATTTTCACTTTCAATTCCTAAATAATACACAAACTTTGCAAACATTTCATTTTCCATGATTTGATTTGAAAAAAAAGGAATAATACCTGTGAATAAAAAGTGGATTTCACATTCAATTCCTAAATAATACACAAACTTTGCAAACATTTCATTTTCCATGATTTGATTTGAAAAAAAGGAATAATAACTAAATAAAAAGTGGATTTCACTTTCAATTCCTAAATAATACACAAACTTTGCAAACATTTCATTTTCCATGATTTGATTTGAAAAAAAAGGAATACTACCTGTGAATAAAAGTGATTTTCACTTTCAATTCCTAAAAAACCCACAAACTTTGCAAACATTTCATTTTCCATGATTTGATTTGAAAAAAAAGGAATAATAACTAAATAAAAAGTGGATTTCACTTTCAATTCCTAAATAATACACAAACTTTGCAAACATTTCATTTTCAGGTGCCTTATTTGCCAGTATTGGGTTTGTGGAGACGCTGTGTTCATTGTTCGGATCCATATGCAGCAATGCAATCTATTCAGCGACTCTGACGATAATGAGTGGGTTCATTTTCCTCGTGTTAGCGGGACTGACCCTCATCGGGGCGTGTTTCATGCTGTAAGTAGATTGGATGATATTTTGGTTTTTTAAACTGTTTATTTTACGTTTGCAAAAACATTGTAACAACTTACCGGTATATTAATCTGACTCTCGTTTGGGCTGATGAAAGCTTATAATTATGTGTCATGTGGATAGTGTATGTTCTAGAGCGGAATGGCAAGGTGGCTCGCCGTCCTGCCTATTTTAGCCTGCCACTTTGCCCCTGCATTTTTAAAAATAAAATCTATTTTAAAAAAAATATTTTTTTAAAATAGATTTTTTAAAAATAATTATTTTTTAAATATTTTTGGATGTTTTTATATAGAAGCCTCAACAGGTGTCTTCTGACAGGCAGACCTATATAACTTGTTGGCCCCTTTCACCAATAATACTACCTTACTGACTCTTTAATCAATCCCGTAATTTAACAACTAGTGGTTAACCCAAAAATCCCCCACCTCATTGTGACTCAAAATGCACAAACCCTGCCCCTTTTCTGACTCACCCTGCCCCTTTTCTGACTCACCCTGCCTTTTCTGACCCACCCTGCCACTTTTCTGACCCACCCTGCCACTTGTCTGACCCATCCTGCCCCTTTTTTTAAAAAGGCAAACAGGCGGGGCTAAAAAAATAAAAAAGTGAAAATAAAATAAATAATTTAAAAAAAAAAGGTAAACAGGCAAGGTTAAAGGGCGTGGCTAAAAAGGGCAGGGCGGAGCGCTCTACCAATCCGCTCCCTACATACCTAAGCATATAATCATTATGGTTCTGATGCGATTCAAACTGACAACCTCTCAGTTACAAGGCCGACAAGACACCGTATCCACTACACCAGAGAGGCCGCACATTTGGTTGGTATCCTGGGCATACCGGTTCATGCATTTATTGCGCTTGTCAAAACTCAGATTTTAAAAAGAAAATTTTACTCGTTTAAGTGAATGATCGAATAATATTTCACTCACGAACATAGAAAGCTAGCGCTACTCGTGATAATAATGACGTCATTTATGGTACTCTAAATGTAGTCCAGCGCCATTTAGCACGGCCGTAAATGGAATGGTATCATTTAGTATCATAAAAACACTTCAGTCTGAAAAATTGCTCGTTTAAGTGAATGATCGAATAATATTTCACTCACGAACATAGAAAAGTTATTATTATCGTGACGATAATGCTTTCAATGTTCATTCGGTGAAATATAATTCGATCATACACCGAGACAGACAAATATCCTCTTATTTAAGAAATTATAAGTATCAACCGTGGTATATTGCAGAATAACCCGAGTTTGAAGTTCTTATGCGTAGAAATATATCACGAAGGCCGATCGCAGAATAACCCAAGTTTGAAGTTCTTATGCGTAGAAATATATCACGAAGGCCGAAGGTTGATACTTATTATTTCGATTCTAACACGACTTACTTCTAATAATTTTAGACTAGAGAATCAAAGGAGTATTTTCTTCAAACGCCGTGCTATTCCGCTGCATTTGGCTTTCGAAATTTCCTCCCGCGTAAGGGGTGATGACGTTATTTTTATGGAAAATATCAATCTAGTGCATAAATGAACAAAAGTTGTAACTGATCAATAATTTTATTTATTTTGTCAAATAAAACTGTACAGAATAGTAACTGAAACGTTACTTAACAGAAAAACAAGACGGACAAGAGATTATCTGATTCTAAAAATAGCTCACTTCCGCGAATTCCCACGGTAGTATTTACAAACATCACATGACTTTCATTCATAAAACTTTACACGCATTGTATAAATGGAATAGCCAAAACACGGTGAGCGCGCGCGCAGCATAGATCAAGGTAGGTATATCGCAGAATAACCTGAGGTAGATTTTACTCTATAAGTATGTATGTTATTAGCTGGGTCGTGTTAGAATATCTGTTAATCGCCGAGTTTTGTGTGTATAGTGTCAAAGCCAATGGTGTATCATAATGTCCTTCAGAAAAAATATACAAGAAATAAATATTTGATACAACTGCCGGCCTGACGCTGGAGATAATTTGTGCAAGTATTTGATGAAGCGTCCGTCCGATGCGCGACAATCAGTTGTTTCAGATTTTCGGTTCAGTTATTCGGTAAATCACTATACATAGTCCCACTGCCTGTGAAAACACTTTGAAAATAGTGAAAACACTTTGAAAATAGTCAAAACACTGATAAAATCTTATCTTGGCCGCCATTTTGTTTGGCAAGTTTTATAAAATGGCAATTTCTGGATTTTCCTAGTAATACTTTAATTGCAATTACATAATTAAAATTTTGTTTGTTAATATAAAATTTGGTATCATTAAAGATATTGAAATGTACTTTTTTTTGGACAATGATGTATGGATCATAATTTATAGGAACTTAACTTGCACCTATTTTTGAAAGTCTATTTTCACAGTTCACGAAATTTGTGAAATGATACAATAAAATATGGAAACCTTTCCAACCATTGTGATGGGATAAAAAATAAATATTTTATGAAGAAAACAAAATTACTCTAGTATCAAATATATATAATATCTGATCAACTTTGCCAAATAAAATGGCGGCCACAGTAGGAATGATGACGTTATATGAGAACTATGTATTCTTGTTCTTGAGTATACAGTATTCATTCGTTATTTCGAATTCCGTCAGACCGAACAAAATACTTCCACATAACCGAAGTTTAACTTAACGAAATTCGATATAAACAGATCCGGTTATATGTAAACTGATAGTGTCTGAAACGGGTCTTTGATCCAACTTCGAGATAACCGGAGAGTTGGACATAACTGACTTTGACATAGCGGATGTAGACTGTATGTTGATTGCACTGGTTGCTTGGTTACAGAGCATGCATGGTTTTACTGTATGTTGATTGCACTAGTTGCTTGGTTACAGAGCATGCATGGTTGTACTGTATGTTGATTGCACTGGTTGCTTGGTTACAGAGCATGCATGGTTGTACTGTATGTTGATTGCACTGGTTGCCTGGTTACAGAGCATGCAAGGTTGTACTGTGTGTTGATTGCAATGGTTGCTTGGTTACAGAGCATTCATTGTTGTACTGTATGTTGCACTGGTTGCTTGGTTACAGAGCATGCATGGTTGTACTGTATGTTGATTGCACTGGTGTTTGTTGCTTGGTTACAGAGCAATCATGGTTGTACTGTATGTTGATTGCATTGTTTGCTTGGTTACAGAGCATTCATGGTTGTACTGTATGTTGATTGCACTGGTTGCTTGGTTACAGAGCATTCATGGTTGTACTGTATGTTGATTGCACTAGTTGCTTGGTTACAGAGCATTCATTGTTGTACTGTATGTTGGTTGCTTTGTTACAGAGCAGTCATGGTTGTACTGTATGTTGATTGCACTGGTTGCTTGGTTATAGAGCATTCATGGTTGTACTGTATGTTGATTGCACTGGTTGCTTGGGGTTACAGAGCATTCATGGTTGTACTATATATTGATTGCACTGGTTGCTTGGTTACAGAGCATTCATAGTTGTACTGTATGTTGATTGCACTGGTTGCTTGGTTACAGAGCATTCATGGTTGTACTGTATGTTGATTGCACTGGTTGCTTGGTTACAGAGCATGCATGGTTGTACTGTATGTTGATTGCACTGGTTGCTTGGTTACAGAGCATTCATGGTTGTACTGTATGTTGATTGCACTGGTGTTTGTTGCTTGGTTACAGAGCATTCATGGTTGTACTGTATGTTGATTGCACCGGTTGCTTGGTTACAGAGCATGCATGGTTGTACTGTATGTTGATTGCACTGGTTGCTTGGTTACAGAGCATTCATGGTTGTACTGTATGTTGATTACACTGGTTGCTTGGTTACAGAGCATTCATGGTTGTACTGTATGTTGATTGCACTGGTTGCTTGGTTACAGAGCATTCATGGTTGTACTGTATGTTGATTGCACTGGTTGCTTGGTTACAGAGCATTCATGGTTGTACTGTATGTTGATTGCACTGGTTGCTTGGTTACAGAGCATTCATGGTTGTACTGTATGTTGATTGCACTGGTTGCTTGGTTACAGAGCATTCATGGTAGTACTGTATGTTGATTGCACTGGTTGCTTGGTTACATAGCATTCATGGTTGTACTGTTTGTTGATTGCACTGGTTGCTTGGTTACAGAGCATTCATGGTTGTACTGTATGTTGCTTAGTTACAGAGTGTTCATGGTTGTACTGTTTGTTGCTTGGTTACAGAGCATTCATGGTTGTACTGTTTGTTGCTTGGTTACAGAGCATTCATGGTTGTACTGTTTGTTGCTTGGTTACAGAGCATTCATGGTTGTACTGTTTGTTGCTTGGTTACAGAGCATTCATGGTTGAACTGTTTGTTGCTTGGTTACAGAGCATTCATAGTTGTACCCTATGTTGATTGCACTGGTTGCTTGGTTACAGAGCATTCATGGTTGTACTGTTTGTTGCTTGGTTACAGAGCATTCATGGTTTTACTGTTTGTTACTTGGTTACAGAGCTTTCATGGTTGTACTGTTTGTTGCTTGGTTACAGAGCATTCATGGTTGTACTGTTTGTTGCTTGGTTACAGAGCATTCATGGTTGTACAGAGAAGATATAAAGAGGACGAAGAAATGACGATCATAGTAAAACCTGTTGCCGCCGGTGACTAATTCTCTACAGACGCACTTCTATTGTACACAGATGTCGGTGTACACAGATATCATTGTACACAGATTTATATTAAATTAACAGGGCTCATTCTAGATGGCGACTTGGGCGTAGAGATCCTGACTTCGTCCCCTGGGGGCCCCACCTCTTTCCCTTTAAAAAATTTTTTTGTTTAACAATTTTCACTTTTACCTTAAAAATTTGTTTTTACAATTTTCATACAAATGTTGTCCAGTAAGATACACTGGCACTCCTTCTATTCAAATGTTGTATTTAATGGTCATATTGTGTATTTTAAACCTATTTTCTGGAAATTTATTAAATAATACTATTTTCTCACTACTCCCAAAAATTCTGACCTAGAATGAACCCTGAGTTGATATAAACAATTATAGCTTCTAGTGTTAGATCTATGGGGGTTTATGTTATCAATTCATTTGTAATGTTAGATCTGTTGCGTTTATGTTATCAATTCATTTGTAATGTTAGATCTGTTGCGTTTATGTTATCAATTCATTTGTAATGTTAGATCTGTTGCGTTTATGTTATCAATTCATTTGTAATGTTAGATCTGTTGCGTTTATGTTATCAATTCATTTGTAATGTTAGATCTGTTGCGTTTATGTTATCAATTCATTTGTAATGTTAGATCTGTTGGGTTTATGTTATTAATTCATTTGTAATGTTAGATCTGTGGGGGTTATGGTGTATTCATTATATATATATAGGATCTTACACTTGTGGTGATTTCATGAAACAAGTTAATACGGATTATAAATAATTTAACACTTTCTCACTTACTCCCAAATATGTTGACCCAGAATGAGCCTTGACCCCAGTATTACCCAAGTGCTTTAGTATGTGATATTTAATTATTTTTTGTGTGCATAATTGGTATTATTATATTTTTTAATATATATCTCTGATATTTAATTATGTTGTAGATTTTGATTTTATTCTTTATTTACGTCTCATCAATGTACAACAAACAACATTCAATACAATAAAAACATATCGATGTACATTGCCACTCAATAATGAATTATAAGAGACAGTAACAGTAACAATTCACAATAAAACACGATTCAACATATAAGTTTCTTAAAACTAGAGTTTATATAGGTTGATCCAGACCGATACTCTCACAAACTGAAGACAATCGTCAAAATGGTGACGGGCACATTGCCACCATTACACCACAGCCGCAAAACGTCACCATGGGTAACCGCTATCAGTGAGATTCTCGGTCCAAAACAATACCTACTCTTAGATATAAATGTGTTAAATCTAAATTGCCTACGCTAATCTTATCTAAGAAGTGCTTAAAATATTTATTAAAACACTGATATTGAAAAAGAGCACTAACGCGCTTATTAATTAAAAAATGGTATAAAAAAAAACAATTATCACCTCTGATCAGATCAGTGATGAACTGATTAGCATAGACTATTTAGTTGGCAATAAAAAAGTATTCATAGTATTAAGAAACAATTGAGATACATTATTTACATGCTAAATATATATATATATTACAATCTATGAACTGCATAACATACTGATTTTATTTACACGTCAAAAACCGTCGTTTTTGAAGAATTTCAAAACAGGTTTTGGCACATAATCTTATCAGTTCCTTGCTGGAGAAAATTAAAACAAACTTTTCTGAATCAGAAAGATTAATAAAATTACCATAAATACCCATTGTTTTTCTAATAAGCAGTAACCTAATATCTGCATACGTACAACATTGCAAAATAACATGTAGTTCATTTTCAACGGAGTCACAGAATGGACATTTCCTTTGATCTACACTCAGATTCTCGTACCTGCCCGTCTCTATTCTTATTGGTGCAACACCACAACGAAATTTACTCAAAGCAGCTCTATGACTAAGAGGTAAAAACATCATACGTCTTCTACTTTGAATTCCGTTTTAAATAGCTTATACAACCGTAATTTATTTCTACCTCGACCCGATATACCAACATCTCTATTAATAGATGTAAACCAGTTTAATTTGAACCTAGCCATTAGTTTACTTTCCATTGAGAATACTAATGATGATGGCTTAGGCTCAGTAATATTTGCAAACATACTTAAATTATTTTCATTAAATACTTTTACAATTAAATAATACCAATTTTTACATGAAACATTTGCCTTAGAAGCCACCCAAAGTGCTATGCGTTTGTTCATACGATGTGTATCCATTGACGATATTTTGGACCAGAATAAACATATGCTTTACCACTGCCATACAACAGTCGGCTTCCAACCCATTTCTCCTGCAATGGCAGTATTTGGAGTGTATTTGCCTACACCCAAAAAGAACCTCATTGCTCTGTTATGAACTGAATCTATACATGAAAATGTTTTGAAGCCCCATATTGGTGCACTGTAATTTATAACAGGCAGCACTGTAGACTCATAAAGTTTGGTATATACAACATATGGGACACCCCCTAGAACTTTACATTTGGCAATTAAGAGACCAAGGGCACGGCTAGCACTTTGAGCTACTGCTTATAGTCATTATGTTATAATCCACATGTTCACTTAACAACACACCAAGATACATATACTTATCAACAACTTGTATTAATTTAATACCACATATAAAGTTGACGGTTGTTCTCTGTACCGATTTAGGACGAAAATGTACAATATTACTCTTTGAGGCATTGACATTCATTTTATTTAAAATACACCAGTTATTCAAAGCATCTAATAGTATTTGTAGATCAGACTCCGATTCGGCTAGAAGGACAATATCATCTGCATAGAGAAATATACATATCTTTTCATCGCCAGCATTTATTCCAATATCAAATGATTTCAGATAAACTGTAAGGTCATTAATAAACAAATTAAACAGAAGTGGGGATAGAATACAACCCTGTCTAAGACCACAATTAACATTAAACCACTCTGTCTTGAAAGAATTAACTCTTACACAAGATTCAACACTGCAGTAGAGTGATGTTATGGCCTTAAACATTTTACCGTTAATTCCATTTTCTAGTAGTCTCTTCCAAAGAACATTTCTATCAATAGTGTCGTAAGCTTTTTGAAAATCAATAAATGCACAGAACGTAGATTTTTTATGCTTTTTACGTGTGTCTAGAATGTTTGTAAGCGATGAGATATGATCAATAGTGCTTCTAGACTTTCTAAAACCATTTTGTTCATCCTCAATCTTATCATTTTCCTCAGCCCATACTGATAATCGATTGTTTAAAATAGAACAGTACAATTTATACATTGATGATGCAAGCGATATACCCCTATAAGACATAGGATCACGTGGGTCAGTGGTTGTAGATTTAGGTATAGGGTTAATGATACATCTACCCCATATAGTAGGTACGGTACCGTTGTTAAAACAAACATTGAATAGCACATGTAGAAATGAAAGGGCAGTGTCATTTTTGAGAACCTCGGCTGAAATATTATCAATACCACAGGCTTTACCTCTTTTGGCACCATCAATAGCTTTCTGAACTTCAATAATAGAAATTTGATGATTAAATGAGCTGTCCGTATCGTCTGGATTAACATACAAATTGTTATCAAATGAGCTATCCGGACTACTACGAAAAAGAGAGCCAAACGATTGTTTCCATTTATTTAAAACATCTGTTACATTGAATGATATTGAATCATCTTCCAATGTAACTTCCATTGGTATCAACTTTTTATTTGTGAAATTAACACCGATTTTCCCAATGGATTTCCAAAAATTGTTCTGGTCAATTTTACAGTCATTCAAAAGTTGCGTTTGAATTGAAAACCAATAAAATCGTTTAGCTCTGTACTGCACTATCAAACATTTTACGTTTTGAAACATAATTTGATTTTAGGTGTGATATATCACTTCTATTACAGCATCGTAACCATAAGCGCTCTGCTTCACATACTTCCGACCATAAGTCAGTCAACCTTTCTGACCACCACGGTTTACCCGGGCGTCGTTTTTTATTAGACAATCCATAAGAAATCGTTTTGTATGGCAAAGAAGTATACATATTATGCTTAATAATTTTACACCATTCACTATAAACTTCATCAATATCTGATTGAGTTCTAAAACTACACTCCAATTTTGAAATAGTTGCATTAACTAGAGACAATGTACCTGTTTCAGTCATAAAATTACCAGGAACACAAGTAAGATCAAATTTGTCAAATGGCTCTGGATGACTAGCATTGTTAAATGCATTTTGATCTATATAATTTTCACAAAGATCCAACTTGATGCCCCATGTAATCAATGAATGGTCTGGTATGCCGATAGGAGTTAATACATTCACATTACCAGATTCATTTATCAAATCAGATGTACTTTTAACTTGTTATGTGCATAATTGGTGTTGTTTTTTTTAAAATTAATATTTCTGTTATTAATTATTTCTTGTGTGCATAATTGGTGTTATTATATTTTTATATATATCTCTGATATTTAATTATTTCTTTTGTGCATAATTGGTATTATTATATTTTTTAATTTTAATATATATCTCTGATATTTAATTATGTTGTATGTGCATAATTGGTGTTGTTTTTTTTAAAATTAATATTTCTGTTTGAATGTCCTAGACCGAAAATTAACCGTAGAGCTAAACGTAGGTGGTGTTATTGTTTACTACAAGGAAATGTACAGAAATGCTTTAGAACTAGTGAGCTTAAACATAAAAGGAGTTATATGGTTCAAGCTGAAAAAGGAATTTCTAACCTCTGAAAATGATATTTATATTTGTACCTGTTATATTCCTCCAGCGGATTCAGCTGTATATAGAAATGTTAATTCCAATATGTTCGAGTTCGACTTTTTCGAAAACTTGAATACAAGATTAGTAAATATTATGACCGTGGTGAGGTATTTTTGTTAGGTGACCTAAATTCTCGCACGGGGGAACATCCCGATTTTGTGTCTGATATAGATTTGGACCGTTATATTGATATGCCCCAAAATATAGGTCACAGATCAAATTTACCTGCGCGGGTAAATCAAGATAAGCACGTAAATCCGTTCGGGTCAAAACTTTTAACGCTTTGTAAAGAGAATAATTTATATATTTGTAATGGTCGGCTAGAGCCTGGTTACTGTACTTTTCATTCACTTCATAGAAATATGCCTGTGGCTAGTACAGTGGATTATTTGATTACTAGCTACGATAATTTTAAATACATTTCTAATATGTGTGTTATGGATATGACCGAATTTTCGGACCATTGTCCTGTAATATTTTCTCTTGATTTTAATGTATCATTAAAAGATATAAATATGAATGCATCGTATGAAAAGATAATATGGAATACAGCTGAAAAAGATAAGTTTCTGAATATACTCCATAGCAAAACTGAATATTTCGATGATGTTACCAACAAGCTGCAATCAGGTGATATTGATAGTTTTGTTTATTTTATTAAATTCCAATAGGCTGTCAAGCCCATGAGGACATACATACATATTATATACAGTTAGCGAACAGTGCAAACATAAAGCATACATTTTATACAAATGAGCTCCCACAGCCATTTATATTTATATCTATGTGTAAATACATGTAATATTTATCTGATATGTGTCTTATAATTAAAGCAAAATAGTTCTTTATTTCTAACAAGGAGAAGGTCAAAAGACACAACAAAACACAAAACCAAACATACAAACTTGAAGTTGTTGCAAAGTTGTATAACATGGCCGATTAGTAAACCCTTCGTAACCATATTCATTGCTAAATGTTAAATAAAATAAATTTAACATGTGGTCTTATTTGTAAATCAGAACGCATCCATTTATTTAATTCAGAGCGGCTTTGTAGATTAATATTACATGACATATACATAGATTAATTAATTAAATTCCATTCAACTTTCCAATCACATGAGAACACACCTAATACAACATAAATAGTATGTAAGCTAGCACAAACATATAGAAAACATACGCATTTATAACTGTTCTTAATTGCTATTTTCTCCAAATCATAGCGAAAATAATTCTCCATTTGTATCTTAATCGTAATGATAAATGCCATCTCAGGATCAAAATGTTGCACTCCATATGCACATTCTGAATACTATGCAACGCTACAACGCTGTTCCACCATCAGTCTATCTTGTTCGAAAGCGAAGATAACAAGATTCGGCCAGTGGATAACAAGTATACATATACAGCATTATTATATGTATTACATACCTCGGCTATATAACAAATTATTAAATACATTTTTCAATAGTATATAGCATCACAAGTATACCTGTACAACATTATCATATATAGTATACACCTATATAACGTTTTAAATATGTATAATACATAGCATCATTTGTACTCAAAGCAAAAGCATAATTGTAATTCAACTAACTTCTACATATGACTGTATTTCTATTGAAATAAATCAATGTTTACGTACATTTTCTGATTTAGTACAAACCGTATCCCATCAAAGCTTTGGAAAAACATTTTCAAATAAATCTAAGCCAAAAATGAAGTCACTTTGGTTTAATGCTGATTGTCGTGAAGCAAAAGCTAGATACCTACAGTCTAAACGTTTACTGTTATCAAATAAGTCTACTGAAAATAAAGCTGCTTTTCTAAGATGCAGAAGTGAATTTGCTAAGATAAAACGACACTCTAAATATCAATTTTATAACAAAGAAAAAGTTAGATTGTCAGAATTGAGTACAAAATCACCTCGGAAATTTTGGAAATATATGAATAAATTCAAGAAAAAAGATAAAAAGGCCAATGATGTTGGTTTAGATGATTTTGCTAGTTATTTTTCTGGAATATCTAACTTATCCAATGATCAATCTAATCTTGAGTTTGATGAAAGTTCCCGTGATGAAACTGTTATTATTGACTCATTAGATGCTCCTTTTACTGTTGACGAAATAAAAAAGACTATTTCGCTTTTAAATAGAAATAAAAGTTGTGATTATGACAACAATGTAGCCGATTTTTTCATTGATGCCAACGATTTTATTTCACCATATTTATGTTTTATATTTAATAAAATTTATGAGTCTGGAATATATCCTGAGGCTTGGTCTAAAGGTATAATTGTACCAATTTATAAGAAAGGTGATGTAAATGTTCCTTCTAATTATAGAGGGATAACATTAATAAATGTTACTGCTAAAATATTTTCTTTAGCTTTAAGAAATAGAATTAATAAATGGTGTGAAAATGAACAAGTGTTTAATGATGTACACTATGGTTTTCGTGATAATCGTTCTACTGCTGATGCTATATTTTTTATTGCATTCAATTATTCAAAAGGTCCTATTAAAAAAAGCGCAACTATGGTGTGCTTTTATTGATTACCAACGCGCATTTGATACTGTTATACGGGATGCATTGTGGGTAAAATTGGTGCAATCGGGAGTCAGCTGTAAAATGACTAACATGATTAAAGGTATTTACAATGATGTTAAATGTTGTGTGAAAATATCATCTAGTATGTCTATGTCTGACATTAGGATTAAAACAAGGTGAACCGTTATCTCCCTTGTTATTTATATTGTTCATCAATGATATTGTTGCTAATATAGATTTAGATGCTATGGTGGATAAAGATATTGAGTTATTATCAAAATGGGGAAAAGATTGATATTGTGGATGAATTTACATATTTAGGTATTAAATTTACATATACGGGTAACTTATCAGGAGCTGTTAAGACACTATCTGACCAAGCCCTTAGGGCATATCATAATCTTCTCACACTATTTGATAGAGTAAAACTGGATATTAAAACCAAACTACAAATTTTTGACTCAATGATAGTCTCTATTCTCTTATATGGCTCCGAAGTATGGGGTGTTTACAATTATAAAGAGGTAGATAAAATACACTTGACATGTTGTAAATATGTATTAGGAGTTCGTACTCAGACACCAAATAATGCAATATATGGTGAGCTGGGAAGATTCCCACTATCTGTCATAGCAAAAGAGAGATCTATTAAATTTTGGTTAAAGATAAAGCATTCAATTGAATCACCATTGTGTAATATGTATATTGATCAGTGTAACAATCTTAATGGTACCTGTTGGGCGAGCCGTTAATGGTACCTGTTGGGCGAGCCGTATTAATTCTATAATTGATCACTTAGGTTTTTCATATTTATTGAATGATTTTGATAACACTATGAATTATTTCCCTTTGTTAAGACGAAGACTACGTGATCAGTTCATTCAAGATTGGAATGCTTCAATAAATACTATCTCAAAATTAGATTATTATAAGAGATTTAAAGATTCATTCGGTTATGCGAAATATTTAGATATAATTTCCAATGATTCATTTAGAAAACAGTTTACTTGTCTCAGATTGTGTTCCCATAGTTTAGAAATTGAATTAGGTAGATATATTGGATTAGATAGAGAAAATCGTTTATGCAAGCTGTGTAATGGTAATGTCGTGGAGTCTGAATTTCATTTTCTGCTATGTTGTACAAGATATTCTGACATTCAAAATAAATATTTAGGTAAAATATCATGGCCTACAGTAAATAAGTTTAATGCCATGATGTCTTCTAGCAAAAAAAGTTATTTATTTAATATATCAAAGTTTGTTAATGAAGCTTTTAAAATTCGTAAAGATACCCTTGAAATTTTGACTGTTTTGTAAATACTTTCCTATAATGTATTTGTGATGTTGAATGTAATTATATTTGTTGTATTTGCCATACTTTATATTGTATTTGTTAATGGCCATATGCAAATTGTATTTTGCAGATTTTGCCAAATAAACTTGAACTTGAACTTGTTATTAATTATTTCTTGTGTGCATAATTGGTGTTATTGTATTTTTATATAATTATATCTCTGATATTTAATTATATTTTATGTGCATAATTGGTGTTGGGTTTTTTAAATTAATATTTCTGTTATTAATTACTTCTTGTGTGCATAATTGGTGTTATTGTATTTTTATATATATATCTCTGATATTTAATTATTTCTTTCGTGCATAATTGGTGTCCTAGTCTGTGTCGGGCCTGGTCTCCAGGTCTGTATCGTGCCTGGTCTCCAGGTCTGTGTCAGGCCTTGTCTCCAGGTCTGTGTCAAGCCTAGTCTCCAGGTCTGTGTCGGGCCTTGTCTCCAGGGTTGTGTCAGGCCTTGTCTCCAGGTCTGTGTCAAGCCTTGTCTCCAGGTCTGTGTCAAGCCTTGTCTCCAGGTCTGTGTCGGGCCTGGTCTCCAGGTCTGTGTCGGGCCTGGTCTCCAGGTCTGTGTCGTGCCTGGTCTCCAAGTCTGTGTTGACCTGGTCTCCAGTTCTGTGTTGCTCCAGGTCTGTGTTGACCTGGTCTCCAGGTCTGTGTTGCACCTGGTCTCCAGGTCTGTGTTGCACCTGGTCTCCAGGTCTGTGTTGACCTGGTCTCCAGTTCTGTGTTGCACCTGGTTTTCAGGTCTGTGTTGACCTGGTCTCCAGTTCTGTGTTGCACCTGGTCTCCAGGTCTGCGTGCGATATCTTTTTATAAAAGTTTACAATGTTGTGTTTAACATGTTGATGAATAAATTATATAAGAATATTAAATTATACCGAAATAAGATTTTATAAAATTTTACATTTTGTTGATTACTGATTGTTGAATTCTGTACAATTTATTTAATTAATAAACAGGGTAAAAACAAAGTTATGTTATTTTGTGTTTCCTCAGTCGAAGGCGACCCCTTTTAGGGTTACATCTTCCACCATTTGTCAGCTCACAGCAGCAAGAATGGTTCTGGTTTCTTCGCTCACGGCAGCAAGAATGGTTCCGGTTTCTTCGCTCATGGCAGCAAGAATGGTTCCGGTTTCTTCGCTCATGGCAGCAAGAATGAATCCGGTTTCTTCGCTCATGGCAACAAGAATGATTCCGGTTTCTTCGCTCATGGCAGCAAGAATGGTTCCGGTTTCTTCGCTCACAGCAGCAAGAATGGTTCCGGTTTCTTCTTCGCTCATGGCAGCAAGAATGGTTACGGTTTCTTCGCTCATGGCAGCAATAATGGTTCCGGTTTCTTCGCTCATGGCAACAAGAATGGTTCCGGTTTCTTCGATCACGGCAGCAAGAATGGTTCCGGTTTCTTCACTCATGGCAGCAAGAATGGTTCCGGTTTCTTCGCTCATGGCAGCAAGAATGGTTCCGGTTTCTTCGCTCATGGCAGCAAGAATGGTTACGGTTTCTTCGCTCATGGCAGCAAGAATGGTTCCGGTTTCTTCGCTCATGGCAACAAGAATGGTTCCGGTTTCTTCGCTCACTGCAGCAAGAATGGTTCCGGTTTCTTCGCTCACGGCAGCAAAAATGGTTCCGATTTCTTCGCTCATGGCAACAAAAATGGTTCCGGTTTCTTCGCTCACTGCAGCAAAAATGGTTCCGATTTCTTCGCTCATGGCAACAAGAATGGTTCCGGTTTCTTCGCTCACTGCAGCAAGAATGGTTCCGGTTTCTTTGCTCACGGCAGCAAAAATGGTTCCGATTTCTTTGCTCATGGCAGCAAGAATGGTTCCGGTTTCTTCGCTCACGGCAACAAGAATGATTCCGGTTTCTTCCCTCACGGCAGCAAGAATGATTCCGGTTTCTTCGCTCATGGCAACAAGAATGATTCCGGTTTCTTTCCTCATGGCAGCAAGAATGGTTCCGGTTTCTTCGCTCACGGCAGCAAGAATGATTCCGGTTTCTTCTCTCACGGCAACAAGAATGGTTCCGGTTTCTTCGCTCATGGCAGCAAGAATGGTTCCGATTTCTTCGCTCACGGCAGCAAGAATGGTTCCGGTTTCTTCACTCACGGCAACAAGAATGATTCCGGTTTCTTCGCTCATGGCAGCAAGAATGGTTCCGGTTTCTTCGCTCATGGCAACAAGAATGATTTCGGTTTCTTCGCTCACGGCAACAAGAATGGTTCCGGTTTCTTCGCTCATGGCAGCAAGAATGGTTCCGGTTTCTTTGCTCACGGCAGCAAGAATGGTTCCGGTTTCTTCACTCATGGCAGCAAGAATGGTTCCGGTTTCTTCGCTCATGGCAGCAAGAATGGTTCCGGTTTCTTCGCTCACGGCAACAAGAATGATTCCGGTTTCTTCGCTCACGGCAACAAAAATGATTCCGGTTTCTTCGCTCATGGCAGCAAGAATGGTTCCGGTTTCTTCGCTCATGGCAACAAGAATGATTTCGGTTTCTTCGCTCACGGCAGCAAGAATGGTTCCGGTTTCTTCGCTCACGGCAGCAAGAATGGTTCCGGTTTCTTCGCTCATGGCAGCAAGAATGATTCCGGTTTCTTCGCTCATGGCAGCAAGAATGATTCCGGTTTCTTCGCTCATGGCAGCAAGAATGGGTAATTTTTTTTCTAAAAATAGTTATATTACTTGAAAAAAGTGCAGATCCTGATGAGACGGCTCGTCACGAGCCGTCTCATCTGGATCTACACTTTTTTGTAAGCCAATTTAGAGGTCTGTGGTGTTGAAAGGGTTAAGCCCCCAATATGTTTAAGCTTAAAATGTGCTGCACACCTACATGTAGCCTGGGAACAGGCGTCGATATATTTTACCTGGTCAGTCAAATAAATATATTTTAACACCAAGACTATTAATTGGTCTGTATTGAGTTTCTGATCATTTTGCCAGAAGTTAAAAATCGACAGACTGGCACCCAGGTTACTGCACACCAAGAGATATTGTAAACTGGAATCTCTAAAACCAAGAAAAATCCCCAAAATAGATTAGTTATGTGTGTGTGTTTTACGTGTATTTATCGTCGCTACCGGTTGCTCATATGAGCGACGCCTCCTGAAGAGATTAGTCATTTCAGGTTTTTGGAGGTTAGTGCAATGATACAGAGAGAGACCCATTCCAGAGTCTCCTCTGGTTCTTTTACGTGCACGGTGTAAAGCACCGACACAATACCTCGGTTTAAAGTCCCATTTGATAGACTGTTAATTTTATTAGACTCAGACAAGAGATCGAACCTGCGAACACTGGATTAGTTCTGATGTGTGTTTACAATAATTATATGTGATTGTGAATAAAGTGAAATAAAATATTGAGAGAAAAAATACAAAAACAATTGATTGTAAGGAGCAGATATTGTGATTATTGTCTTATATTTTCAATAAGATATTATTACGGTAAAAAGTAAAATTTGAAAAATATGCCCACTAACTAACCTGCTTTTGTGAAATTACCACTTGTAAATTACCACTTGTAAATTACCACTTGTAAATTACCACTTGTAAATTCGTTGTGGATTTTTTCAACAAAATCACCATGGCTGTGTAAATTACAAATATTAATTTCACAAAAGCCTGTTCGTTTGTGGCCATATTTATTCCAAATTTTACTTTTTTCACGTGACAAATGAAAATATAAGACAATAATCACAAAAAGCTATTGGTCTTATTACAATAACTCTGTGTGCAGCAGTAAACACATCGTGGTTGGGGCTTTAATATATAAAGTTGATGACTTGATTTAGACTTATAATATTTGCACATTTGGTTAATGTGTTTGCACATTTGGTTAATGTGTTTCCAACATTTATTGGTGGAGGAAGTCCGTGGGTGCCCCTCCAGGCAGTATTGTTCGCTTAGGCTTGCTGCCCGGATAAAACCATTGACTTTCTGCAAGCCAGCTGGATACCTTCCTCACATGAAAGAATTCGACACACCTCTGTGGGATTCGAATCTACAGCAGTGAGGGGCAAATTTATCAAGGTCAACGACCGTAACCATGGTATTACTGAGAAAATTGACTAAAGTTAGAGAATGTTCAGATATGTAAACAAGCCCTAAATGCTTTCGAGGAACCTTGCCACTTTTTAAATTGTGAACATAATCCAATCAAAATAGCAACCAATAATATTAAATAATACATTGAACAATCATATATGATTTTACCTATATCATTAAAGTAAGTATTAAAATGTCAAAAAAACTTAGCAAAGCTCTATATAGTCAATGGTTCAGTGATTAACAAATTGGACTGCGAATCCAAGGATTGCATGTTCGATCTCCCCCGTCTGACCCTACTAACAATGTTTCAGATCAGACTTTATGCCGAGGTTTCGTGTGAATTGTGGGAGAATAGTTCGAGGCAGGACGGAAATAGTACATGGAGCCGCAACGAGGCCCGAATGTTAATTGGGTCTGATTGTTGTGATGGATTTATATATACGTTACAGACGGATCTGTAGCCCAGTGGTAAAACGCTGGACTGGTAATCCAGGGATGGCAGGTTCGATCCCCCGTCTGACCCTAATAAAATTAACAGTCTTTCAGATGGGACGTTAAACCGAGGTCTCGCGTCGGTGCTTTACACTGTGCACGTAAAATAACCAGAGGAGACTCTGGAATAGTTCTGTATCATTACACTATCCTACAAAATCTAAAATGACTAATCTCGTTATATGGGTAGCGATGTTAAACAGGGTTCATTCTAGGTCAGAATTTTTGGGAGAAGTGAGAAAGCGCGTGATCGCTTCCTTAAATGGTGTTCTTTAATATACTTTTGCAAAATAGGGTTAAAATGCACAGTACAACCATTAACCCTTTCAACCCCACAGGCCTCTAAATAGGCTTATGAAAAGTGTAGATCCAGATGAGCCGGCTCGTGACGAGCCGTCTCATCAGGATCTGCACTTTTTTGCCAGTAATAATTATTACTATTTTTAGATAAAATTACCCATTTTGATAAATGAACTGGTCCAAATGTAATTTTGTTATTAATTTATTGGTCTGAAAATATCACGCACCAGTCCATGTCAGTTACTTGGGGTTGAATGGGTTAAATACAACATTTGAATAGAAGGAGTGCTTTATAATGGGCCAGTGTATCTTACTAGACAAAATTTTGTTTGAAAATCGTAAAAACCAAAAAATATATATATTTTCTTTTTTTAGGGAGAAGTGGGGCCCCCAGAGAGCTAAGTCCCTATAGGGCGACAATTTCGCCCACATCGCCCTCTAAACTGATCCCTGTGTTAAATAAGCTTAAAAACACACTATATAATATGGCTTCAAGCAGTTTCTGTCAGTTACATATAAGGAAACCATAACCTTTAAATGCTGTCAAATATGACAAACTCATGAGACACATTATTTAATCGCTGCCTTTTCTGCTACCTCCCTTGGCAGATAAAGTCTGATTTATCCCCTAAATGTATATTGGCAGGGCATGGCATGACAGGGCGGGGCTGGGTAGAGCAGGGCTAGTCCACATAATCTATAATCTGGGGCTGGAACTTATGGGGCGGTAACTAGAGCCACAGAGTGGGGCTAGTGCAGTCCAGTCCATGGTAGGCAGGCACGTGCCTAGGCATACGCATGTGCGTACACTTGATTGGAAAAGTTAAAAATATAAAAACGCGAAATATGCAGTAAAAATCGATGCCTTACCTGGGTACTATCTCCAAATTATGTGTTAATAATTACTTCGAAAATAGTGCTGGAAATAGCCTAGAATGCACCACAGGACGTCTAGATATAAAAATCTTCTCGAGGGGCATGCCCCCAGACCCCCCTAGCCGGTTTCGCAACTGCGGTGCTCGATGCTGTGCGCATAACCAAAAATGGCCTAGGTACACCACTGGAAGGATAGGGTAGGATAGGTTAGGTAGTTAGCCTAGGTACACCACTGGGAGGATAGGGTAGGATAGGTTAGGTAGTTAGCCTAGGTACACCACTGGGAGGATAGGGTAGGATAGGTTAGGTAGTTAGCCTAGGTACACCACTGGGATGATAGGTTAAGTAGTTAGCCTAGGTACACCACTGGGAGGATAGGGTAGGTAGTTAGCCTAGGTACACCACTGGGAGGATAGGGTAGGTAGTTAGCCTAGGTACACCACTGGAAGGATAGGTTAGGTAGTTAGATTTTTCAGACAGTTAATATATTGTCAATCATACATTTTTTTGTTGCAGTGAAAGAAAGATATGGAACTTGTTATAGAGTTATCACCCTTCAATTAATAAAACTATTTGTGAACAATTGTTTGACTTCTTGTGTGTGTGTGTTTTACGTTTATATATCGTCGCTACCGGTTGCCCATATGAGCGATGCCTCCTGAAGAGATTAGTAATTTTAGATTTTTGGAGGATAGTGCAATGATACAGAGAGAGACCCATTCCAGAGTCTCCTCTGGTTCTTTTACGTGCACGGTGTAAAGCACCGACACGAGACCTTGGTTTAAAGTCCTCAGTATTAATTTTATTAGGGTCAAACGGGTGATCGAACCTGAGATCCCTGGATTACCAGTCCAGTATGTTACCACTGGACTACATATCCGTCTGTTGTTTGACTTCTTAAAAAGAAACGAATATGTTAATCAAGGACCCTTCAGTTAGCAAGAATATAGACAACTTTCTGTCTCCTACGAGTACTTTGATTATTCAATAAACACTCGCCGATAAAATCCGTTAGTGAAACCGATCCGAATGATATCAACAAAATCGATGAAGTGAAAATTGAAGGTAAGATTATTTTTAATTATCCGATAGAAACTAAGAAATTGTGCATTTTTAAAGATATACAAAGCTATAATTCAATATGTTTGAAGCATTCAAATACATCATGTTTGCAGTTACTGGTTTAATCGGAAAGGAAATCGTAAATATTTACAAAATTTCGTTGCAAACGGTGCAAGGATACAGATTTACCTGATAAATACACCCTGACATACCAGTTGACATGATAATCGCAGCTCCATCCCATGTACAAAGTTATCTGTATACAAATGATATAAAGTAACCAAGCCCACAAGTTGTCGTTTGAACACACGATCCTCCATTGTGTGGTGGCAAACTTTGGAATCGAACGATCCCGGGTTCGATACTCGGTCAGGCCATGTATGTAGTGTCATTGAGCAAGGCACCTCACACACATTGCTTAGTATTGGTTAACCGCTTAGGGCGGCTAAGCCTGCCCAGGAAACCGCTTAGGGCGGCTAAGCCTGCCCAGGAAACCGCTTAGGGCGGCTAAGCCTGCCCAGGAAAACATGTCTAGGTCCCCGCAATAGGCTGATTAAGGTTTGACATTAAAGGAACATACATGTATACATACATACATTACCTTGCTGTTGTAAGACTTACAAGTCTAGCTATATACCAGTACACTCCTAGTCTCTTCATGATTTTGAATCATACAAATATCCAACGGTGTATTGAGAATTAATATCACTAGTAGAGCATCAGATTTGGAATTGAATGGTCCCTGGTTAGATATTTGGTAAGGGCGCGTATGTTATGTCATTGAGCAAGGCACCTCACACAAGTAGCTTAGTACTAGAATTCCGTTTCTATATTTAGCGATAATATCTTGTAGAGAAGAGCTGTCGTTCTTCAAATCTACACCATCATAAAAATGAGGGTGTAAGTAGATGGCGCTACGATCGGAAATCAAGTTTCCCCAGGCTGTCATTTTGCCAGAAGCTAAAACGTGAAAAATCGACAGACTGGAACCCAGGCTACGTTATGCCTTGTGTGTGTATTTTCCATGTCAAAGGGGCCTCCATGGCTGAGTGGTTACGGTCGTTGACTTCAAATCATTTGACCCTCACCACTAGAGGTTCGAATCCCAATGGGGGTGTCAAATTCTTCAAGTGAAGAAGCTATCAAGCTTGCTTATGGTAGGTCAGTGGTTCTACCCAAGTGTCAGCTCGTTTTCCTGCTTGTGAGTTGCCCCAACTGTTGGTGCGACTTTATGGTAGGTCAGTGGTTCTACCCAAGTGTCAGCCCATTTTCCTGCTTGTGAGTTGCCCCAACTGTTGGTGCGACTTTATGGTAGGTCAGTGGTTCTACCCAAGTGTCAGCTCGTTTTCCTGCTTGTGAGTTGCCCCAACTGTTGGTGCGATTTTATGGTAGGCCAGTGGTTCTACCCAAGTGTCAGCCCGTTTTACTGCTTGTGACCTGTTGGTGTGACTTTAAGCACCTCAAAACGGATGAAATTCAGCAGACTGTTAAATTCTGAGAACTCTGCTGAAAAATAAGAATAAAGCGGTTACAGGGTTCCCTCTGTCAGAATTGTTGTCTAATTGAAAAAAAACTGGAGCCAATTTGAAAAACTAAAAAGAGCCATATAGTTCACAGATAAGTAAATATTTAACAGGGATCATTCTAGAGGGCGATGTGGGCGAAATAGTCGCCCTAGCAGGGGCGGCGCCATGGGGGGTTCGGGGGGTGCGAACGAACCCCCTTTTCATTTAATGGTGTACGATCATATGATGAAACCCATCTCAAGGAATGCTTCATATCATCATCACCACTCGCAAAATGAGATGATTCATTTGATTGGCCACTCCATCATCCAAGCAGATATTATTACAGAGATTAAGAAATCAGGTTTTCACACTGTAATGGTGGATGAGGTAACATCAAGCAATGATGAAATTCTATCAGTTTGCTTTCGCTTTGTAGACGAAGAGAAACAGATACGAGAGGAGTTCGTTGAGTTCATCAACATTCATAGAATTACTGGCGAAGCTATCGCTAATGCCATCCTGGAGTTCCATAAAAACGTTGGTTTGGATATTCATCAGCTTCAGGGGCAGTGCTATGATGGTGCCTCAAACATCTCTAGCGAGAAGAAAGGCGTATCTGGAATAATTTCACAGCATGCACCAAATGCTCCATATACCCATTGCAATGGACATATTCTTAATCTTTCCATTGCCGCTAGCTGTAAAGCTAATAACATACAGCATGTGATTGCTACCATGAAGGATGTAGCTATCTTCTTCAACTACTCTCCAAAACGGGAAATGCTCATATAAATGATAGCGGAAAAACGTCACGTTCACAATGCCACCACTAGAAAAGTGATAATTGGCATGTGCAAGACCCGTTGGTCGGAGCGCGATACCGCTTATGAGCATTTCTACCTGGCCCTACCATTCCTGGTAGAGTGCTTTGATATCATCAGTGGCACTCACCCGGACATGGATGATTTTGATAAGGCGTGTACGGAAGGCTGGGACTCGGAATCAAAGAAAGATGCAATTGCTCACGCTAAAGCTGTGACGGATTTCGGTTTTATTGTTGGTCTGGTGTCGCTGTATTACCTGTTGCACCCTCTTCACGGCGTTACCGTCTACCGTCAGGGTCGAACGATAGACATTGTAAAAGCTTACCAGTTGATTGATGAAACCGCGTCTGATATGAAAGCGACACGTGACAACGTTGAAGAAGGTTTCAAAAAGATCTACAAACAAGCCGAACGCATCGCAGAGAAACTAAACGTTGATCCGTCTTTGCCACGCATTGCCAAACGCCAGATCCATCGTCAAAATCAGCCCGCTGATACACCAGAAGAATATTATCACCGTACAGTTGCCATTGCACTTATTGACTGCATCATCAGTGAGATGGATACACGATTTAACAAACTTTCACAGAGAGCTGTGAAGCTGCTGATGCTTGTTCCTGCCATCTGTTTTACCATACATTTTGAGCTCTAGAATGCAGGAAATGCCATTTCAGAGCTTCCAGATTTCCGTCGCACTTGCATCGAACCCCCTCCAGAAATTCCTAGCGCCGCGCCTGCCTAGGGACCCTGACTTCGCCCTCTTGGGGCCCCACTTCCCCATAAAAAAAATGTTTTTTATTTTTTGGTTTTTTATATGTTTTTATGTATGTATAAATTGCATGTTTGACCAGTGCAAGTTGAAGAAATGTTCATGCTTTCTGAATACCATTAATTTTAACACATTCAAAAAACATTTATTTTTAGCAATCACTTATAAGACAGGAAGCGACTTTGAGGTCATAATCAATTCTAGAGGGATCATTCTAGAGGGCGATGTGGGCGAAATTGTCGCCCTAGGGACCCTGACTTCGCCAACTTCTCCCTAATAAAAACAAAATATTTTTTGGTTTTTACGATTTTCAAACAAAATTGTGTCTAGTAAGATACACTGGCCCATTATAAAGCACTCCTTCTATTCAAATGTTGTATTTAATGGTTGTACTGTGCATTTTAACCCTATTTTGCAGAAGTATATTAAAGAACACCATTTAAGGAAGCGATCACGTGCTTTCTCACTTCTCCCAACAATTCTGACCTAGAATGAACCCTGATTTAAAGCCAAGCATTATTTTTTTTGCCAATTCACAAAATTTAACACCGGTATTATTTTTGTTAGCGCCATTGGTGACCGACAGAGGGAACACTGGGTTATGTGAATTTGAAAACTTGAAATATTGTACAAATTTGCTTCTTGTGCATGTTTATGACACTGTCATCATCATTGCTACATAAAAATTGACTTCCTATCAGGGTTCATTCTAGGTCAGAATTTTTGGGAGAAGTGAGAAAGCGCATGATCGCTTCCTTAAAGTTACCGTACTCTAATCGATTAGAAGGAATAGGTTCGTTCCAGTACAGCTTATGTTTTCATTATTTTGGCAAATAGGCAGGGATCAGTTTAGAGGGCGATGTGGGCGAAATTGTCGCCCTAGGGACCCTGACTTCGCCCTCTGGGGACACCACTTCTACCTAAAAAGAATTTTTTTTTTTGGTTTTTACCATTTTCAAACAAAATTTTGTCTAGTAAGATACACTGGCCCATTATAAAGCACTCATTCTATTAAAATGTTGTATTTAATGGTTGTACTGTGCATTTTAACCCTATTTTGCAGAAGTATATAGGTCAGAATGTTTGGGAGAAGATATGTCCACACAATGAGCTGTTATAAATTTATGAAATTGTTATTGACATGCTTGAATCTTGCCACTGTTTACTCCATACTAGTCTTGTATCTGATCTGAACAAATACTTACAGATATCGGCGGATACATTAATTTCACGCTGGTAAGTAAATATAGCACCTCGACTACCCCAATATTTTTGAAGATGGAATGTTATTACTAAATTTCTACTCCTCTGTCCAGTTATAGAGCACTACATGTATATTTCATATTTACTGGTCCCAGGTACGTAAAATATTTTGAGAAGATTTTTTAATAGATCTAATCATCTTTAGTTTGCTTGTACAATTGTGGTTAATTGTGTTTTTGTCTATTGTCCAGTGGTTCCACTGTAACCTATCATCACTGATGGTCACGTGTTCGAGCCCCGCTCAGACCGTGTCTCATTTATATGAAAAAGTTGGCAGTTTCTTACTGAGGTTGGTGCACCCAAGTACTGGTTAACCGTTGGAGCCTGCTCAGGAAAGGTGTTGTTAGGTAAACTGCCCGCCGGCGATATAGCCCAAAATGGTGCTGATGCAGGCGTATAACCCGAAATATAACATATCTATTGTCCAGTGAAGCAGGCCCTGCGGTTATAAAACTTTTCTCAGATCTCAAGCCTCAAGTGATCTGATTGGTTGATTCTGAGTGTTACTGTGAGCTGAACCAATGAGACGATTGAGACTTAAGTTTTGAGATTGGAGAAAAGTTTTATAACCTCCAGGCACTGAGGTTATAAGATTTTTCTCAGACCTCTAGCTAAAGTAATCTGATTGGTTGATTCTGAGTGTTACTGTGAGCTGAACCAATGAGACGATTGAGACTTAAGTTTTGAGATTGGAGAAAAGTTTTATAACCTCCAGGCACCGAGGTTATAAGATTTTTCTCAGACCTCTAGCTAAAGTAATCTGATTGGTTGATTCTGAGTGTTATTGTCAGCTGAACCAATGAAACGATTGAGACTTGAGATTGGAGAAAAGTTTTATAACCTCCAGGCCAGGTATCATTGTTGTATGTATATATATAATATTTATTCCACCTCTTTGGTACTCAATATATATCGGGTATTCAGGGCTCATTCCAGAGGGTGACATGGGCGAAGTAGTCGCCCTTGGGACCATGACTTCGCCTTTTTTTTTTAATTTTTTTTTTTTACAATTTTCAGGCAAAATATTGTACGCTGGCCATTGTAAAGCACTCCTTCTATTCAAATGTTGTATTTAACCCTTTCAACCCCACAGGCCTCTAAATAGGCCTATGAAAAGTGTAGATCCAGATGAGCCGGCTCGTGACGAGCCGTCTCATCAGGATCTGCACTTTTTTGCCAGTAATAATTATTACTATTTTTGGATAAAATTACCCATTTTGATAAATGAACTGGTCCAAAGGTAATTTTCTTATTAATTTATTGGTCTGAAAATATCACGCACCAGTCCATGTCAGTTACTTGGGGTTGAATGGGTTAATGGTCATAGTGTGCATTTTAACCCTATTATGTTGAAATTTATTAAATAATACCATTAGATGATGCAATCTTTCTCAGCTTTCCTCGTACTACATGATAAACTCACCTTGTAACTGTTCTAACTGGCTAATATTTGCAGTGTATATTTTGCGGCCCCGAGATTATGGCGGTTTATATATACCATGTTGATCTTAACAATTAATTGATTATCGATAACTCTGCCTGGACCTCAATTTGTTACTAGTATTGACAGGTAATATAACAGTAAATCCCATGCATTGCTGTAAGTTCCTCGACTATCTAGGTCGGTCCTATGTCTTTAAGGCATGAAGTGTACATGTCGGGGTCAAGTCTCTACGGGTGGGCGACCTTTGGTCTCTAACTTACAAGTCACTTTGGGCGGGCTGATCTATTCATGGTCAAGTCTCTACGGGTGGACGACCTTTGGTCTCTAACTTACAATCCCTTTCAGTGGGCTGACCTATTCAGTGTCAAGCCTCTATGGGTGGGCGGCCTTTGGTTTCTAACTTACAAGTCACTTTGGGCGGGCTGACCTGTTCAGGGTCAAGCCTCTATGGGTGGGCGACCTTTGGTCTCTAACTTACAAGTCACTTTGGGCAGGCTGACCTATTCATGATCAAGTCTCTACGGGTGGACGACCTTTGGTCTCTAACTTACAGTACCTGCGGGCGGGCTGACATATTCAGGGTCAAGCCTCTATGGGTGGACGACCTTTGGTCTCTAACTTACAGTATCTGCGAGCGGGCTGACATATTCAGGGTCAAGTCTCTATGGGTGGACGACCTTTGGTCTCTAACTTACAGTACCTGCGGGCGGGCTGACATACTCAGGGTCAAGCCTCTATGGGTGGACGACCTTTGTTCTCTAACTTACAATCCCTTTCGGTGGGCTGACCTATTCAGTGTCAAGCCTCTATGGGTGGACGACCTTTGGTCTCTAACTTACAATCCCTTTCGGTGGGCTGACCTATTCAGTGTCAAGCCTCTACGGGTGGACGACCTTTGGTCTCTAACTTACAGTACCTGCGGGCGGGCTGACATATTCAGGGTCAAGCCTCTATGGGTGGACGACCTTTGGTCTCTAACTTACAGTATCTGCGAGCGGGCTGACATATTCAGGGTCACGCCTCTATGGGTGGACGACCTATGGTCTCTAACTTACAGTACCTGCGGGCGGGCTGACATATTCAGGGTCAAGCCTCTATGGGTGGGCGACCTTTGGTCTCTAACTTACAATCCCTTTGGGTGGGCTGACCTATTCAGGGTCAAGCCTCTATGGGTGGGCGACCTTTGGTCTCTAACTTACAGTTCCTTTGGGCGGGCTGACCTATTCATGTTCAAGTCTCTATGAGTGGACGACATTTGGTCTCTAACTTACAATCCCTTTGGGCGGGCTGACCTATTCAGGGTCAAGCCTCTATGGGTGGGCGACCTTTGGACTCTAGCTTACAAGTCACTTTGGGCAGGCTGACCTATTCCGGGTCCAAGCCTCTATGGGTGGGCAACCTTTGGTCTCTAACTTACAATCCCTTTGGGTTGGCTGACCTATTCAAAATACAATAACGAAAACGACTTTAATAGCATATAAACATGTGTGTATAGAATTGCAATTAAGAATATAAACCAATATGTAATGGATATAATGTAGCGTTTACTGCCCTGCCAGTTCCCCAAGGGTTTCAATGTCTGAATATTTAATGAACTACCGCAATAAGTTGTTTGTGATGTTAGAATTATACAGGCGCGTAGCTACTAGCTAGCTGCCTCTTAGCGCAGTGCTTAGCGCGCACGCTTTTCACCAGTGCAACCCGGGTTCGATCTTTGAACCGGGAAGTATGTGATATGGTACGGTGGTCGCCTGATCGGACAGGTGGGTTTTCTCCTGGTTCCTCCCACACGAAAGACCACATATACACTTTCATCCGCGCCAACCAGAGTGATTAATATAAGTTGTTTAAACTTGCTTCGCAATCGTTGTAAAATAAATAAAGTTTAATTTATTAGGCATTTTACACATTTAACCCTTTCCTTCATAGAGATTTAGGTTAATATACTATTATATCTCCATACAAACGGCAGCCATTTAACCCTTTCCTTCATAGAGATTTAGGTTAATATACTATTATATCTCCATACAAACGGCAGCCATTTAACCCTTTCCTTCATAGAGATTTAGGTTAATATACTATTATATCTCCATACAAACGACAGCCATTTAACCCTTTCCTTCATAGAGATTTAGGTTAATATACTATTATATCTCCATACAAACGGCAGCCATTTAACCCTTTCCTTCATAGAGATTTAGGTTAATATACTATTATATCTCCATACAAACGACAGCCATTTAACCCTTTCCTTCATAGAGATTTAGGTTAATATACTATTATATCTCCATACAAACGACAGCCATTTAACCCTTTCCTTCATAGAGATTTAGGTTAATATACTATTATATCTCCATACAAACGGCAGCCATTTAACCCTTTCCTTCATAGAGATTTAGGTTAATATACTATTATATCTCCATACAAACGGCAGCCATTTAACCCTTTCCTTCATAGAGATTTAGGTTAATATACTATTATATCTCCATACAAACAGCAGCCATTTAACCCTTTCCTTCATAGAGATTTAGGTTAATATACTATTATATCTCCATACAAACGGCAGCCATTTAACCCTTTCCTTCATAGAGATTTAGGTTAATATACTATTATATCTCCATACAAACGATAGTCATTTAGCTATCACGCAGTGGATACGTAGTCGCCATATCTATCCCACCTCCATAGATATTACTGGGACTACATGAGATTCTAGCCTTTATTATGAACATTGGTTTGGCTATTACATTGTCGATGTATGTCATATTGGTAATAGCGTCAAGAGGTGCTTCTATAAGGGAAATGGTTAAAAAATATTATTTAAAATTTATAGCTGACTTATAAGACTGGAAGCCACTTTGAGGACATAATATTGCGTCGTATTATTATTATTATTATTATATACCAAACTTATATAGCGCTCTTTTCATCTAAAAATAAAACGTTCAAAAGCACTTTACAGCCTAAATATCACAAATATTGATAAAAACTTCCACATACAATGAGATAAAACAAGACAAAATAGCAAACACAATTACAATGGATTCTAAATATGCTATAAAATATTCGGATCTAAAATTATAACAATTAAAATATAGGTAATAATTAAATAAAATGTGTTCATTTGCAGTCTTAATCCTGATTGAGCACAGACACAGTTCGATAGTTATGTTCCATATGAACATTTAAAAAGGTGTGTCTTCAAAGCCTTTTTGAAAGAACACAATGTTGTTGCACTTCTAAGATTTGATGGAAGAGAATTCCAAAGTTTGGGGCAGCAGTCATGAAACTTCTATCTCCGTATGTGACAGTCCGACGTCTTGGTAACACAAGAGTAGCTGCTTCATTTTTAGACCGTAAGTCTCTCCTTTGTGGAAGTCGTGATAGCGCAGTGGATGCGCGTTCGCTTCAGCTGGAAAGGTCCGGAGTTCGAGCCCTACTGGAGCTGTTACGATTGTGCCCTTAGGCAAGGCATTTAAATTCCACATTGCCTCTTCTCTCTCCCTCGTGGCGATGGATTCCATCAGGAATGAGGTCTCGAGAGTGATTTATATATGTTGAAATAACTTGTTTCGCAATCGAGCTAAAATAAATTTGTATAAGTCTCTTGGTATATAAACCTCAAGCATATAAATCGGTGCTTCTCCATTCAATGCTTTATATGCGTGAGTCAGTATTTTATACTTTATTCTTTCTTGAACTGGTAGCCAATGAAGTTCTTTTAGAATGGGCTTTACACGATATAGGCCAGGGATCATTCTAGAGGGCGATGTGGGCGAAATTGTCGCCCTAGGGACCCTGACTTCGCCCTCTTCTCCCTAAAAAAATAAATATATATTTTTTGGTTTTTACGATTTTCAAACAAAATGTTGTCTAGTAAGATACACTGGCCAATTATAAAGCACTCCTTCTATTCAAATGTAGTATTTAATGGTTGTACTGTGCATTTTAACCCTATTTTGCAGAAGTATATTAAAGAACACCATTTAAGGAAGCAATCACAAGCTTTCTCACTTCTCCCAAAAATTCTGACCTAAAATGAACCTTCATCAGTACCATTTTGGTTTGTATAATAATATTTTATATTTCCTAGCAATCGACAACTCGAAATGACCTTGATTTCTTGGAAAATGAATGAGACATAATGTAAATTACTGATTACTTCCGCGTTAGGTGATGAGTTTGTTACATCTCCCTTAGGTGTTTGGTTTTTGTTCTGGACCTGGAATGAACCCTGTATGCGAGTATGTATGGTATTTGCTTGCGATTTAAAAGATATTACTTTGGAAATTACACGAAAGCTCAACAGAATCTTTTGGGGGATGTCCACAAATCCCTCTACCATTGGGGATGCACATCAATTCAGGGCCAGCTACGCCACTGCTCGGGGTTTAATGCAAGCAATTTTCAAGTAGATATCGGTGATACCATTAAGAAATATCTGAGAATGGAGAACGGATCAACAATATCTGCTGGTGTAAACTGTTGCGATAAATTGTCGGGGAATAATGGATGTAAGCCAACAAAGGTATGAATTACTAGTAATTTAGTACAGTGTAAACATGTGTTAGTGGTAGCCTGTATTATGCAGCAACCTGTATTAAGCAGCTAACCTGTATTAAGCAGCTAACCTGTATTATGCAGCTAACCTGTATTAAGCAGCTAACCTGTATTATGCAGCTAACCTGTATTAAGCAGCTAACCTGTATTATGCAGCCAACCTGTATTATGCAGCTAACCTGTATTAAGCAGCTAACCTGTATTAAGCAGCTAACCTGTATTATGCAGCTAACCTGTCTTAAGCAGCCAATCTGTATTATGCAGCCAACCTGTATTAAGCAGCTAACCTGTATTATGCAGCTAACCTGTATTAAGCAGCAACCTGTAAACACCAACCAACACACCACAACACACCACAACACAACCAACACACCAAGCAGCCAACCTGTATTAAGCAGCCAACCTGTATTATGCAGCCAGCCTGTATTAAGCAGCTAACCTGTATTATGCAGCTAACCTGTATTAAGCAGCCAACCTGCATTAAGCAGCCAACCTGTATTAAGCAGCCAGCCTGTATTAAGCAGCCAACCTGTATTAAGCAGTCAGTTTCCAAATTCCCAATATGTTGAGTGTGAGGATATTTATGATACTGAGGAAAACGCGCTGCTTTAACCCTATGCATACTGGGTAAAATAAAGGCTATAAATAATTCAAAATAATTGTAGCGGACAACAAATAATTAATGTGTTTTTCTTATTTGTTATTTGGTAATCTGTTATTGAATTTCATTAGAATTCTTTGTGTCGTTATGACAATTCTGATGAAATTTCTGACACATTTAAACATTATTTTCAACGCTATCGCGCAAAGAGATAGTACAGGTTGGCTGCATAATAGAGGTGACCACTAACACATGCTTAACTAATGAGAGACATCTCTAATTTTCTATTACCTCCCTTGGTAGATAAAGTCTGATTTATTCCAAAATGTAAATAGGTCTTTTTAGTTAGAATCCTTTGTTTTTACTATTGTTCCCTAACCAGATGTTGCGGTATGATAAATGTGATTTTATCCAAATCATGTTAATTAACTGATAACATTCGTTTACAAATAAGTATCCATTGCATTATTCTGTATGAAATCTGTTGAGATATAGTAATATAAAACTCGTAAGAAGCGATAGTGGAATAAAATTGCTAGCATGTTGTGCAAAGGAAACAACGATAAAAACAGAGGAAAACACTTAATAGGATCTATTCAGGGGCAGTAACTGACCGATGTCTCTCATTGTAGCAGACGACAATTCATTAATGCGTTTGTCTTGCTTGTAAAGCTCAAAACTCTGGAAATATACTTAACCCATTCAACCCCAAGTAACTGACATGGACTGGTGCACCCATTCAACCCCAGGTAACTGACATGGACTGGTACACCCATTCAACCCCAAGTAACTGAAATGGACTGGTGTATAATATTTTTAGACCAATAAATTAACAAGAAAATTACATTTGGACCAGTTCATTTATCAAAATGGGTAATTTTTGTCTAAAAATAGTAATATTACTGGCAACAAAATAGTAATATTACTGGCAAAAAGTGCACGAGCCGTCTCATCTGGATCTACACTTTTTGTAAGACTATTTAGAGGCCTGTGGTGTTGAAAGAGTTAAGGACAAAAGTTTTGCATGGGATTTTTTTTATATCGGCAATTAAAGCAGCATTACATCGTAATAAAGGATGTTTTGGGTAAAATATAAATACTAATGTGTGTGTGTTTACAAAAATCGAAAATAGTCGCTCAGAAACGATACAATTCCAATAAATTTAAACCGTCGTATACGCGAATTTGTTTATCAACAAACGAAATGTAAACACGCACAGCGTAGAAAACAACGTATATATTTTGAACATGAAAGACTATCTATCTTCTTCTAATGTCGAACCCCTCGCGGGGATGTAGACATGTCCCTAAAAGACTTAGATAACAGAGGTATGAATCAACATCTCAAGTAATTTAATTAAAAAAGACAACGTGGGACAAATGGTGATGATGTATTCCGAATGTAAATAAGTGCGGACGATGCGTTCTGGTTGTAAACAAATGCGTGACCGATCGACTCGGAAAGTCCTACTTTCGGTTTCGAGTTTGTTTTATTGCACAAAAAAACAACAGTTTACCAATTGAACATAAGTATACAAAGTATAATGTTAGAATGTGTAGCAGCATTGCTGCCCATACGTAATATTTGATTTTTCATATATCTTTTATTTCATACGATGTAATGCTGCTTTAAGGTCAATAACAAGCAGATAATAACTACCATTGCAGAGAAATGGTAGGACACAATTCATTGACAATTTAAATGACAAAATATTTAAAGTGGTACTTGCTTCTTATTGACGTTAATTGCCGATATAAAAAATACCAGCGCCAAACTTTTGTCCGTAAGTTTAATTATGTCATGGAATTTAATTAGAATTGTGTTCTTATAGAACAAACCTCATGACGTACTGTCCATTCTTGCCTATACGGTGATCCTGCCTTATAGCAGAAACCTGCATGACGTACTGTCCATGCTTGCCTATACGGTGATCTCGCCTTATAGCACAAACCTGCATGACGTACTGTCCATGCTTGCCTATACGGTGATCTCGCCTTATAGCACAAACCTGCATGACGTACTGTCCATTCTTGCCTATAAGGTGATCTCGCCTTATAGCACAAACCTGCATGACGTACTGTCCATTCTTGCCTATACGGTGATCTCGCCTTATCGCACAAAACTGCATGACGTACTGTACATTCTTGCCTATACGGTGATCTCGCCTTATCGCACAAACCTGCATGACGTATTGTCCATTCTTGCCTATACGGTGATCTCGCCTTATCGCACAAAACTGCATGACGTACTGTCCATTCTTGCCTATACGGTGATCTCGCCTTATAGCACAAACCTGCATGACGTACTGTCCATTCTTGCCTTTACGGTGATCTCGCCTTATAGCACAAACCTGCATGACGTACTGTCCATTCTTGCCTATACGGTGATCTCGCCTTATCGCACAAAACTGCATGACGTACTGTACATTCTTGCCTATAAGATGATCTCGTCTTATAGCACAAACCTGCATGATGTACTGTCCATTCTTGCCTATACGGTGATCTCGCCTTATCGCACAAAACTGCATGACGTACTGTACATACTTGCTTATAAGGTGATCTCGCCTTATCGCACAAAACTGCATGACGTACTGTCCATTCTTGCCTATACGGTGATCTCGCCTTATCGCACAAAACTGCATGACGTACTGTATATACTTGCTTATAAGGTGATCTCGCCTTATCGCACAAACCTGCATGACGTAACGTCCATACTTGCCTATAAGGTGATCTCGCCTTATAGCACAAACCTGCATGACGTAACGTCCATACTTGCCTATAAGATGATCTCGCCTTATCGCACTAAACTGCATGACGTACTGTACATACTTGCCTATAAGGTGATCTCGCCTTATCGCACAAAACTGCATGACGTACTGTCCATTCTTGCCTATAAGGTGATCTCGCCTTATAGCACAAACCTGCATGACGTACTGTCCATTCTTGCCTATAAGATGATCTCGCCTTATCGCACAAAACTGCATGACGTACTGTACATACTTGCCTATAATGTGATCTCGCCTTATCGCACAAACCTGCATGACGTACTGTCCATTCTTGCCTATAAGGTGATCTTGCCTTATAGCACAAAACTGCATGACGTACTGTACATTCTTGCCTATACGGTGATCTCGCCTTATCGCACAAAACTGCATGACGTACTGTACATTCTTGCCTATACGGTGATCTCGCCTTATCGCACAAACCTGCATGACGTACTGTCCATTCTTGCCTATACGGTGATCTCGCCTTATCGCACAAACTGCATGACGTACTGTCCATTCTTGCCTATACGGTGATCTCGCCTTATAGCACAAACCTGCATGACGTACTGTCCATTCTTGCCTATACGGTGATCTCGCCTTATAGCACAAACCTGCATGACGTACTGTCCATTCTTGCCTATACGGTGATCTCGCCTTATCGCACAAAACTGCATGACGTACTGTACATTCTTGCCTATAAGATGATCTCGTCTTATAGCACAAACCTGCATGACGTACTGTCCATTCTTGCCTATACGGTTATCTCGCCTTATCGCACAAAACTGCATGACGTACTGTACATACTTGCTTATAAGGTGATCTCGCCTTATCGCACAAAACTGCATGACGTACTGTCCATTCTTGCCTATACGGTGATCTCGCCTTATCGCACAAAACTGCATGACGTACTGTACATACTTGCTTATAAGGTGATCTCGCCTTATCGCACAAAACTGCATGACGTACTGTCCATTCTTGCCTATACGGTGATCTCGCCTTATCGCACAAAACTGCATGACGTACTGTCCATTCTTGCCTATAAGGTGATCTCGCCTTATAGCACAAACCTGCATGACGTACTGTCCATTCTTGCCTATAAGATGATCTCGCCTTATCGCACAAAACTGCATGACGTACTGTACATACTTGCCTATAAGGTGATCTCGCCTTATCGCACAAAACTGCATGACGTACTGTCCATTCTTGCCTATAAGGTGATCTCGCCTTATCGCACAAACCTGCATGACGTACTGTCCATTCTTGCCTATAAGATGATCTCGCCTTATCGCACAAAACTGCATGACGTACTGTACATACTTGCCTATAAGGTGATCTCGCCTTATCGCACAAACCTGCATGACATACTGTACATACTTGCCTATAAGGTGATCTCGCCTTATAGCACAAACCTGCATGACGTACTGTACATACTTGCCTATAAGGTGATCTCGCCTTATAGCACAAACCTGCATGACGTAACGTCCATTCTTGCCTATAAGGTGATCTCGCCTTATAGCACAAACCTGCATGACGTACTGTCCATTCTTGCCTATACGGTGATCTCGCCTTATCGCACAAAACTGCATGACGTACTGTACATTCTTGCCTATACGGTGATCTCGCCTTATCGCACAAACCTGCATGACGTACTGTCCATTCTTGCCTATACGGTGATCTCGCCTTATCGCACAAAACTGCATGACGTACTGTCCATTCTTGCCTATACGGTGATCTCGCCTTATAGCACAAACCTGCATGACGTACTGTCCATTCTTGCCTATACGGTTATCTCGCCTTATAGCACAAACCTGCATGACGTACTGTCCATTCTTGCCTATACGGTGATCTCGCCTTATCGCACAAAACTGCATGACGTACTGTACATTCTTGCCTATAAGATGATCTCGTCTTATAGCACAAACCTGCATGACGTACTGTCCATTCTTGCCTATACGGTTATCTCGCCTTATCGCACAAAACTGCATGACGTACTGTACATACTTGCTTATAAGGTGATCTCGCCTTATCGCACAAAACTGCATGACGTACTGTCCATTCTTGCCTATACGGTGATCTCGCCTTATCGCACAAAACTGCATGACGTACTGTACATACTTGCTTATAAGGTGATCTCGCCTTATCGCACAAAACTGCATGACGTACTGTCCATTCTTGCCTATACGGTGATCTCGCCTTATCGCACAAACCTGCATGACGTACTGTCCATTCTTGCCTATAAGGTGATCTCGCCTTATAGCACAAACCTGCATGACGTACTGTCCATTCTTGCCTATAAGATGATCTCGCCTTATCGCACAAAACTGCATGACGTACTGTACATACTTGCCTATAAGGTGATCTCGCCTTATCGCACAAAACTGCATGACGTACTGTCCATTCTTGCCTATAAGGTGATCTCGCCTTATAGCACAAACCTGCATGACGTACTGTCCATTCTTGCCTATAAGATGATCTCGCCTTATCGCACAAAACTGCATGACGTACTGTACATACTTGCCTATAAGGTGATCTCGCCTTATCGCACAAAACTGCATGACGTACTGTCCATTCTTGCCTATACGGTGATCTCGCCTTATCGCACAAAACTGCATGACGTACTGTCCATTCTTGCCTATAAGGTGATCTTGCCTTATAGCACAAAACTGCATGACGTACTGTACATTCTTGCCTATAAGATGATCTAGTCTTATAGCACAAACCTGCATGACGTACTGGACATTCTTGCCTATAAGGTGATCTCGTCTGATAGCACAAACCTGCATGACGTACTGTACATACTTGCCTATACGGTGATCTCGCCTTATAGCACAAACCTGCATGACGTACTGTACATTCTTGCCTATAAGGTGATCTCGCCTTATAGCACAAACCTGCATGACGTACTGTACATACTTGCCTATACGGTGATCTCACCTTATAGCACAAACCTGCATGACGTACTGTACATTCTTGCCTATAAAGTGATCTCGCCTTATAGCACAAACCTGCATGACGTAACGTCCATACTTGCCTATAAGGTGATCTCGTCTTATAGCACAAACCTGCATGACGTAACGTCCATACTTGCCTATAAGGTGATCTCGTCTTATAGCACAAACCTGCATGACGTACTGTCCATTCTTGCCTATAAGATGATCTCGCCTTATCGCACAAAACTGCATGACGTACTGTACATACTTGCCTATAAGGTGATCTCGCCTTATCGCACAAAACTGCATGACGTACTGTCCATTCTTGCCTATACGGTGATCTCGCCTTATCGCACAAAACTGCATGACGTACTGTCCATTCTTGCCTATAAGGTGATCTTGCCTTATAGCACAAAACTGCATGACGTACTGTACATTCTTGCCTATAAGATGATCTAGTCTTATAGCACAAACCTGCATGACGTACTGGACATTCTTGCCTATAAGGTGATCTCGCCTGATAGCACAAACCTGCATGACGTACTGTACATACTTGCCTATACGGTGATCTCGCCTTATAGCACAAACCTGCATGACGTACTGTACATTCTTGCCTATAAGGTGATCTCGCCTTATAGCACAAACCTGCATGACGTACTGTACATACTTGCCTATACGGTGATCTCACCTTATAGCACAAACCTGCATGACGTACTGTACATTCTTGCCTATAAAGTGATCTCGCCTTATAGCACAAACCTGCATGACGTAACGTCCATACTTGCCTATAAGGTGATCTCGTCTTATAGCACAAACCTGCATGACGTAACGTCCATACTTGCCTATAAGGTGATCTCGTCTTATAGCACAAACCTGCATGACGTACTGTCCATGCTTGCCTATAAGGTGATCTTGCCGTATAGCACAAACCTGCATGACATACTGTACATACTTGCCTATAAGGTGATCTCGCCTTATAGCACAAACCTGCATGACGTACTGTACATACTTGCCTATAAGGTGATCTCGCCTTATAGCACAAACCTGCATGACGTACTGTACATACTTGCCTATACGGTGATCTCGCCTTATAGCACAAACCTGCATGACGTACTGTACATTCTTGCCTATAAGGTGATCTCGCCTTATAGCACAAACCTGCATGACGTAACGTCCATACTTGCCTATAAGGTGATCTCGCCTTATAGCACAAACCTGCATGACGTAACGTCCATACTTGCCTATAAGGTGATCTTGCCTTATAGCACAAACCTGCATGACGTACTGTACATTCTTGCCTATAAGGTGATCTCGCCTTATAGCACAAACCTGCATGACGTACTGTACATACTTGCCTATACGGTGATCTCACCTTATAGCACAAACCTGCATGACGTACTGTACATTCTTGCCTATAAAGTGATCTCGCCTTATAGCACAAACCTGCATGACGTAACGTCCATACTTGCCTATAAGGTGATCTCGTCTTATAGCACAAACCTGCATGACATACTGTCCATTCTTGCCTATATGGTGATCTCGCCTTATAGCACAAACCTGCATGACATACTGTCCATTCTTGCCTATAAGGTGATCTCGCCTTATAGCACAAACCTGCATGACGTACTGTACATACTTGCCTATAAGGTGATCTCGCCTTATAGCACAAACCTGCATGACGTACTGTACATACTTGCCTATAAGGTGATCTTGCCTTATAGCACAAACCTGCATGACGTACTGTACATACTTGCCTATAAGGTGATCTCGCCTTATAGCACAAACCTGCATGACGTACTGTCCATTCTTGCCTATACGGTGATCTCGCCTTATCGCATAAAACTGCATGACGTACAGTACATTCTTGCCTATACGGTGATCTCGCCTTATCGCACAAACCTGCATGACGTACTGTCCATTCTTGCCTATACGGTGATCTCGCCTTATCGCACAAAACTGCATGACGTACTGTCCATTCTTGCCTATACGGTGATCTCGCCTTATAGCACAAACCTGCATGACGTACTGTCCATTCTTGCCTATACGGTTATCTCGCCTTATCGCACAAAACTGCATGACGTACTGTACATACTTGCCTATAAGGTGATCTCGCCTTATCGCACAAAACTGCATGACGTACTGTCCATTCTTGCCTATAAGGTGATCTCGCCTTATCGCACAAAACTGCATGACGTACTGTCCATTCTTGCCTATAAGGTGATCTCGCCTTATCGCACAAAACTGCATGACGTACTGTCCATTCTTGCCTATACGGTGATCTCGCCTTATCGCACAAACCTGCATGACGTACTGTCCATTCTTGCCTATAAGGTGATCTCGCCTTATAGCACAAACCTGCATGACGTACTGTCCATTCTTGCCTATAAGATGATCTCGCCTTATCGCACAAAACTGCATGACGTACTGTACATACTTGCCTATAAGGTGATCTCGCCTTATCGCACAAAACTGCATGACGTACTGTCCATTCTTGCCTATAAGGTGATCTCGCCTTATAGCACAAACCTGCATGACGTACTGTACATACTTGCCTATAAGGTGATCTCGCCTTATAGCACAAACCTGCATGACGTACTGTACATACTTGCCTATAAGGTGATCTCGCCTTATAGCACAAACCTGCATGACGTACTGTACATACTTGCCTATACGGTGATCTCGCCTTATAGCACAAACCTGCATGACGTACTGTACATTCTTGCCTATAAGGTGATCTCGCCTTATAGCACAAACCTGCATGACGTAACGTCCATACTTGCCTATAAGGTGATCTCGCCGTATAGCACAAACCTGCATGACGTACTGTACATACTTGCCTATAAGATGATCTCGCCTATAAGATGATCTCGCCTATAAGACGATCTCGCCTATAAGATGGTCTCGCCTATAAGACGATCTTGCCTATAAGATAATCTCGCCTATAAGATGATCTCGCCTATAAGGCGATCTCGCCTATAAGACTATCTCGCCTATAAGACGATCTTGCCTATAAGACGATGTTGCCTATAAGACGATCTCGCCTATAAGACGATCTTGCCTATAAGACGATCTTGCCTATAAGACGATCTTGCCTATAAGACGATCTTGCCTATAAGACGATCTTGCCTATAAGACGATCTTGCCTATAAGACGATCTTGCCTATAAGACGATCTTGCCTATAAGGCGATCTTGCCTATAAGACGATCTTGCCTATAAGACGATCTTGCCTATAAGACGATCTTGCCTATAAGACGATCTTGCCTATAAGACGATCTTGCCTATAAGACGATCTTGCCTATAAGACGATCTTGCCTATAAGGCGATCTCGCCTATAAGACGATCTTGCCTATAAGGTGATCTTGCCTATAAGACGATCTTGCCTATAAGACGATCTTGCCTATAAGACGATCTTGCCTATAAGGCGATCTTGCCTATAAGACGATCTTGCCTATAAGACGATCTTGCCTCTAAGGCGATCTTGCCTATAAGGCGATCTTGCCTATAAGGTGATCTTGCCTCTAAGGCGATCTTGCCTCTAAGGCGATCTTGCCTATAAGGCGATCTTGCCTCTAAGGCGATCTTGCCTATAAGGCGATCTCGCCTATAAAGACGATCTTGCCTATAAGACGATCTTGCCTATAAGGTGATCTTACCTATAATACAATCTTGCCTATACGACGGCCCCTCATACCAGGGGTCATTTTAGAGGCCCCACTTCTCCCTAAATATATATTACTGACAGGCTGGTGTTTATTATAGTGTCACCCGTATTTAAAGGGCCAGCCATTTCTGGCTTATGAGACACCTCTTTTTATGAACAGTACTTCCCGAATATATGCTGGCGCCAGGCTGGTAGGCAATCGGTAACCATTATTTAACTAGCTGGCGGCTCACCAACCGGCCATATGAGAACGAACCCCTGACGAGATTCGAACCTTCGACTTCCCACTACGTAGGCGGACGGACGCCTTAACCACTGGGCCACGGAGACGGTATATATAATATACGGAACCCGGCACGATATAGCCTGAAAGCTTTCATGCAGCACAGCGCTCATTTACATGTAAAGCATATTGATCCTGATTTCTATCTCGCCCGGTTATTGGAAAATAGCACAAAATGCAAAGTAATAATATCAGTTTTCTGCACCATAATGGAGTTGTGTAATGGATGAGTTAATTTAAGTGCTATGTCGTGTGAATCTAGCCATCTGCTGAGCTGGAATACAGATTTAGTATTTTAATGTTTCCAATAGTGATGAAATATTGCAATTTACCAGTGAAATAAAATGTGTTATTCCACTGTTTGAAACATGCAGTGGAATAACACTCTTCTTTTTTTTTTTACCGCATCCGCGGTTGAGTGATTACGGTCGCTGATTTGTACATGTATACCACTGTAACCTATCATCACTGATGGTTACTGGTTCGAGCCCTGCTCGGGCCTGTGTCTAATTATATGAAAAAGTGGGAAGTTCCTTATAAAGGTTGGTGCAACAAGCATGGGTAAACCACTGGAGCCTGCCCAGGAAAGGTGTTATGTAAACTGCCCGCCGGCCGGCGATTTACCCCAAAATGGTGCTGATGCAGGCGTAAATCCCGAACAAAAAACAAACACCTAAGGGAGATGTAACGAACTCATCACCTAACGCGGAAGTAATCAGTAATTTACATTATGTCTCGTAAACTTCATTTTCCAAGAAATCAAGGTCATTTCGAGTCGTCGATTGCTAGGAAATATAAAATATTATTATACAAACCAAAATGGTACTGATAAAGGTTCAGTGTTCATTTTAGGTCAGAATTTTTGGGAGAAGTGAGAAAGTGCGTGATCGCTTCCTTAAATGGTGTTCTTTAATATACATGCCTATGCATATTTATTTGTAAGCTAATCTGACAAACAAATGTCAATTCATGAGCATGGATGGCAGTTATATATAAAAAAAAGTGAAAGTAGGATGTCATATAACGGTCATCCATGCTCCTGAATTGACGTTTGTTTGTCATTGGAGTCAATACTAAACACACGATACTTTCGTTTACAGATAATTTAACTAAGATTAGTCTACAAATAAATTTCCTTGTCTACAAATGTGAGATATAACAGTAAATCTGTACAGTGAAACCCCTCTAAACCAAACGGCTTCCGGACCGGAAGAGTAGTTCGGTTTGGAGGGGTTTTCGGTTTAGAGGGGTTTTCGGATGAGGGAACAAATGTCTGTATGAATACAGGAATAACAAGAAATGACACTAAAATTACTTTTAATAATAAAAATATATACGTGTATGTATACGTCAGCATGGTATATAGCATGTTACTGCACAATAAAATGATCCATTAAAGTTTGTTTCTGCTTACAGCGCATGTTTACTAGCTTCTGATCAATCATTGAAGGCATATGTTACTGTACAATAAAATTATCCATTAAAGTTTGTTTCTGCTTACAGCGCATGTTTACTAGCTCCTTTTCAATCATCGACTGCAGATGTTACTGTACAATAAAATTATCCATTAAAGTTTGTTTCTGCTTACAGCGCATGTTTACTAGCTCCTTTTCAATCATTGACTGCAGATGTTACTGCACAATAAAATGGTCCCATTCACATCTAATTAGATCTATTAAAACTAATTACTCAAACATGAAAAGAGATTAACAAACCTGCAATTGCAAAGGACATAATTAAATAGTGTCCAGTCGTAATCCATTTGAAAACAACGTAATTAAAACAAATTTTCAGCATCATTGGTTTTTATCACGACTTTATGTTCTCGCAACACCACGTCGGATGTAAACAATACGGATAAAACACCAATATGCCGACTGATTAATTGACTTGTGAAAACACGGAAGGTGTTATGTTTCAGGTGAGACAAAGGTTGTTTCGGATCCGGATTTTACGCCGCTGGCTGTTCGGTTTTCAGGGGTAATTTGCAATAGAAATGTGCACAAATGGTCCCGAAAACTTGTCCGGTATTCGGAAAAGAGAGGTTCCGGTTTAGAGAGGTTTTTTTACAATGAACAAAGAAGGGAAAATATCGAGACCGCGAAAATTGTCCGGTTTGGAGGGAATTCCGATTTAGAGGGGTTCCGGTTTTGAGGGGTTTCACTGTACCATAAATTAGGTTGTTCAAGATACACGCGTTGTATCACGCATGGAAGTGAACACTATTTACATTATTTTGTTATGTCAACAAACTGTGTATACGACGTTTGTTTATTAGTTGAATTACTCAAATTTTTGAGGCAAATAATTGGAAAAAAGTTATACCATATAATAGGAAATTACATTCTGTAGTAATTTGCGTTTTCACCGATGTAATGTCGCTTTAATACGATCTGCCCATATAAAATATATATAAAAAAATTGAGACAATCGGAATGTAGATCTACACGTAAATGCTGTAGCTAATTGACTGAAGCATTCCGCTACATTTAATCCCCAATTTTATGATTTAGTATAATTATAACATTTATAGATATTGATGGATTGTCAGATACAGTCTATACTTTGTAGTTTTACTAAAGGATTTACAGTTTGTAGAAATTGAAATGAAAGCCATTGAAAGATGTTGAATAATTGTTTTTAACTTGGAAAATTTGTTGTGTTTTTCCTACAAAATAAAGCATTTTTAGAATTTATAAATATGGATGTCGATATTTCTGAGCAGGTAAGTGAAGTGAGTTTTTTTTAAACAGGACAGAATATTCACCTGACGTGTAGCCTGGGTGCCAGTCTGTCGATTTTTCACTTTTTAACTTCTGGCAAAATGATCAGAAACTCAATACGGCCCAATTAATGGTCTCGGTGTTAAAATATATTTATTTCACTGACTAGGTAAAATATATCGACGCCTGTTCCCAGGCTACCTGATCGGGTATGTGACGGTATCAAACCAGCAAACGTAATATCAGACTGGAAAACGTGTCCGCCTCCGTGGTCGAGTGGTTAAGGTCGCTGACTTGTATACCACTGTAACCTATCATCACTGATGGTCACGGGTTCGAGCCCCGCTCAGACCGTGTCTCATTTATATGAAAAAGTTGGCAGTTTCTTACGGAGGTTGGTGCACCCAAGTACTGGTTAACCGCTGGAGCCTGCCCAGGAAAGGTGTTGTTAGGTAAACTGCCCGCCGGCGATATAGCCCAAATGGTGCTGATGCAGGCGTAAAACCCGAAATATAACATAACAGACTGGAAAACATAGCGTATCAACCTGGGCTGTGGACAGTATTGTGGTAGGCAAATAACCTGGGCTGTGGACAGTATTGTGGTAGGCAAATAACCTGGGCTGTGGACAGTATTGTGGTAGGCAAATAACCTGGGCTGTGGACAGTATTGTGGTAGGCAAATAACCTGGGCTGTGGACAGTATTGTGGTAGGCAAATAACCTGGGCTGTGGACAGTATTGTGGTAGGCAAATAACCTGGGCTGTGGACAGTATTGTGGTAGGCAAATAACCTGGGCTGTGGACAGTATTGTGGTAGGCAAATAACCTGGGCTGTGGACAGTATTGTGGTAGGCAAATAACCTGGGCTGTGGACAGTATTGTGGTAGGCAAATAACCTGGGCTGTGGACAGTATTGTGGTAGGCAAATAACGGCCAAAAATAGGCTAACATTCACATCTAAGTTATAAACAGACTTATTACCCAACTGCTGTCCTGTCCACGACCAGGGATCATTCTAGAGGGTGATGTGGGCGAAATTGTCGCCCTAGGGACCCTGACTTCGCCCTTTAGGGGCCCCACTTCTCCCTAAATTTTTTTTTAAATATTTGGGGTTTTTACGATTTTCAAACAAAATTGTGTCTAGTAAGATACACTGGCCCATTATAAAGCACTCCTTCCATTCAAATGTTGTATTTAATGGTTGTACTGTGCATTTTAACCCTATTTTGCAGAAGTATATTAAAGAACACCATTTAAGGAAGCGATCACGCGCTTTCTCACTTCTCCCAAAAATTCTGACCTAGAATGAACCCTGCACGACACAATATTTGCCTGACTAGTTGCCCACACAGTTTGTTGTATCCACGACACAATATTTGCCTGACTAGTTGCCCACACAGTTTGTTGTATCCGTGACACAATATTTGCCAGACTAATTGCCCACACAGTTTGTTGTATCCACGACACAATATTTGCCTGACTAGTTGCCCACACAGTTTGTTGTATCCACGACACAATATTTGCCCGACTTGTGATTTCAAGATTTAAGCCATCTGTCTGTCACACTAAGGCCCCCCAAAAAAAAACCTGCGTTTACTGTTTCATGCCCAAAAATAATCAGTAGGGATTTGAATTTTTAAAAACAAAATTCAGGGTCAGGGGTAAAAAACCACCGAGAAACCGTAAACACGGGTATTTTGTTTGTTATTTATGTGGCTGGAGAACAGTAGATATACATGTATTGTCTGATGGTCTAGGGTTAGCTACTATGTGGCTGGAGAACAGTAGATATACATGTATTGTCTGATGGTCTAGGGTTAGCTACTATGTGGCTGGAGAACAATGTATATACATGTATTGTCTGATGGTCTAGGGTTAGCTACTATGTGGCTGGAGAACAATATATCTACATGTATTGTCTGATGGTCTAGGGTTAGCTACTATGTGGCTTGGAGAACAATAGATCTACATGTATTGTCTGATGGTCTAGGGTTAGCTACTATGTGGCTGGAGAACAATGTATCTACATGTATTGTCTGATGGTCTAGGGTTAGCTACTATGTGGCTGGAGAACAGTAGATATACATGTATTGTCTGATGGTCTAGGGTTAGCTACTATGTGGCTGGAGAACAATGTATCTACATGTATTGTCTGATGGTCTAAGATTAGCTACTATGTGGCTGGAGAACAATGTATATACATGTATTGTCTGATGGTCTAGGATTAGCTACTATGTGGCTGGAGAACAATGTATCTACATGTATTGTCTGATGGTCTAGGGTTAGCTACTATGTGGCTGGAGAACAATATATATACATGTATTGTCTGATGGTCTAGGGTTAGCTACTATGTGGCTAGGAGAACAGTAGATATACATGTATTGTCTGATGGTCTAGGGTTAGCTACTATGTGGCTAGGAGAACAGTAGATATACATGTATTGTCTGATGGTCTAGGGTTAGCTACTATGTGGCTTGGAGAACAATGTATCTACATGTATTGTCTGATGGTCTAGGATTAGCTACTATGTGGCTGGAGAACAATGTATCTACATGTATTGTCTGATGGTCTAGGATTAGCTACTATGTGGCTAGGAGAACAGTAGATATACATGTATTGTCTGATGGTCTAGGGTTAGCTACTATGTGGCTGGAGAACAATGTATCTACATGTATTGTCTGATGGTCTAGGGTTAGCTACTATGTGGCTGGAGAACAATGTATCTACATGTATTGTCTGATGGTCTAGGGTTAGCTACTATGTGGCTGGAGAACAATGTATCTACATGTATTGTCTGATGGTCTAGGATTAGCTACTATGTGGCTGGAGAACAATGTATCTACATGTATTGTCTGATGGTCTAGGATTAGCTACTATGTGGCTGGAGAACAGTATATATACATGTATTGTCTGATGGTCTAGGATTAGCTACTATGTGGCTGGAGAACAATGTATCTACATGTATTGTCTGATGGTCTAGGATTAGCTACTATGTGGCTGGAGAACAATGTATCTACATGTATTGTCTGATGGTCTAGGATTAGCTACTATGTGGCTGGAGAACAATGTATCTACATGTATTGTCTGATGGTCTAGGGTTAGCTACTATGTGGCTGGAGAACAATGTATCTACATGTATTGTCTGATGGTCTAGGATTAGCTACTATGTGGCTGGAGAACAATGTATCTACATGTATTGTCTGATGGTCTAGGATTAGCTACTATGTGGCTGGAGAACAATGTATCTACATGTATTGTCTGATGGTCTAGGATTAGCTACTATGTGGCTGGAGAACAATGTATATACATGTATTGTCTGATGGTCTAGGATTAGCTACTATGTGGCTGGAGAACAGTAGATATACATGTATTGTCTGATGGTCTAGGATTAGCTACTATGTGGCTGGAGAACAATGTATCTACATGTATTGTCTGATGGTCTAGGATTAGCTACTATGTGGCTGGAGAACAGTATATATACATGTATTGTCTGATGGTCTAGGATTAGCTACTATGTGGCTGGAGAACAATGTATATACATGTATTGTCTGATGGTCTAGGATTAGCTACTATGTGGCTGGAGAACAGTAGATATACATGTATTGTCTGATGGTCTAGGATTAGCTACTATGTGGCTGGAGAACAATGTATATACATGTATTGTCTGATGGTCTAGGATTAGCTACTATGTGGCTGGAGAACAGTAGATATACATGTATTGTCTGTTGGTCTAGGATTAGCTACTATGTGGCTGGAGAACAATGTATATACATGTATTGTCTGATGGTCTAGGATTAGCTACTATGTGGCTGGAGAACAATGTATATACATGTATTGTCTGATGGTCTAGGGTTAGCTACTATGTGGCTGGAGAACAATGTATCTACATGTATTGTCTGATGGTCTAGGATTAGCTACTATGTGGCTGGAGAACAATGTATCTACATGTATTGTCTGATGGTCTAGGGTTAGCTACTATGTGGCTGGAGAACAATGTATATACATGTATTGTCTGATGGTCTAGGATTAGCTACTATGTGGCTGGAGAACAATGTATATACATGTATTGTCTGATGGTCTAGGATTAGCTACTATGTGGCTGGAGAACAATGTATCTACATGTATTGTCTGATGGTCTAGGATTAGCTACTATGTGGCTGGAGAACAATATATATACATGTATTGTCTGATGGTCTAGGATTAGCTACTATGTGGCTGGAGAACAATGTATCTACATGTATTGTCTGATGGTCTAGGATTAGCTACTATGTGGCTGGAGAACAATGTATCTACATGTATTGTCTGATGGTCTAGGATTAGCTACTATGTGGCTGGAGAACAATGTATCTACATGTATTGTCTGATGGTCTAGGATTAGCTACTATGTGGCTGGAGAACAATGTATCTACATGTATTGTCTGATGGTCTAGGATTAGCTACTATGTGGCTTGGAGAACAATATATATACATGTATTGTCTGATGGTCCGGGATTAGCTACTATGTGGCTGGAGAACAATGTATCTACATGTATTGTCTGATGGTCTAGGGTTAGCTACTATGTGGCTGGAGAACAGTAGATATACATGTATTGTCTGATGGTCTAGGATTAGCTACTATGTGGCTGGAGAACAATGTATCTACATGTATTGTCTGATGGTCTAGGATTAGCTACTATGTGGCTGGAGAACAATGTATCTACATGTATTGTCTGATGGTCTAGGATTAGCTACTATGTGGCTGGAGAACAATGTATCTACATGTATTGTCTGATGGTCTAGGGTTAGCTACTATGTGGCTGGAGAACAATGTATCTACATGTATTGTCTGATGGTCTAGGGTTAGCTACTATGTGGCTGGAGAACAATGTATCTACATGTATTGTCTGATGGTCTAGGATTAGCTACTATGTGGCTGGAGAACAATGTATCTACATGTATTGTCTGATGGTCTAGGATTAGCTACTATGTGGCTGGAGAACAATGTATCTACATGTATTGTCTGATGGTCTAGGATTAGCTACTATGTGGCTGGAGAACAGTAGATATACATGTATTGTCTGATGGTCTAGGATTAGCTACTATGTGGCTGGAGAACAATATATATACATGTATTGTCTGATGGTCTAGGATTAGCTACTATGTGGCTGGAGAACAATGTATCTACATGTATTGTCTGATGGTCTAGGATTAGCTACTATGTGGCTGGAGAACAATGTATCTACATGTATTGTCTGATGGTCTAGGGTTAGCTACTATGTGGCTGGAGAACAATGTATCTACATGTATTGTCTGATGGTCTAGGATTAGCTACTATGTGGCTGGAGAACAATGTATCTACATGTATTGTCTGATGGTCTAGGGTTAGCTACTATGTGGCTGGAGAACAATGTATCTACATGTATTGTCTGATGGTCTAGGGTTAGCTACTATGTGGCTGGAGAACAATGTATCTACATGTATTGTCTGATGGTCTAGGATTAGCTACTATGTGGCTGGAGAACAATGTATCTACATGTATTGTCTGATGGTCTAGGGTTAGCTACTATGTGGCTGGAGAACAATGTATCTACATGTATTGTCTGATGGTCTAGGATTAGCTACTATGTGGCTGGAGAACAATGTATATACATGTATTGTCTGATGGTCTAGGGTTAGCTACTATGTGGCTGGAGAACAATGTATCTACATGTATTGTCTGATGGTCTAGGGTTAGCTACTATGTGGCTGGAGAACAATGTATCTACATGTATTGTCTGATGGTCTAGGGTTAGCTACTATGTGGCTGGAGAACAATGTATCTACATGTATTGTCTGATGGTCTAGGGTTAGCTACTATGTGGCTGGAGAACAATGTATCTACATGTATTGTCTGATGGTCTAGGGTTAGCTACTATGTGGCTGGAGAACAATGTATCTACATGTATTGTCTGATGGTCTAGGGTTAGCTACTATGTGGCTGGAGAACAATGTATCTACATGTATTGTCTGATGGTCTAGGGTTAGCTACTATGTGGCTGGAGAACAATGTATATACATGTATTGTCTGATGGTCTAGGGTTAGCTACTATGTGGCTGGAGAACAATGTATCTACATGTATTGTCTGATGGTCTAGGTAGCTACCAGATTAGCTACTATGTGGCTGGAGAACAATGTATCTACATGTATTGTCTGATGGTCTAGGATTAGCTACTATGTGGCTGGAGAACAATGTATATACATGTATTGTCTGATGGTCTAGGATTAGCTACTATGTGGCTGGAGAACAATATATATACATGTATTGTCTGATGGTCTAGGGTTAGCTACTATGTGGCTGGAGAACAATGTATATACATGTATTGTCTGATGGTCTAGGATTAGCTACTATGTGGCTGGAGAACAATATATATACATGTATTGTCTGATGGTCTAGGGTTAGCTACTATGTGGCTGGAGAACAATGTATCTACATGTATTGTCTGATGGTCTAGGGTTAGCTACTATGTGGCTGGAGAACAGTAGATATACATGTATTGTCTGATGGTCTAGGGTTAGCTACTATGTGGCTGGAGAACAATGTATATACATGTATTGTCTGATGGTCTAGGGTTAGCTACTATGTGGCTGGAGAACAGTAGATATACATGTATTGTCTGATGGTCTAGGATTAGCTACTATGTGGCTGGAGAACAATGTATATACATGTATTGTCTGATGGTCTAGGGTTAGCTACTATGTGGCTGGAGAACAGTAGATATACATGTATTGTCTGATGGTCTAGGGTTAGCTACTATGTGGCTGGAGAACAATATATCTACATGTATTGTCTGATGGTCTAGGGTTAGCTACTATGTGGCTGGAGAACAATGTATCTACATGTATTGTCTGATGGTCTAGGGTTAGCTACTATGTGGCTGGAGAACAATGTATATACATGTATTGTCTGATGGTCTAGGGTTAGCTACTATGTGGCTGGAGAACAATGTATCTACATGTATTGTCTGATGGTCCGGGGTTAGCTACTATGTGGCTGGAGAACAATGTATCTACATGTATTGTCTGATGGTCTAGGGTTAGCTACTATGTGGCTAGGAGAACAGTAGATATACATGTATTGTCTGATGGTCTAGGATTAGCTACTATGTGGCTATAACTGCATATACGTGGCTAAGACAACCAATGGTGTAGCCACGTAAGTTCGCATTCGTGAGGCTGTCCGTCTGTCTGTCTGTCTGTCCAATTTAACTTGTTATCGCTTCATCTCAAAAACCCATTGGATTTCCAACCAAAACTTGACATAAAGCATCAGCATTACACCATGCATATTATCATCATGTGGTTGCGGATTTGCGGCCCTTTCAACATTTTTATAACTCAAAGCAATTTCTTTATGCATTCCCAAAAGGTTGCTGCTTTCTAGTAAGACTCGGACATAATATTGATGTTGAAACGCGGTATATTTTTCAGATGGCGTTTAAGGTGCGGTCCTCCAAGTTTCGTCATGTATATGGGGAGGTGCACAGAAAAGACAAATGTTACGAGAACGTTCGCCTGACAAGAAACGCTCATGATAGCAACTTCTGTGCAGTAAATCCCAACTATTTAGCCGTTGTGACGGAATCGGCAGGTGGCGGTTCATTTATCGTCTTGCCATTGTCCAAGGTATGTATATACTACCTTATTGTTTCTATTAAATAAATGTCCGCTTCCGTGGTCAAGTGGTTACGGTCGCTGACTTCTAAACCACTAACCTATTATCACTGATGGTCACCGGTTCGAGCCCCACTCAGGCCGTGTCTCTTTATATGAAAAAGTTGGCAGTTTCTTAAGGAGGTTGGTGTACAAAGTACAGGTTAACCGTTGGAGCCTGCCCAGGAAAGGTGTTGTTAGGTAAACTGCCCGCCGGCTATATAGCCCAAAATGGTGCTGATGCAGGCGTAAAACCCGAACAAACAAACACCAAAGGGAGATAATGAACTCAAGAAGACAGAAATTTTAACTTATTTACATTATGTCTCGTAAACTTCATTTTCCAAGAAATCAAGGTCATTTCAAGTTGTCAATTGCTAGGAAATATAAAATATAGAAATTTCCCTAAACCCTTTGCATACTAGCGGGTGATAAGATCACTTTTGCAAACAGCATAGAGCCAGATCCGACAGCACAGAATGTGCCATCTGATCAGGCTCTATGCTGTTTGCTATTCAGATAGTGGAGCTATAACAATTGGGCTGAATAGCAAACAACATAGATTCTGATCAGACTCGGCTGATCTGGATGTATGTTCTTTGCAAATATGATTTTATTTACTCAGCAGGCAAAGGGTTGAATAAAATGATTGCATTTTGTGGAAATTTAAATGGAACTGTTTCTAAAAGATGCATTTCTTTTCAGACCGGTAGAGTAGATATAAACGCTCCTAAAGTATGCGGGCACGCGGGTGGTGTCCTGGACATCAAATGGAACCCATTCCATGATGATATAATAGCATCGGGCTCGGATGACTGCACAGTAAGTAGAAGTTTAGGTTCAGTTTAAACTCTAATTTAATTTTTAAATTCATTTTAAAGGTTTAGGCTCAGTTTAAATTTTTAAGTTCAGATTAAATGGCAGATTACAGGGTTTAGACTCAGTTTAAATTTTAAGTTCAGATTAAATGGCAGATTACAGGGTTTAGACTCAGTTTAAATTTTAAGTTCAGATTAAATGGAAGATTACAGGGTTTAGACTCAGTTTAAAGGTTTATATCCAATCCTAACTGTGCTATTGCAACTATTCCTGTGTTATTTACCATTCTTAAATTAAACTTTATTTATTTTACAACGATTGCGAAGAAAGTTTTAACAACTTATATTAATCACTCTCGTTGGCGTGGATGAAAGCGTAAATGTGGTCATTCGTGCGGGAGGAAACCGGAGTATGCAGAGAAAACCTACCTGTCCAATCTGGTGACCACCGTACCATCTCACATACTTCCCCGGTGCGAGGATCGAACCCGGGTTGCATTGGTGAGAAGCGAGCGCGCTAACCACTGCGCTAATCGGACCATTCTTGAATAAGATATTGTTTAAAACTAGGTTTTTACTCAGTTTAAAGTCTTAGATTCTGTTTAAACATTCAGGTTCAACTCTATGGTCCAGATTAACCATTCAACCCCAAGTAACTGACATGGACTGGTCCATGATATTTTTAGACCAATAAATTAATAAGAAAATTACCTGTGGGCCAGTTCATTTATCAAAAAGCTCATTACGAGCCGGCTCATCTGGATCTACACTTTTTGTAAGTCAATTTAGAGGCCTGTAGTGTTGAAAGAGTTAAAGATTTAAGACCTAATTTTAATTCAGTTCATTTTAAATGTTTATGCTCAGTTTAAATTTTATTGTTTAATTTAAAGGCATATAGTGAGTTTAAATGGTTAGACTGAGTTTAAAGGTATATGTTCAGTTTAAATTCTTAGACTCACTATAATTGTTAGACTCAGTTTAAATTGTAAGTTCAGTTTAAAGGTTTAGACTAGGTTTGAAGGATTAGATGAGGTTTAAAGGCATATACTAGGTTTGAAGGCATAGACGAGGTCTAAAGGCGTAGACTAGGTTTGAAGGCTTAGACGAGGTTTAAATGCTTAGACTAGGTTTACAAGGTTTAAATGCTAACAAATAGACTAGTTTTATGAGATTTAAATGCTTAGACTAAGTTTACGAGGTTTAAAGGCCCTGCAGATGGTTTGTGTCTAACTTGAGCCCTGCAGGTGGTTTGTGTCTAACTTGAGCCCTGCAGGTGGTTTGTGTCTAACTTGAGCCCTGCAGGTGGTTTGTGTCTAACTTGAGCCCTGCAGGTGGTTTGTGTCTAACTTGAGCCCTGCAAGTTATTTGTGTCTAGCTTGAGCCCTGCAAGTTGTTTGTTTAAGATGTTACCATTTTTGTTAAATCTCACTTTTTGATGTTTATTTCATAAAAAGGTCAAAATTACTTGACATTTACAAGGAAAATATTTAGAATACTTTTAAATGCTATGTATTTTGCAGGTAAAAGTATGGCAGATTCCGGACGGAGGTTTGAAAACCAATTTGACGGAATGGCGGGTGGATTTACACGGTCATGGTAGACGGGTGGGGTATATTGAATGGCACCCAACGGCGGAAAATATTATGCTTAGTACTGGTTTAGACTGTCAGGTAAAATTGTTTTGTTTCAGCGTACGGTCAATGTTAATTAATTAGATATGCAATTTTGCCTCTTTTTGGCTGTTTGCCTACCAGGTTGTGGAAGTCGTGATAGCGCAGTGGATGCGCGTTCGCTTCAGGTGCGAAAGGTCCGGAGTTCGAGCCCCACTGGAGCCATTACGATTGTGCCCTTAGGCAAGGCATTTAAATTCCACGTTGCCTCTTCTCTCTCCCTCGTGGCGATGGATTCCATCAGGAATGAGGTCTCGAGAGTGATTTATATAAGTTGAAATAACTTGTTTCGCAATCGAGCTAAAAAAATTTGTATAAACTACCAGGTTGATATGCTGTGTTTTTCAGTATAATATCACGTTTTTACGTTTAGTTTATACAAATTTATTTTAGCTCGATTGCGAAACAAATTCTTTCAACTTATATTAATCGCTCTCGAGACCTCATTCCTGATGGAATCCATTGCCATGAAGGAGAGAGAAGAGGCAACGTGGAATTTAAATGCCTTGCCTAAGGGCACAATCGTAATGGCTCCAGCGGGGCTCAAACTCTGGACCTTTCGCACCTGAAGCGACCGCGCATCCACTGCGCTATCACGCCTAACAGGTTTTTTGATATGCTCGTGCCCGTATTTAACCAGCTCTTCAGTGCTAGTTTGTTTACTTCAGTGTGTCAAATTTGACAGTGAACAGATGTTTGTAGTTTCGTGGTAATATTTCAATCGTTTTCGTGTATCTAATTCATATCTAAGTAATGATGTCTCGAGAGTGATTAATATAAGTTATAAGCTCTTGTTTCGCAATCAAGCTAAAATAAATTTGTGTAGACCACAATATATATCAAGCATCCTGTGTATTTTTCAGTGTATCATATGGAATGTGGAACAAGCCGAACCAGTCAATGTAATTAGTTGCCATAGTGACATGGTACAGTCTATATCGTGGAATCGTGATGGTAGTCTGTTCACCACGACGTGCAAAGACAGAAAATTACGATTAATTGACCCACGAGTCGGCGAGTGTGTATCGGTAAGGCGCTATCTCTGACCCTATCCCACATAGATATTTAGTTTATCGGTAAGGCTCTATCTCTGACCCTATCCCACATAGATATTTAGTTTATCGGTAAGCTCTATCTCTGACCCTATCCCACATAGATATTTAGTTTATCTGTAAGTCGCTATCTCTGACCCTATCACACATAGATATTTAGTTTATCTGTAAGGCGTTATCTCTGTCCCTATCACACATAGATATTTAGTTTATCGGTAAGCTCTATCTCTGTCCCTATCCCACATAGATATTTAGTTTATCTGTAAGTCGCTATCTCTGACCCTATCACACATAGATATTTAGTTTATCGGTAAGCTCTATCTCTGACCCTATCACACATAGATATTTAGTTTATCTGTAAGGCGTTATCTCTGTCCCTATCACACATAGATATTTAGTTTATCTGTAAGGCTCTATCTCTGACCCTATCCCACATAGATATTTAGTTTATCTGTAAGTCGCTATCTCTGACCCTATCCCACATAGATATTTAGTTTATCTGTAAGGCGCTATCTCTGACCCTATCCCACATAGATATTTAGTTTATCAGTAAGGCTCTATCTCTGACCCTATCCCACATAGATATTTAGTTTATCTGTAAGGCGCTATCTCTGACCCTATCCCACATAGATATTTAGTTTATCTGTAAGGCGCTATCTCTGACCCTATCCCACATAGATATTTAGTTTATCGGTAAGGCGCTATCTCTGACCCTATCCCACATAGATATTTAGTTTATCGGTAAGCTCTATCTCTGACCCTATCCCACATAGATATTTAGTTTATCTGTAAGGCGCTATCTCTGACCCTATCCCACATAGATATTTAGTTTATCTGTAAGGCGCTATCTCTGACCCTATCCCACATAGATATTTAGTTTATCGGTAAGGCTCTATCTCTGACCCTATCCCACATAGATATTTAGTTTATCGGTAAGGCGCTATCTCTGACCCTATCCCACATAGATATTTAGTTTATCTGTAAGGCGCTATCTCTGACCCTATCCCACATAGATATTTAGTTTATCGGTAAGGCGCTATCTCTGACCCTATCCCACATAGATATTTAGTTTATCGTTAAGGCTCTATCTCTGACCCTATCCCACATAGATATTTAGTTTATCTGTAAGGCGCTATCTCTGACCCTATCCCACATAGATAACGATAACAATAACTGATTGATTCGTCGCCAAATTTACAGGAAGAAGATATGACGTAGGGCATAAAACAGAAAGTAGATTAATTGTGAAAATTTATGTGTTTGAGATATTTTGAGTTTGTAACAAAATTATAACGAATATTCGAATATCTTCCCGACCGAATATTCGAATACCGAAATCGCTATTCGTTGCCATCCCATCCCTACTTATAAGAAACCAATAGGAAGTCGTGATAGCGCAGTGGATGCGCGTTCGCTTCAGGTGCGAAAGGTCCGGAGTTCGAGCTCCACTGGAGCCGTTACGATTGTGCCCTTAGGCAAGGCATTTAAATTCCACGTTGCCTCTTCTCTCTCCCTCGTGGCGATGGATTCCATCAGGAATGAGGTCTCGATAGTGATTTATATAAGTTGAAATAACTTGTTTCGCAATCGAGCTAAAATAAATTTGTATAAACTAAGAAACCAATATTTCTATAAATGTGCATTTCTCTCTTACAGGAAGCCAGTAACGTATTTCATGGATATCGACCGATGAAAGGAGTGTTTCTAGGGGACACTGGTAAAGTGTTCTGTACAGGCTTTTCATCCCATGGAGAGAGGGAGATCGCAATCTGGGATGTTGTAAGTATTCTATACAGGGGCTGAGGGAGTTTGTATTCTATATAGGGGCTGAGGGAGTTTGTATTCTATACAGGGGCTGAGGGAGTTAGTAATCTGGGATATTGTATGTATTCTATACAGGGGCTGAGGGAGTTTGTATTCTATATAGGGGCTGAGGGAGTTTGTATTCTATACAGGGGCTGAGGGAGTTTCTATTCTATACAGGGGCTGAGGGAGTTTGTGTTCTATACAGGGGCTGAGGGAGTTTGTATTCTATACAGGGGCTGAGGGAGTTTGTATTCTATACAGGGGCTGAGGGAGTTTGTATTCTATACAGGGGCTGAGGGAGTTAGTAATCTGGGATGTCGGATTTTAAATATTATGTTTAGATGGTAATGGGTCGAATCGGCGTAATTGAACTAAGGACGACTTAAATATTGAGTAAATATGTCATATCAGATGCACATTGTACTTTTTAAAACTATTTATCGTTCCGTTGACCCGTAAACAATGGCGGCCGGCCAATTATAAAGTTTGATCAATATTGCAGTGCCTCGCTTTCTATTCAAGTACGTCATTAATTAAGTCACATGCTAATAGGCCTATTAATAGGATTAATGCGAGTCAATAAATACACGGACAATCCCCCAAGTTTCCCCAGGCGTTGATATGATCAGAAACTCAATACGACCCAATTAATAGTCTCGGTGTTAAAATATATTTATTTGACTGACCAGGCAAAATATATTGGCTACACTGGAGCCCAAAATGGTGCTGATGAGGCGTAAAACCCGAACAAACAACCATAGTAAAGTACCTGCAAACAAAATTGGTGTAGCCCACCCACGAACCCCTGTAGAATAACACCCCACCTACACATCATTTTAGCCAGTATACGCCCCTGAATGAGTTTAGCAGTAATTCACTTCATTCTATGAGTTTATCTATTTTAGAAAAATATGAAGAATGCTGTGGCTAGGAAATCGATAGACAACTCTAACGGAATACTGATGCCATATTATGATCATGATTCAAGAGTTGTCTTCCTTGCCGGAAAGGTTTGTTTGTTTTTGTTTGTTTTTGTATGTTTTTGTATGTTTCGGGGGTTTAAATCACACCAACATTTTAGGTCAATTACTTCCCAAAACCATCAATTTCTCTGTTCACATTTTTCGTAGAAATTTATAGTTTTATTTTTCAATTTGAAGAAGAAAATGCTTACCACCCATACCCGCCTATAAGACCAGTTCTTTACCACAAGATTTTCAGGGTTCATTATAGGTCAGAATGCGTGATCGCTTCCTTAAATGGTGTTCTTTAATATACTTCTGCAAAATAGGGTTAAAATGCACAGTATTAAATACAACATTTGAATAGAAGGAGTGCTTTATAATGGGCCAGTGTATCTTACTAGACACAATTTTGTTTGAAAATCGTAAAAACCAAAAAATATTGTTTTTTTATTAGGGAGAAGTGGGCGAAGTCAGGAGCTGGAGGTCGAAGGTTCGAACCTCGTTAGGGGTTTGTTCTGATTATGGCCGGTTGGTGAGCCGCCAGCTAGTTAAATAATGGTTACCAATTGCCTACCAACCTGGCGCCAGGCATACAAGCATAGGATTCGGGAAGTACTGATGTTCATAAAAAGAGGTGTCTCATATGTCAGAAATGGCTGGCCCTTTAAATAGGGGTGACACTATAATAAACAAACACTTTACTTTGCTTGTACATGTGCCTGGTGTCCATTTGATCAATCTGTCTTATATGCGAGTGCATGGCCAAACCTGTAGATTTCAGGACCAAAGCAGAGGGACGTCTTATATGCGAGTGCTTGGCCAAACCTGTAGATTTCACGACCAAAGCAGGGGGTCGTCTTATAGGCTAGTGCATGGCAAAACCCGTATATTTCAGGACCATAGCAGGCGGTCGTCTTATATGCGAGTGCATGGCCAAACCTGTAGATTTCACGACCAAAGCAGAGGGTCGTCTTATAGGCGAGTGCATGGCAAAACCCGTAGATTTCACGACCAAAGCAGGCGGTCGTCTTATAGGCCAGTGCATGGCCAAACCTGTAGATTTCATGACCAAAGCAGAGGGTCGTCTTATAGGCGAGTGCATGGCAAAACCCGTAGATTTCACGACCAAAGCAGGCGGGTTATATGCGAGTGCATGGCCAAACCCGTAGATTTCACGACCAAAGCAGGCGGGTTATATGCGAGTGCATGGCCAAACCCGTAGATTTCACGACCAAAGCAGGAGGGTTATATGCGAGTGCATGGCCAAACCCGTAGATTTCACGACCAAAGCAGGCGGGTTATATGCGAGTGCATGGCCAAACCTGTAGATTTCACGACCAAAGCAGGCGGGTTATATGCGGGTGCATGGCCAAACCCGTATATTTCACGACCAAAGCAGGCGGGTTATATGCGAGTGCATGGCCAAACCCGTATATTTCAGGACCAAAGCAGGCGGGTTATATGCGAGTGCATGGCCAAACCTGTAGATTTCAGGACCAAAGCAGGCGGGTTATATGCGAGTGCATGGCCAAACCTGTAGATTTCAGGACCAAAGCAGGCGGGTTATATGCGAGTATGGATGGTACGGAAACTTTAAAGCATGTCGTCGAATTATTTGAAGATATTATACTTTACTGTATTTATAGGGTGATGGCAATATACGATATTACGAAATGGTAAACGATGCACCTCACTGTCATTTCCTGAGTGCCTTCGGGTCATCGTCACCACAACGAGGCCTTGGTAAGTACTGAGTGCCTTCAGTTCATCTTCACCACAACGAGGCCTTGGTAAGTACTGAGTGCCTTCGGTTCATCGTCACCATAGCGAGGCCTTGGTAAGTACCGAGTACCTTCGGTTCATCGTCGCCACAACGAGGCCTTGGTAAGTACCAAGTACCTTCGGTTCATCGTCACCACAACGAGGCCTTGGTAAGTACTGAGTACCTTTTGTTCATCGTCACCACAACGAGGCCTTGGTAAGTACCAAGTACCTTTGGTTCATCGTCACCACAACGAGGCCTTGGTAAGTACCTTTGGTTCATCGTCACCACAACGAGACCTTGGTAAGTACCAAGTACCTTTAGTTCATCTTCACCACAACGAGGCCTTGGTAAGTATCTTTGGTTCATCGTCACCACAATGAGGCCTTGGTCAGTACCAAGTACCTTTGGTTCATCGTCCCCACAGCGAATCCCAGTTATCTTATCGTCGCTACGATCGTTGTTGCCTTATCGTCGCTACGATCGTTGTTGCCTTATCGTCGCTACGATCGTTGTTGCCTTATCGTCGCTATGATCGTTGTTGCCTTATCGTCGCTACGATCGTTGTTGCCTTATCGTCGCTACGATCGTTGTTGCCTTATCGTCGCTATGATCGTTGTTGCCTTATCGTCGCTATGATCGTTGTTGCCTTATCGTCGCTACGATCGTTGTTGCCTTATCGTCGCTACGATCGTTGTAGCCTTATCGTCGCTACGATCGTTGTTGCCTTATCGTCGCTACGATCGTTATTGCCTTATCGTCGCTATGATCGTTGTTGCCTTATCGTCGCCACGATCGTTGTTGCCTTATCGTCCACACCCGATCGTTGTTGCCTTATCGTCGCTACGATCGTTGTTGCCTTATCGTCGCTACGATCGTTGTTGCCTTATCGTCGCTACGATCGTTGTTGCCTTATCGTCGCTACAATCGTTGTTGCCTTATCGTCGCTACGATCATTGTTGCCTTATCGTCGCTACGATCGTTGTTGCCTTATCATCGCTACGATCATTGTTGCCTTATCGTCGCTACGATCGTTGTTGCCTTATCATCGCTACGATCGTTGTTGCCTTATCGTCGCTACGATCGTTGTTGCCTTATCGTCGCTACGATCGTTGTTGCCTTATCGTCGCTACGATCGTTGTTGCCTTATCGTCGCTATGATCGTTGTTGCCTTATCGTCGCTACGATCGTTGTTGCCTTATGAGACTAGCCATAGTATGGTATCTACTGTAGTTGTAAGAACTTGTTTCGCATTGGAGCTAAATAAATTTGTATAAAAAAATCTTAATTGTTTATGGAAGTATGGAAGATCAGTGGTGCTTCCGGTGTGCCCACCTGTGCCACCGCCGAGTTCTAGTTTATACAAATTTATTTTAGCTCGATTGCGAAACAAGTTATTCAACTTATATTAATCACTCTCGAGACCTCATTCCTGATGGAATCCATCTCCACGAGGGAGAGAGAAGAGGCAACGTGGAATTTAAATGCCTTGCCTAAGGTCACAATCGTAACGGCTCCAGCGGGGCTCGAACTCCGGACCTTTCGCACCTGAAGCGAACTCGCACCCACTGCGCTATCACGACTTCTGAAGAGCACCCGGGTCTTCCTCCACCATTTACGACTGGATGGTTGCTTTGCCAGTATGTTTTGTTCCTATAGTATATATACATGTTCTGTTGTCAGGGGTGATGCCAAAACGAGGCTGCGATGCCAACAGATGTGAGATGATGAGGTTCTACAAGTTACACGCAGCACGAAATTTTGTGGAACCAATTTCAATGATAGTTCCCAGAAAGGTAAGATTGTGTTACATTTCCTCCCTGGTAATGTAAACTTAGTATGGTGTTACCTTTCCTCCATGGTAACGTAAACTTAGTATGGTGTTACATTTCCTCCATAGTAACGTAAACTTAGTATGTTATGGTGTTACATTTCCTCCATAATAACGTAAACTTAGTATGTTATGGTGTTACATTTCCTCCATAGTAATGTAAACTGAATATGTTATGGTGTTACATTTCCTCCATAGTAACGTAAACTTGGTATGTTATGGTGTTACATTTCCTTCATAGTAACGTAAACTTAGTATGTTATGGTGTTACATTTCCTCCATAGTAACGTACACTTAGTATGTTATGGTGTTACATTTCCTTCATAGTAACGTAAACGTAGTATGTTATGGTGTTACATTTCCTTCATAGTAACGTAAACTTAGTATGTTATGGTGTTACATTTCCTTCATAGTAACGTAAACTTAGTATGTTATCGGGTTACATTTCCTTCATAATAACGTAAACTTAGTATGTTATGGTGTTACATTTCCTCCATAGTAACGTAAACTTAGTATGTTATGATGTTACATTTCCTTCATAGTAACGTAAACTTAGTATGTTATGGTGTTACATTTCCTCCATAGTAACGTAAACTTAGTATGTTATGATGTTACATTTCCTTCATAGTAACGTAAACTTAGTATGTTATGATGTTACATTTCCTTCATAGTAACGTAAACTTAGTATGTTATGGTGTTACATTTCCTTCATAGTAACGTAAACTTAGTATGTTATGGTGTTACATTTCCTTCATAGTAACGTAAACTCAGTATGTTATCGGGTTACATTTTCTCCATAGTAACGTAAACTTAGTATGTTATGGTGTTACATTTCCTTCATAGTAACGTAAACTTAGTATGTTATGGTGTTACATTTCCTTCATAGTAACGTAAACTTAGTATGTTATGGTGTTGCATTTCCTCCATAGTAACGTAAACTTAGTATGTTATGGTGTTACATTTCCTTCATAGTAACGTAAACTTAGTATGTTATGGTGTTACATTTCCTTCATAGTAACGTAAACTTAGTATGTTATGGTGTTACATTTCCTCCATAGTAACGTAAACTTAGTATGTTATGGTGTTACATTTCCTCCATAGTAACGTAAACTTAGTATGTTATGGTGTTACATTTCCTTCATAGTAACGTAAACTTAGTATGTTATGGTGTTACATTTCCTCCATAGTAACGTAAACTTAGTATGTTATGGTGTTACATTTCCTTCATAGTAACGTAAACTTAGTATGTTATGGTGTTACATTTTCTCCATAGTAACGTAAACTTAGTATGTTATGGTGTTACATTTCCTCCATAGTAACGTAAACTTAGTATGTTATGGTGTTACATTTCCTCCATAGTAACGTAAACTTAGTATGTTATGGTGTTACATTTCCTCCATAGTAACGTAAACTTAGTATGTTATGGTGTTACATTTCCTCCATAGTAACGTAAACTTAGTATGTTATGGTGTTACATTTCCTTCATAGTAACGTAAACTTAGTATGTTATGGTGTTACATTTCCTTCATAGTAACGTAAACTTAGTATGTTATGGTGTTACATTTCCTTCATAGTAACGTAAACTTAGTATGTTATGGTGTTACATTTCCTTCATAGTAACGTAAACTTAGTATGTTATGGTGTTACATTTCCTTCATAGTAACATAAACTTAGTATGTTATGGTGTTACATTTCCTTCATGGTAACGTAAACTTAGTATGTTATGGGGTTACATTTCCTTCATGGTAACGTAAACTTAGTATGTTATCGGGTTACATTTTCTCCATAGTAACGTAAACTTAGTATGTTATGATGTTACATTTCCTTTATAGTAACGTAAACTTAGTATGTTATGGTGTTACATTTCCTTCATAGTAACGTAAACTTAGTATGTTATGGTGTTACATTTCCTAAATAGTAACGTAAACTTAGTATGTTATGGTGTTACATTTCCTTCATAGTAACATAAACTTAGTATGTTATGGTGTTACATTTCATCCATGGTAACGTAAACTTAGTATGTTATGATGTTACATTTCCTTCATAGTAACGTAAACTTAGTATGTTATGGTGTTACATTTCCTTCATAGTAAGGTAAACTTAGTATGTTATGGTGTTACATTTCCTTCATAGTAACGTAAACTTAGTATGTTATGGTGTTACATTTCCTCCATAGTAACGTAAACTTAGTATGTTATGGTGTTACATTTCATTCATAGTAACGTAAACTTAGTATGTTATGGTGTTACATTTCCTTCATAGTAACGTAAACTTAGTATGTTATGGTGTTACATTTCCTCCATAGTAACGTAAACTTAGTATGTTATGGTGTTACATTTCCTCCATAGTAACGTAAACTTAGTATGTTATGGTGTTACATTTCCTTCATAGTAACGTAAACTTAGTATGTTATGGTGTTACATTTCCTCCATAGTAACGTAAACTTAGTATGTTATGGTGTTACATTTCCTTCATAGTAGCGTAAACTTAGTATGTTATGGTGTTACATTTTCTCCATAGTAACGTAAACTTAGTATGTTATGGTGTTGCATTTCCTCCATAGTAACGTAAACTTAGTATGTTATGGTGTTACATTTCCTCCATAATAACGTAAACTTAGTATGTTATGGTGTTACATTTCCTTCATAATAACGTAAACTTAGTATGTTATGGTGTTACATTTCCTTCATAGTAACGTAAACTTAGTATGTTATGGTGTTACATTTCCTTCATAGTAACGTAAACTTAGTATGTTATGGTGTTACATTTCCTCCATAGTAACGTAAACTTAGTATGTTATGGTGTTACATTTCCTTCATAGTAACGTAAACTTAGTATGTTATGGTGTTACATTTTCTCCATAGTAACGTAAACTTAGTATGTTATGGTGTTACATTTCCTCCATAGTAACGTAAACTTAGTATGTTATGGTGTTACATTTCCTCCATGGTAATGTAAACTTAGTATGTTATCGGGTTACATTTCCTTCATAGTAACGTAAACTTAGTATGTTATGGTGTTACATTTCCTTCATAGTAACGTAAACTTAGTATGTTATGGTGTTACATTTCCTCCATGGTAACGTAAACTTAGTATGTTATCGGGTTACATTTCCTTCATAGTAACCTAAACTTATTATGTTATGGTGTTACATTTCCTTCATAGTAACGTAAACTTAGTATGTTATCGGGTTACTTTTCCTCCTTGATAAAGTATTATTTCTGTATTTCAGTCCAATATTTTTCATGAAGATATTTTCCCACCAACCGCCAGTACAATACCATCACTATCAGCTGACGAATGGATCAGTGGACAGAGCCGGGAACCAATACTGATCTCAATGAAGGTATGACTCCAGCAGAGAACCAGACTGTAAGGGAGATCACTCCCAACAGCATGTTGTGTTAATTTTTGTAATGGGACTGGCACCTGTTTTTACTCCATCTCTAAAAAAGGGCAGAATTATTTTTGAAACTGTTCCCATACTTGGATTTATTTTTGTGTAAAAGCGTAGTACTATGGACTATTAGGACTTGTTGCCCAGTAGTTCCGTCTTCAGCTGCATGGTAGTCAGATGTACTAGGGGCCTCTGTGGCCCCGAGAGGTTACTGTCGTTGACTTCAAATAACTTCAAATCACTTGCCCCTCACCGCTGTAGCTGGTCTGGTAATCCAGGGATCGCAGGTTTGATCCCCGTCTGACCTTAATAAAATTAACAGTCTTTCAGATGGGACTTTAAACCAAGGTGTTGTGACGGTGCTGTACACCGTGCACGTAAAAGAACTAGAGGAGATTCTGGAATGGGTGTCTGTCTGTATCATTGCACTATCCTCCAAAAATCTAAAATGACTAATCTCTTCAGGAGGTGTCGCTCATATGGGCAACCGGTAGCGACGATAAATAAACGTAAAACACACACAGCTGTAGTTTAGAATTCCCACTCTGTGATGTCGAATTCTTTCATGTGGGGAAGATATCCAGCCGACTGGCGGATGGTTGGTGGTTCTACCAGGGTGCCCATCTGTACCTGAAATACGTCTCAGAGGGGCACCCCGGGTCTTCCTCTTCCAATAACAGCTGGAGAGTCCCTGTGGGGCACCCCGGGTCTTCCTCTTCCAATAACAGCTGGAGAGTCCCCGTGGGGCACCCCCGGGTCTTCCTCTTCCAATAACAGCTGGAGAGTCCCCATGGGGCACCCCGGGTCTTCCTCTTCCAATAACAGCTGGAGAGTCGCCGTGGGGCACCCCGGGGTCTTCCTCTTCCAATAACAGCTGGAGAGTCGCCGTGGGGCACCCCGGGTCTTCCTCTTCCAATAACAGCTGGAGAGTCGCCGTGGGGCACCCCGGGGTCTTTCTCTTCCAATAACAGCTGGAGAGTCCCCGTGGGGCACCCCGGTCTTCCTCTTCCAATAACAGCTGGAGCGTCCCCGTGGGGCACCCCGGGTCTTCCTCTTCCAATAACAGCTGGAGGTCTTCCTCTTCCAATAACAGCTGGAGCGTCCCCGTGGGGCACCCCGGGTCTTCCTCTTCCAATAACAGCTGGAGAGTCCCCGTGGGGCACCCCGGGCTTCCTCTTCCAATAACAGCTGGAGAGTCACCGTATGACCTAATCTGTTTGTGCAACTTTAAGCCCAAAGAAACAAACAAAACAAGTCAGATATACAGGAAATTTGATATATTCAACAGGGATCATTCTAGAGGGCGATGTGGGCGAAATTGTCGTCCTAGGGACCCTGACCTCGCCCTCTGGAGGCCCCACTTCTCCCTAAAAAAAAAGATTTGGTTTTTACGATTTTCAAACAAAATTGTGTCTAGTAAGATACACTGGCCCATTATAAAGCACTCCTTCTATTCAAATGTTGTATTTAATGGCTGTACTGTGCATTTTAACCCTATTTTGCAGAAGTATATTAAAGAACACCATTTAAGGAAGCGATCACGAGCTTTCTCACTTCTCCCAAAAATTCTGACCTAGAATGAACCCTGATTCAAACAAACTCGTGTTGAGTCAAATTACTTAGCAGTTGCCTCTATTAACCCTTTCAACACCACAGGCCTCTAAATAGGCTTATGAAAAGTGTAGATCCAGATGAGCCGGCTCGTGACGAGCCGTCTCATCAGGATCTGCACTTTTTGCCAGTGATACGACTATTTTTAGACATAATTACCCATTTTGATAAATGAACTTGTCCAAATGTGATTTTCTGATTCATTTATTGGTTTATGAATATCATGGACCAGTCCATATGAGTTACTTGGTGTTGAATGAGTTAAACAGGCATACTCCCTACTTACATTGTATCATATGTTTAACCTCTATTAAGCAGCCACCTGAGCTATGCAGCCACAGCCACTGGCTGCTTAAAACAGGTTAGACTGTTCTGCATATATATATATATATTCGTGTAATGTTTTGAATGTGTTATCTATACATACACAGAAAGATAATGCAATATATTCCATATTGAGAATCTACCTTTAATATTTTGAATGTATTATCTATATATACTCAGAAAGATAATGCAATATATTCCAAATTGAGAATCTACCTTTAATATTTTGAATACAAATACAAAGAATGCAGCAGATTTTAAGGACATTTAATGTTTTTTATTTTTTCGTTTTTATTTTTTATTACCGTATTTACCGATGTATAACGCGCACTTTTATTCCTGCAATCCTTGAAGAATTTGTCTAGTGCGCATTATACACGGGTACAGTACAGCCTTCACGACATTTTTTTCCAGGTAGTCATAATTATTTCTTCTTTTTTTGTGATGGTATTATGATGTAAGAATGAAATGGAGTGGGTGGGTAATATTTCATATAGCTAGAATAAACATATGCAATTACAGACGGATCTGTAGTCCAGTGGTAACACGCTGGACTGGTAATCCAGGGATCCCAGGTTCGATCCCCCGTCTGACCCTAATAAAATTAACAGTCTTTCAGATGGGACTTTAAACCGAGGTCTCGTGTCGCCGTTTTACACCGTGCACGTAAAAGAACCAGAGGAGACTCTGGAATGGGTCTCTGTCTGTATCATTGCACTATCCTCCAAAATCTAAAATGACTAATCTCTTCAGGAGGCGTCGCTCATATGGGCAACCGGTAGCGACGATAAATAAATGTAAAACACACAAACATATGCAAAGCAGCATGTAATTTTCCGATGATTACAAATAAAAATGAAACGGATGAAATGTACTTAAAATCTGCTGCACAGCACTAAACTTGAATAGATACTTTACACTATATTTATACTAGTTTTCTTACTTTAATGCAAAGGTTTTGTCGGTATGCATAGTTGTTTATGTCACCCTTTATCTCATTTCCATTCTGTTGTAATATGGTATTGTTTGTCTTGCACATTTTATTAAATTATATGTTTATAGATTAAACCGAAAGTAGAAAAATGTTGGCTGTCCGATTAGCGCAGTGGTTAGCTCGTTTCTCACCAATGCAACCCGTGTTCGATCGTCGGACCGGGAAGTATGTGAGATGGTACTGTGGTCACCAGATCGGAGGGTGGGTTTTTCTCCGGATACTCCGGTTTCCTCCCATACGAATGACCACAGTTACTCTTTCATCTGCGCCAATGAGAGTGATTAATACAACATCTCGGATGTCAGAACACAACATCTCGGATCTTCGAACACAACATCTCGGATGTCAGAACGCGCAACATCTCGGATGTCAGAACGCGCAACATCTCGGATGTCAGAACACAACATCTCGGATGTCAGAACTCAACATCTCGGATGTCAGAACATGCAACATCTCGGATGTCAGAACTCAACATCTCAGCTGTCAGAACACAACATCTCGGATGTCAGAACACAACATCTCGGACGTCAGAACATGGGATGTCAGAACTCAACATCTCGGATGTCAGAACTTGCAACATCTCAGATGTCAGAACTCAACATCTCGGATGTCAGAACATGCAACATCTCGGATGTCAGAACTCAACATCTCGGATGTCAGAACATGCAACATCTCGGATGTCAGGACACAACATCTCGGCTGTCAGAACAACATCTCGGATGTCAGAACATGCAACATCTCGGATGTCAGAACTCAACATCTCGGCTGTCAGAACGCAACATCTCGGATGTCAGAACACAACATCTCGGTTGTCAGAACACAACATCTCGGATGTCAGAACATGCAACATCTCGGATGTCAGAACTCAACATCTCGGATGTCAGAACATGCAACATCTCGGATGTCAGAACATGCAACATCTCGGTTGTCAGAACACAACATCTCGGATGTCAGAACATGCAACATCTCGGATGTCAGAACATGCAACATCTCGGATGTCAGAACACAACATCTCGGATGTCAGAACTCAACATCTCGGATGTCAGAACTCAACATCTCGGATGTTAGAACACAACATCGTGTCGCAGTAATTGTGTACCGGTACATAATGTAACATGTAACAACAAATAAAGGAAACGGTATTTTCCGGTGAACAACGAACACAATATAGAGGATACTAGCATGTTTCTACTTTCGATTTAGCTTTATTTTATATTGCATGTTTCTACTTTCGATTTAGCTTTATTTTATATTGCATGTTTCTACTTTCGATTTAGCTTTATTTTATATTGCATGTTTCTACTTTCGATTTAGCTTTATTTTATATTGCACCAACTCTCTGCACGCTAGCGGTGAAAGTAACAAGTTTTCAGTTGCAAATAAGAAAAACTCTGCTTCAATTTATTTGAACTATTTATAGCGTTTATTTTACCCATCATGCAAAGAGTTAAAGAACATATTTCTGTGAGTTGTTAGTTTATACAAATTTAAACAAGTTCTTATAACTTATATCACTCTCGAGACAAATTAAATGCTTAACCCTTTCAACACCACAGACCTCTAAATAGGCTTACAAAAAGTGTAGATCCAGATGAGCCGGCTCATGATGAGCCGTCTCATCAGGATCTGCACTTTTTGCCAGTAATATTACTATTTTTAGACAAAATTCCCCATTTTGATAAAAGGAACTTGTCCAAATGTGATTTTCTGATCAATTTATTGGTCTAAGAATATCCTGCACCAGTCAATGTCAGTTACTTGGTGTTGATTGGGTTAAATGTGAGTTGTTGATAGACTCGAGCTAAGATTCCATATGCTCGGGGTGCGTAAAGATGGAAAAGCAAGTAATGCCAAGTGTTGATTCCATATCTCCAGTTGGGACTTTAACCCATTCAACCCCAAGTAACTGAAATGGACTGGTGCATGATATTTTTAGACCAATAAATTAATAAGAAAATTACCTTTGGACCAGTTCATTTATCAAAATGGGTAATTTTATCTAAAATTAGTAATAATGATTACTGGCAAAAAGTGCAGCTTGTGATGAGCCGTCTCATCTGGATCTACACTTTTTGTAAGCCTATTTAGAGGCCTGTGGTGTTGAAATGGTTAATCATTGAGGCTCATGAATGAAATTACACAACGACCTACAGACGACATTTTTCATAAAGTTTGATTTTTCATACATATGAATGAGCTAGCATGAGAAATACTCGTATATCATTCATTTATTTGCTTTCAAATTATCCTTTTCAAAGTTCATACGTACACGCTTCTCCGAAACTACTCAATTATAAACCATGATTTCACTTTTTCACAATACATGTATGTATATGTATTTTATCTGTATAATTATGCTATAAGCATCAGCTGATGTCTTAATGCAATAAATGTTGTTGTTGTTGTTGTTTAGATGGCAACAGGAATCGATCCCGGTAACGATCTTGGATTGAAAACGCACGTGTGTTCGTATTTATGGAAGCAATCAAATCGCATCACGCATACCGTGTATTCCCGTACATAAGTCGATCTCGGTCGACGTCAAATATATTTTAAGCTGGATCCTCCATTATAAGCCGAGGGTATGGAGAAAATCTCAATAAGCTTTAAGCTTCCGATTTAATCCATTTTCGTTTTGTATACAATGTATATGTAATGTACATTATTATCGAATAAAATTAATATGTTTAAACCAAGCCGAGGGTAATTAGACATTAATTATGGCAATGTTTTTTTTATCTCATTTTGGAAATGAAACTGAGCTCAATTTGAGATATCTGGTTAGCATATACAAATTTAGTTTAGCTCGATTACGAAACAAGTTCTTACAACTTATATTAATCACTCTCGAGACCTCATTCCTGATGGAATCCATCGCCACGAGGGAGAGAGAAGAGACAATGTGCAATTTAAATGCCTTGCCTAAGGGCACAATCGTAACGGCTCCATAGGGGTTCGAACTCCGGACATTTCGCACCTAAAGCGAACGTGCATCCACTGCGCTATTACGACTTCCACAAAGATATCTAGTTGACTTTATTCCATTACAAATCGTACAAAAATGAACTTACGCACAGCAATAATCTATGAAGCTTGTTTATCAGTTTTCTATGGTTTATAATTTACATTATTGTCTAAGCGAACTATTATATTAAATCAAATCAAATAAAAAAACAGACATAAATAAAAGTTCCAAGAATTTTTTTTTTTAGGATGAGTAAAATGTTGACTTATGGTTGGGACTGTACTGTACACATGCATATATGGAATCTTATCTTTATGTGTTGACTTATGGTTGGGACTGTACTGTACACATGCATATATGGAATCTTATCTTTATGTGTTGACTATGGTTGGGACTGTACTGTACACATGCATATATGGAATCTTATCTTTATGTGTTGACTTATGGTTGGGACTGTACTGTACACATGCATATATGGAATCTTATCTTTATGTGTTGACTTATGGTTGGGACTGTACTGTACACATGCATATATGGAATCTTATCTTTATGTGTTGACTTATGGTTGGGACTGTACTGTACACATGCATATATGGAATCTTATCTTTATGTGTTGACTATGGTTGGGACTGTACTGTACACATGCATATATGGAATCTTATCTTTATGTGTTGACTTATGGTTGGGACTGTACTGTACACATGCATATATGGAATCTTATCTTTATGTGTTGACTATGGTTGGGACTGTACTGTACACATGCATATATGGAATCTTATCTTTATGTGTTGACTATGGTTGGGACTGTACTGTACACATGCATATATGGAATCTTATCTTTATGTGTTGACTATGGTTGGGACTGTACTGTACACATGCATATATGGAATCTTATCTTTATGTGTTGACTTATGGTTGGGACTGTACTGTACACATGCATATATGGAATCTTATCTTTATGTGTTGACTTATGGTTGGGACTGTACTGTACACATGCATATATGGAATCTTATCTTTATGTGTTGACTTATGGTTGGGACTGTACTGTACACATGCATATATGGAATCTTATCTTTATGTGTTGACTATGGTTGGGACTGTACTGTACACATGCATATATGGAATCTTATCTTTATGTGTTGACTTATGGTTGGGACTGTACTGTACACATGCATATATGGAATCTTATCTTTATGTGTTGACTATGGTTGGGACTGTACTGTACACATGCATATATGGAATCTTATCTTTATGTGTTGACTTATGGTTGAGACTGTACTGTACACATGCATATATGGAATCTTATCTTTATGTGTTGACTTATGGTTGGGACTGTACTGTACACATGCATATATGGAATCTTATCTTTATGTGTTGACTTATGGTTGGGACTGTACTGTACACATGCATATATGGAATCTTATCTTTATGTGTTGACTATGGTTGGGACTGTACTGTACACATGCATATATGGAATCTTATCTTTATGTGTTGACTATGGTTGGGACTGTACTGTACACATGCATATATGGAATCTTATCTTTATGTGTTGACTATGGTTGGGACTGTACTGTACACATGCATATATGGAATCTTATCTTTATGTGTTGACTATGGTTGGGACTGTACTGTACACATGCATATATGGAATCTTATCTTTATGTGTTGACTATGGTTGGGACTGTACTGTACACATGCATATATGGAATCTTATCTTTATGTGTTGACTATGGTTGGGACTGTACTGTACACATGCATATATGGAATCTTATCTTTATGTGTTGACTATGGTTGGGACTGTACTGTACACATGCATATATGGAATCTTATCTTTATGTGTTGACTATGGTTGGGACTGTACTGTACACATGCATATATGGAATCTTATCTTTATGTGTTGACTTATGGTTGGGACTGTACTGTACACATGCATATATGGAATCTATCTTTATGTGTGACTTTGGTTGGGACTGTACTGTACACATATATATGTAATCTTATTTTAGTGTTGACTATGGTTGGACTGTACTGTACACATGTATATGGAATCTTATCTTTAGGTTTGGTTGGGTGTTGTTGCATATATGGATTATCTTTATGTGTGACTATGGTTGGGACTGTACTGTACACATGCATATATGGAATCTTATCTTTATGTGTTGACTATGGTTGGGACTGTACTGTACACATGCATATATGGAATCTTATCTTTATGTGTTGACTATGGTTGGGACTGTACTGTACACATGCATATATGGAATCTTATCTTTATGTGTTTTAGAAAGCAAAGTGTATTGAAAAACTGAAACATATTGCAGGTGCATAGTTGGAGGGTTGGTTAGTAAGTAGTGTGGAGGGTTGGTTAGTAAGTAGTGTGGAGGTGGAGGGTTGGTTAGTAAGTAGTGTGGAGGGTTGGTTAGTAAGTAGTGTGGAGGGTTGGTTAGTAAGTAGTGTGGAGGTGGAGGGTTGGTTAGTAAGTAGTGTGGAGGTGGAGGGTTGGTTAGTAAGTAGTGTGGAGGTGGGGGTTGGTTAGTAAGTAGTGTGGAGGTGGGGTTGGTTAGTAAGTAGTGTGGAGGTTGGAGGGTTGGTTAGTAAGTAGTGTGGAGGTGGAGGGTTGGTTAGTAAGTAGTGTGGAGGTGGAGGGTTGGTTAGTGTGGAGGAGGAGGGTTGGTTAGTAAGTAGTGTAGAGGTGGAGGGTTGGTTAGTAAGTAGTGTGGAGGTGGAGGGTTGGTTAGTAAGTAGTGTGGAGGTGGAGGGTTGGTTAGTAAGTAGTGTGGAGGGTTGGTTAGTAAGTAGTGTGGAGGGTTGGTTAGTAAGTAGTGTGGAGGTGGAAGGTTGATTAGTAAGTAGTGTGGAGGTGGAGGGTTGGTTAGTAAGTAGTGTGGAGGTGGAGGGTTGGTTAGTAAGTAGTGTGGAGGTGGGGGGTTGGTTAGTAAGTAGTGTGGAGGTGGAGGGTTGGTTAGTAAGTAGTGTGGAGGTGGAGGGTTGGTTAGTAAGTAGTGTGGAGGTGGATGGTTGGTTAGTAAGTAGTGTGGAGGTTGGGTGTATATTCTGTCAGAAACTACTAATATGGCTTGTGTATGTGTAAGCTCTCATTGTATGATATTTAACGTTTTATTTTCTGATTAATTCCCGCGCTATGTTTATGGTGGCTGATTTCTGCCATGTATCCAACTTATTGTGTGTGTGGGTGGGGTATGGGGATTGGGTGAAGACGCAATCACTCCACATGGCAAAATCATCTGTCATAGTTTTTATTTTGGCCAAGCAAACAAAATATGTGTTTTTCGGAGCTGCTCTCAACCTACCTGTCATATATAGCATATGGTATTGCCATTTTTAAATAATAAATTATTAAGAATTAAAATAAAAATTAAATCTGTTCTGAGAAATAACTTTGCATATTACCTCCATTGATGCGTTTTTGTTGTAATTTAACTAAAGTTTAGTTTTACTAAAGCTGTGTAATTTGTTCTGTAAGGGGCTTCAGTGGCTGATTGGTTATGGTCATTGACTTCAAATCACTTGCCCCTCACCGCTGTAGGTTCGAATCCCACTGGTGAGGACACTATCCAGCTGGCTTGCGGAAGGTCGGTGGTTCTACCCGCGTGCCTGAAATACTGCTCTGATCCAGGACCTTCCTCCACCAATAATAACTGGATCATATTTAACTGTTGGTGCCCCCAAAAAACCCCAAACAAACCATTTCTACTTGACTAAAGACAAGTACAGGTTAGCTGTTCTATGATTTAATTACAGTCAAACCTGTCTTAAACAGCCAGCCAAGGGAATCATAGAATGTGGCTGCTTAGCACATGTGGCTGCTTAATAGAGGTTACATGTATAATAAAACAACCGCTTGGGAATCTGGAAACTGGCTTCTTAATACAGGTTGGCTGCTTAATGGAGATGACCACTAACACAGGTTTCACTGTACTTATATCGTGTAAGCCAGGTTTATTATTCTACATCACTACTATAGCGACGACATCGTCCAGCAATAATTTATTGCTTGTGATGTCTAACCCGGGAACACGCGTTGATATACGTTGCTTGGTCAGTCATATAAATATATTTTAATACCGAGATCAGTAATTGGGCCGTATTGAGTTTCTGAAAATATCAACGTTTTGCCAGAAGTAAATTAGTGAAAAATCGACAGGCTGGAACCCATGATAGTTGATGTCGTGTGGCAAGGCATTTAAATTCCACATTGCTTCTTCTCTCTCTTTCTCTCCCTAACTGCGATTGATTCCGTCAGGAATGCGGTAACAAGATCGATTAAAGCGACACTACATCGCAAAATATAAAATAAATAAATAAAATGCATTTTATCACGTATACATTCATTGCTATTACAAATTCTTCCAAATACATTCGAACACTAATATTGAATCAATAAACAGTGTTTTTGTGGATTGAAAGTATGATTTCATATAACGGTCATCCATGCTCCTGAATTTTTGTTTGTCATCGGAGTCAATACTAAATGCGAGATAATGTCGTTTAGAGATAATTTAACTAAGAATAGTCTACAAATAAATAGGCACAGATGTGAGATATAACTGTGGTAAATGTGTACCATAAATCGTGTTATTCAGGATACACTAGTTGTATTACGCATGCATGTTTACATTATTTTATTATATCAACAAACCGCGTATACGACGTTTGTTTGTTAGTTCAAATACTCAGTATTTGAGGCAAATATTTGGAAATAAATTATACCATATAATAGAACAATACATTCTGTAGAAATTTGTTTTTTCACTGATGTAGTGTCGCTTTAATCTAATATTGTAAAAATCTGTTTCCAATTCGATCTAATCTAAAAGTTTGTATAAGCCAATAATAAATCCAACAATAATAAATCTTGACCATTTTACCGCTGTTACATCGGGGAACAGGGAAACACATATATTTGTTTGTTTGACCTGTTTATGTATGTGAGTGTTGTGGTTTCTGTTTGTGTGTAGGACCATCGTGTGTTGAGTGATCCCTCATGCATGCCATCAAGGGTCAGTCAGCCCCAGGAAAATCGCATTATCCATCCAGTTATGTTTGTCAGTATTGGTGTGTATACACATTTATTTTAGCTAGATTGCGAAACAAGTTCTTATAACTTATATTAATCACTTTCGAGACCTCATTCCTGACGAGAGAGAATTATTGTCATTGTTGGTGTATACACATTTATTTTAGTTTGATTGCGAAACAAGATTTTACAACATTTAGATTAATCGCTCTCGAGAACTCATTCCTGATTGAATCCATCACCATGATGTCCTTTGCCCGAGGATTCCACCGCCGTGGTTCTGGTATGGCTCAAACTCACAACCTCTTGGTGGCAAGGTGGACACCTTATCTATAGCAGATATAGCTGTCCGATTAGTGCAGTGGTTTGCTCACTTCTGACCAGTACAACCCGGGTTCGATCCCCGGGGAAATAAGTGGGATGGTACGGTGGTCGCCCGATCGGACAGGTGTGTTTTCTCCGGGTACTCCGGTTTCCCACATGAATGACCACATTTACGCTTTCATCTGTTCCAACGGAAGTGTTAAAGCTTGTTTCGCAATCATTGTAAAATAAGTAAAGTTTATTAGATTTCTGTTTGAAGTTTTAGTATGTGTATAATGAACATGCAGGCCTCGACAAATTTTTAATTTCTTATTCGTCCTACTGGGCGATGCCACTGTTCCACTCGCCCAGATTGGACTATCACTCGTCCCATGTATTTTAGGAAAATTAAAAATCGTCAGAATTGCACTTTAATTTATTAATAAATGCAATTATGTGGCAGCATAAACACATTAACATATCCTCGGTGATTTCCCATTATCACACCTGGTAATCATTCCGAAGAAAGTAAAACGGATATTATTTTATTTTGTTCCTTCGATTTATATTGGATATTTAGCTGTAATTTTCACTCGTCCGACTGGGCAAGCGACTTGGAATTTCTACTCGTCCAGATCAAAAAGTCACTCGTAAATACGAGCCGACGAGTGGATTTGTCGAGCCCTGACATGCTATGCCATGCATGATAATTGTGGCTCATTGAGCGTGTGTTGTTTTGTTATCAATACAGAATGTGTAAATAAAATTGACCCAACTCGACATATCATGAACAACGTTCATCAATATCATCATCATTAACATCATTGTCAAACCCAACATCATCATCAATAACATTACCAACAACATTATCATAACAAACTCCATCATCAATATCATCATCATTAACGTAACAACATTGTCATCATCATCAACAACTCCATCATCAATATCATCATCATTAACGTAACAACATTGTCATCATCATCAACAACTCCATCATCAATATCATCATCATTAACGTAACAACATTGTCATCATCAGCAATATCATCATCATTAACGTAACAACATTGTCATCATCATCAACAACTCCATCATCAATATCATCATCATTAACGTAACAACATTGTCATCATCATCAACAACTCCATCATCAATATCATCATCATTAACGTAACAACATTGTCATCATCAGCAATATCATCATCATTAACGTAACAACATTGTCATCATCATCAACAACTCCATCATCAATATCATCATCATTAACGTAACAACATTGTCATCATCATCATCAACAACTCCATCATCAATATCATCATCATTAACGTAACAACATTGTCATCATCATCAACAACTCCATCATCAATATCATCATCATTAACGTAACAACATTGTCATCATCATCAACAACTCCATCATCAACATCATCATCAACAATTTCATCAATATCACCATCATTAACGTAACAACATTGTCATCATCATCAACAACTTCATCATCAACATCATCATCAACAATTTCATCAATATCACCATCATTAACGTAACAACATTGTCATCATCATCAACAACTTCATCATCAACATCATCATCAACAATTTCATCAATATCACCATCATTAATGTAACAACATTGTCATCATCATCAACAACTTCATCATCAACATCATCATCAACAATTTCATCAATATCACCATCATTAACGTAACAACATTGTCATCATCATCAACAATTTCATCAATATCACCATCATTAACGTAACAACATTGTCATCATCATCAACAACTTCATCATCAACAATTTCATCAATATCATCATCATTAACATCATCATCAAACCCAACATCATCATCAATAAGATTACCAACAACATTGTCATAGCAACTTCCATCATCAGCAACAACAACAACATTGTCATCAACAACTTCTTCATCAACATCCATTATCAACAACTTCATCATGGTCATAGCAACTTCCACCATCATCATCAGCAACAACAACAACAACATTGTCATCAACAACTTCTTCATCAACATCCATAATCAACAACTTCATCATGGTCATAGCAACTTCCATCATCAGCAACAACAACAACATTGTCATCAACAACTTCTTCATCAACATCCATTATCAACAACTTCATCATGGTCATAGCAACTTCCATCATCATCATCAGCAACAACAACAACAACATTGTCATCAACAACTTCTTCATCAACATCTTCATCATGGTCATCAAGTTACCTTTTGTCTGTTACAGTAACACTCTCGATTGATGCCCTCATGATTTATTCCAGGATGGAGCCCTTAATGAGGCCCCTACAATAACCACATACCGGGCCGTCTCATCATCTCGGGGCGCTGGAGAACCTCAGAAGATGCCAGCTTCATTGAAGAACATCAAGCGCCTTAGTACATGCGAGGACATAATCACGTTAAGACCAGCTAGGTAAGTAATGGATCTACAGAGAAAATATCATAGGTGCTCTTCATTTTATAGAGTGGGGCCTCCGTGGCTGGGTGGTTAGGGTCGTTAATTTCAAATCACTTGTCCCTCACTGCTGTCGGTTGAAATTCCATCGGTGGGGTCAACTTCTTTCATGTCAGGAAGTTATCCAACTGGCTTGCAGAATATCGGTTGTCAGACGGGACGTTGGATTGCAAATCTACAGATCACAGATTCGATCCCCCCTTCTGACCCTAATAATATTGCCAGTCTTTTAGCTGGGACGTTAAGCCGAGGTCTCATGTCGGTGTTTTATACCGTGCACATAAAAGAACCAGAGGAGACTCTGGAATGGGTCTCTGTCTGTATCATTGCCATATCATCCAAAATGACAAATCTCTTCAGGAAGCGTCGCTCATATGGGCAACCGGTAGTGGCGGTAAATAAACGTAAAACACACAAGGTCGCAGGTTCTACCGTACGTGTCTGAAATACTGGCCGGAAAGGGGCCCGTGGTCTTCCTCCATCAATAACGTTGTGTCGTTAATTGGCTCCAATTTTTTTCTCAATTAGTGACAGAAGTGGCATTAAAGTCTGTAAGAAGACATTTGACTGGTTCTGTGTATTTTCGGACTTGCATGCACATTTTAAAGCCAATACCAAGACATATTGACTGGTTCTGTGTATTTTCGGACTTGAACATGCACATGTTAAAGCCATTACCAAGACATATTGACTGGTTCTGTGTATTTTCTAACTTGGACATGCACAAGACATATTGACTGGTTATGTGTATTTTCTAACTTGGACATGCACAAGACATATTGACTGGTTCTGTGTATTTTCTAACTTGGACATGCACAAGACATATTGACTGGTTCTGTGTACTTTCTGACTTGAACATACACAAGACATATTGACTGGTTCTGTGTACTTTCTGACTTGAACATACACAAGACATATTGACTGGTTCTGTGTACTTTCTGACTTGAACATGCACAAGATATATTGACTGGTTCTGTGTATTTTCTGGCTTGAACATACACAAAGACATATTGACTGGTTCTGTGTATTTTCTGACTTGAACATACACAAGACATATTGACTGGTTCTGTGTATTTTCTGACTTGAACATACACAAGACATATTGACTGGTTCTGTGTATTTTCTGGCTTGAACATACACAAGACATATTGACTGGTTCTGTGTATTTTCTGGCTTGAACATCCACAAGACATATTGACTGGTTCTGTGTACCGATATTTTCTGATTTGAACATACACAAGACATATTGACTGGTTCTGTGTATTTTCTGACTTGAACATACACACGGCATATTGACTGGTTCTGTGTATTTTCTGACTTGAACATACACAAGACATATTGACTGGTTCTGTGTATTTTCTGACTTGAACATACACAAGACATATTGACTGGTTCTGTGTATTTTCTGGCTTGAACATACACAAGACATATTGACTGGTTCTGTGTATTTTCTGGCTTGAACATCCACAAGACATATTGACTGGTTCTGTGTACCGATATTTTCTGACTTGAACATACACAAGACATATTGACTGGTTCTGTGTACCGATATTTTCTGACTTGAACATACACAAGACATATTGACTGGTTCTGTGTATTTTCTGGCTTGAACATACACAAGACATATTGACTGGTTCTGTGTATTTTCTGGCTTGAACATCCACAAGACATATTGACTGGTTCTGTGTACCGATATTTTCTGACTTGAACATACACAAGACATATTGACTGGTTCTGTGTACCGATATTTTCTGACTTGAACATACACAAGACATATTGACTGGTTCTGTGTACCGGTATTTTCTGACTTGAACATACACAAGACATATTGACTGGTTCTGTGTATTTTCTAACTTGGACATACACAAGACATATTGACTGGTTCTGTGTATTTTCAGTGTTGAGAAAGAGCCTAAAGAAGTTGGTCAATCTTCATCAACAGAGCCTCAGAATGACAAGGCATTCGTAAACAGTACGATTGCAGCATTTGAAATTAAAGGTATGTTCAAAAATCGTTCAGTTCTCGACTGTTTTAAATGTTGATCAATGTTATAATAACTGATATAATTTGAGCCGAGTTTGTTTTACTTTATACAAATTTGATTTTAGCTCGATTGTGATGATTGAGCTTATTTACCCTCGCCGCCGGCGAACCATATGGGCGAGCGGGCTCGATTGTGAAACAAGTTATTACAATTTATATTAATCACTCTCGAGACCTCATTCCTGATGGAATCCATCGCCACGAGGGAGAGAGAAGAGGCAACGTGAAATTTAAATACATTGCCTAAGGGCACAATCGTAACGGCTCCATCGGGGCTCAAACTCTTGGCCTTTTGCACCTGAAGCGAACGCGCTACCACTGAGCTATCATGACTCCTTATAACATTAGTTTAATCACTCTCGAGACCTCATTCCTGATGGAATCCATCTCCATGAGGGAGAGAGAAATGTCAATAGATTTGAGTGTCTTGCCTAAGTGGTTCTAGCGCGGATCGAATACAGTTCTCTCGATTGAGGTGAACATCGTATCTATTCAACCGCGATTGGTCCATTATTTACATATACCTTTACAGGTGGAAACAACAATTCGAACAGACGACAGTTTGAACGACGATCATTGTCATCCAGCCAGGAACATCCTTCTGAAGTGCAGAGATCTTTGTCGGCCAATCAGGAACATCCTCCAGAAGTGCGGAGATCTTTGTCGGCCAATCAGGAAAACCCTCCTGATGTGATAGCCAATGGACTTAAAGGAAGTGAAGTTAGTACTAAAACTGATCTCTATTTATGAAGAGTCCTCCAAAGAAAAAGGGGAGGTAACTGTATTATATTACAGTAAAACCACCAAGGTCTGTTACCCACCAATTATATGCAACATAAAGTGTGATTTTCACAATTTGCAAAAAACACGGGTGCGGACATGGAAACAATGGAATTTTGTCACTTTTTATGATAGTACACAAGAATCATCCCTCGACTGGCTTCCATTCATAATTGCACGTCCGGTTTACGTTTACAGGTGTCAATCTGTGTTGAAAATACAGCGGATCGGAGAATATGTCTGGTTTGGAGGGGATTCCGGATTAGAGTCGTCCGGATTAGAGGGGTTTTACTGTACTGTGGTTTTTGAGGTTTAACTTTAAACAAGTCTGTCGGAGTCCTCAGATGTTCTGTCTATGTTTAGTCCCATCAGGCGAGTCTGTCCTCAGTGACTGAATTGTAAATGTTGGTGACTTCAAAGCCATTGTAGGAGACCTGAGTAAATGTTGAAATTTTTCTTGGTCCTTTTTTAGTGGGCCTCTGGGGCTGAGTGGTTAAGGTCCTTTACTTCAAAACACTTGCCCTACATTGCTGCAGGTTCGAATCCCATTGAATTTTTTCATGTGAGGATGCTATCCAACTGGCTTCCTGAAGGTCTGTGGTTCTACCAGTGTGCCAGTTTGTGCCTGAAATATGACTCGGAGGGGTACCCGGGGACTTCCTCCACCAATAATAAATAGCTGAAGAGTCGCCATAGCACCTAAGCTGTTGGTGCAACTTTAAAACTGCAAAGACAAAAAAACTATTTTCTTTTTTAAATTATATCAACCTTTAGTTAGAATCTTTGTTACTCTTTGCTAGATCTGCTTTGCTTGTTGTGTTACGAACACCAACAATTGAACAAACTGAGAAGCAGGCCAGCTCTTCGGTTATTTGATGGTTTGCTCTTGGCGTGTAATAAATCTGTTGTTTGGTGTTTACGGTACTGTTTAATTGTTATTTACAGGTACTACTTTCACGGAAATTTTCGTCCTTTTCAAGCAAAGCTGACTGACGACACATTTTTAATGATACAATTGTATATTTTATTGCTCTAATCTCAGGGTCGACCAAACCGGACTCCATTTAGTGTTCATAATGCAGCTCTGTATTTTGAACACAAAGAAATTCAAATCATAGAAAGTACAGAAAACACCAAAAAGGATGGAAAATCTTATAATTCCTTTCCTGTGCATTCCTCTCCTGCTGGTAGATTGGTGCTAGGGGAGATAAATGAAGATAGATCTCAACAAAATACACATGTGAGTTGCTAGTTGCTTCCTCTGAGTAGAATAAAATAGTAAACAATGCAGGTTTTGTGGCCAAATTACGGGATGTCTTCTTCACTATATCATAATTTTTAAGCGGGACCCAAAGTAATGAAATATCTCTAATTTATCACATAAATCTGCTTGTATTCAGTGTAATAATACCATATCATAATTTCTTATATGTACACATGTTTAAGAAGGATTCTAATTGGTTGAGAGAATAAGCCTTATAAAATGTGAATTAGACTTTAAAGTATGCATATTTCTATTTGAATTGGTACATAATTTTTTTTATATTTTTAATTTAAAATGTGTTTGTAAAATTTACAATTTACTGCCCATAAGACAAGTTTTAAAAAAAACATTTTGAATATAAATTGTTTTTTAATGTGTTAAAAGTCTCTATTCGTTTTGGGGTTTTTTGGTGGATAAATATTCGAAATTTTTAAAATATTTTTAATTTAATTATTTTTTTCATGTGTGAAAAAGTCTCTTTATGCATTTTTTTAGGATAACTTATAATAAAAAATTTCCAACTGAAGAAATAAAATGCAATCTTGGACTTGATCCGTTATTGTATTATACTCCTTTTATCATATACTGCATTGTTTCTATTTTTGTATATCTGCTGTTATGGTCGCTCGTATATTATTCCTAAAAAAGACATTTGAGCCGCGTTATAAGAAAACCAACACGAGAATGAAATACTAATATTTTTTTTCAATATTTATTCAAAGAATTTATGCAATTAAATTGAAATTTCCTGCATCACATGATTTTGTTATTTGACTGTCCGGTTGGCTAGCAGGAAGTTGGCGGTTTACCTTTGTGCTTGTCCATGTTTGAAAAATACTGCTCGAAGGGACACAAGGAGCCTCCTCCAATGATAGCTGCTTCAAGGGACACAAGGGGCCTCTTCCAATGATATCTGGATATTCTTCCTGCTTTACCGTTGTGTTGGTTTTCTACAGAGCGACTCATTGTCTCTATTATGTATATATATTCACCCATTTGTCAGTCTTGGCCATAAGTCAAGGGACTATGTTTAAAATTGATCGGCTGACATTTAAATTGAATTTTAATTGAATCTAAATTTGTTCAGCTTGTCAAATGTTTCAGTCAATTCAGATTCAGTGTAAAGTATCACTCTACAGGAGAAGGGAGGTAACACCCTACAGGAGAAGGGAGGTAACACCCTATAGGGGAAGGGAGGTAACACCCTATAGGGGAAGGGAAGTAACACCCTACAGGGGAAGGGAGGTAACACCCTATAGGGGAAGGGAAGTAACACCCTACAGGAGAAGGGAGGTAACAATATAGGGGAAGGGAGGTAACACCCTACAGGGGAAGGGAGGTAACACCATATAGGGAAGGGAGGTACATATAACACCCTATAGGGGAAGGGAGGATCGAACCCGGGTTGCATTGGTGAGAAGCGAGCGTGCTAACCACTGTGCTAATCGGATAGCCAAATTCTTTCATGTGAGGAAGCTATCCAGCTGGCATGCCATGCGGAATGCCAGCTGTTCCTCCTGTGTGTGTCTGTCCGTGCCAGAAATACTGGGCACCCAGGATCTTCCTTCACCAATAAAATAACTGGAGAGTCGCCATATAGCCTGAAGACATTTAGTAGCATCGGGTTGCATAGAATCCCTGTCTGGAACCTAGGTCCAACTACTGTACTATTAACATGACGCCCATGTGACTATAGCTCCTCCCACTGGAACCTAGGTCCAACTACTGTACTATTAACATGACGCCCATGTGACTATAGCTCCTCCCACTGGAACCTAGGGCCAACTACTGTACTATTAACATGACGCCCATGTGACTATAGCTCCTCCCACTGGAACCTAGGGCCAACTACTGTACTATTAACATGACGCCCATGTGACTATAGCTCCTCCCACTGGAACCTAGGGCCAACTACTGTACTATTAACATGACGCCCATGTGACTATAGCTCCTCCCACTGGAACCTAGGGCCAACTACTGTACTATTAACATGACGCCCATTTGACTATAGCTCCTCCCACTGGAACCTAGGGCCAACTACTGTACTATTAACATGACGCCCATGTGACTATAGCTCCTCCCACTGGAACCTAGGGCCAACTACTGTACTATTAACATGACGCCCATGTGACTATAGCTCCTCCCACTGATAATCCCGACATGTTGTCTAGGAAAATGGCTGCTGTTTGATAGAATATAGAATATAATATGTTTTATTGCAAAATCGGCAGTAACCTTGCATTTGGCAATACAATATGCATACAAAATAGTATACATGGCATGAGAAACAAAATGTAATACAGTCAAACCTGTGTTAGTGGTCACCTCCATTAAGCAGCCAACCTGTATTAAGCAGCCAATTTCAAGATTCCAAATATGTTGATTTACATTTGACCTGTATTAAGCAGCCACCTGTGCTAAGCAGCCACTTTCTCTTACTCCCTTTGCTGGCTGCTTAAGACAGGTTTGACTGTATACACAAATTACATTAATGATAGGTTGAAATCGTTGTATTTAAAGCTACGATAAACCAGCTAAGAAGCTATGTTGGCAAAGAGCGAAACCAATTCGTCTTTTTGTGCTACTACATATTAATATGATAGCACACATTTTGAAAACGCTTACGGTTACTGAAGGTATGTCGCTTTATCGATCACTGATTGGCTGATCAGATTATCGCTGGCTGGGTTGATTGACAGCTCACGTCATGTTAATTCTAGCTATATGTAACACCTAAACTTTGCCCTTTTCTATTCCGCTATATGTAACACCTAAACTTTGCCCTTTTCTATTCTGCTATATGTAGCACCTAAACTTTGCCCTTTTCTATTCTGCTATATGTAGCACCTAAACTTTGCCCTTTTCACTTCCGCTATATGTAACACCTAAGCTTTGCCCTTTTCTATTCTAGCTATATGTAACACCTAAACTTTGCCCTTTTCACTTCCGCTATATATAACACCTAAACTTTGCCCTTTTCTATTCCGCTATATGTAACACCTAAACTTTGCCCTTTTCTATTCCGCTATATGTAACACCTAAGCTTTGCCCTTTTCTATTCCGCTATATGTAACACCTAAACTTTGTCCTTTTCTATTCTGCCATATGTAACACCTAAACTTTGCCCTTTTCTATTCCGCTATATGTAACACCTAAGCTTTGCCCTTTTCTATTCCGCTATATGTAACACCTAAACTTTGCCCTTTTCTATTCCGCTATATGTAACACCTAAACTTTGTCCTTTTCTATTCCGCTATATGTAACACCTAAACTTTGCCCTTTTCTATTCCGCTATATGTAACACCTAATCTTTGTCCTTTTCTATTCTGCCATATGTAACACCTAAACTTTGCCCTTTTCTATTCTGCTATATGTAACACCTAAGCTTTGCCCTTTTCTATTCCGCTATATGTAACACCTAAACTTTGCCCTTTTCTATTCCGCTATATGTAACACCTAATCTTTGTCCTTTTCTATTCTGCCATATGTAACACCTAAACTTTGCCCTTTTCTATTCCGCTATATGTAACACCTAAGCTTTGCCCTTTTCTATTCCGCTATATGTAACACCTAAACTTTGCCCTTTTCTATTCCGCTATATGTAACACCTAAACTTTGTCCTTTTCTATTCTGCCATATGTAACACCTAAACTTTGCCCTTTTCTATTCCGTTATATATAACACCTAAACTTTGCCCTTTTCTATTCCGCTATATGTAACACCTAAACTTTGCCCTTTTCTATTCCGCTATATGTAACACCTAAGCTTTGCCCGTTTCTATTCCGCTATATGTAACACCTAAACTTTGCCCTTTTCTATTCCGCTATATGTAACACCTAAGCTTTGCCCGTTTCTATTCCGCTATATGTAACACCTAAACTTTGTCCTTTTCTATTCTGCCATATGTAACACCTAAACTTTGCCCTTTTCTATTCCGCTATATGTAACACCTAAACTTTGCCCTTTTCTATTCCGCTATATGTAACACCTAAACTTTGCCCTTTTCTATTCCGCTATATGTAACACCTAAACTTTGCCCTTTTCACTTCCGCTATATGTAACACCTAATCTTTGCCCTTTTCTATTCCGCTATATGTAACACCTAAACTTTGCCCTTTTCTATTCCGCTATATGTAACACCTAAACTTTGCCCTTTTCTATTCCGCTATATGTAACACCTAAACTTTGCCCTTTTCTATTCTGCTATATGTAACACCTAAACTTTGCCCTTTTCTATTCCGCTATATGTAACACCTAAGCTTTGCCCTTTTCTATTCCGCTATATGTAACACCTAAACTTTGTCCTTTTCTATTCTGCCATATGTAACACCTAAACTTTGCCCTTTTCTATTCCGCTATATGTAACACCTAAGCTTTGCCCTTTTCTATTCCGCTATATGTAACACCTAAACGTTGCCCTTTTCTATTCCGCTATATGTAACACCTAATCTTTGTCCTTTTCTATTCTGCCATATGTAACACCTAAACTTTGCCCTTTTCTATTCCGTTATATATAACACCTAAACTTTGCCCTTTTCTATTCCGCTATATGTAACACCTAAACTTTGCCCTTTTCTATTCCGCTATATGTAACACCTAAGCTTTGCCCGTTTCTATTCCGCTATATGTAACACCTAAACTTTGTCCTTTTCTATTCTGCCATATGTAACACCTAAACTTTGCCCTTTTCTATTCCGCTATATGTAACACCTAAGCTTTGCCCTTTTCTATTCCGCTATATGTAACACCTAAACTTTGCCCTTTTCTATTCCGCTATATGTAACACCTAATCTTTGTCCTTTTCTATTCTGCCATATGTAACACCTAAACTTTGCCCTTTTCTATTCCGCTATATGTAACACCTAAGCTTTGCCCTTTTCTATTCCGCTATATGTAACACCTAAACTTTGCCCTTTTCTATTCCGCTATATGTAACACCTAAACTTTGCCCTTTTCTATTCCGCTATATGTAACACCTAAACTTTGCCCTTTTCTATTCCGCTATATGTAACACCTAAACTTTGCCCTTTTCTATTCCGCTATATGTAACACCTAAACTTTGCCCTTTTCTATTCCGCTATATGTAACACCTAAACTTTGTCCTTTTCTATTCTGCCATATGTAACACCTAAACTTTGCCCTTTTCTATTCCGCTATATGTAACACCTAAACTTTGCCCTTTTCTATTCCGCTATATGTAACACCTAAACTTTGTCCTTTTCTATTCCGCTATATGTAACACCTAAGCTTTGCCCTTTTCTATTCCGCTATATGTAACACCTAAGCTTTGCCCTTTTCACTTCCGCTATATGTAACACCTAAACTTTGCCCTTTTCTATTCCGCTATATGTAACACCTAAACTTTGTCCTTTTCTATTCTGCCATATGTAACACCTAAACTTTGCCCTTTTCTATTCCGCTATATGTAACACCTAAACTTTGCCCTTTTCTATTCCGCTATATGTAACACCTAAACTTTGTCCTTTTCTATTCCGCTATATGTAACACCTAAGCTTTGCCCTTTTCTATTCCGCTATATGTAACACCTAAACTTTGCCCTTTTCACTTCCGCTATATGTAACACCTAAACTTTGCCCTTTTCTATTCCGCTATATGTAACACCTAAGCTTTGCCCTTTTCTATTCCGCTATATGTAACACCTAAGCTTTGCCCTTTTCTATTCCGCTATATGTAACACCTAAACTTTGCCCTTTTCACTTCCGCTATATGTAACACCTAATCTTTGCCCTTTTCTATTCTGCTATATGTAACACCTAAACTTTGCCCTTTTCTATTCCGCTATATGTAACACCTAAGCTTTGCCCTTTTCTATTCCGCTATATGTAACACCTAAACTTTGCCCTTTTCTATTCCGCTATATGTAACACCTAAACTTTGCCCTTTTCTATTCCGCTATATGTAACACCTAAACTTTGCCCTTTTCTATTCCGCTATATGTAACACCTAAACTTTGCCCTTTTCTATTCCGCTATATGTAACACCTAAACTTTGTCCTTTTCTATTCTGCCATATGTAACACCTAAACTTTGCCCTTTTCTATTCTGCTATATGTAACACCTAAGCTTTGCCCTTTTCTATTCCGCTATATGTAACACCTAAACTTTGCCCTTTTCTATTCCGCTATATGTAACACCTAATCTTTGTCCTTTTCTATTCTGCCATATGTAACACCTAAACTTTGCCCTTTTCTATTCCGCTATATGTAACACCTAAACTTTGCCCTTTTCTATTCCGCTATATGTAACACCTAAACTTTGCCCTTTTCTATTCCGCTATATGTAACACCTAAACTTTGCCCTTTTCTATTCTGCTATATGTAACACCTAAACTTTGCCCTTTTCTATTCCGCTATATGTAACACCTAAACTTTGCCCTTTTCTATTCCGCTATATGTAACACCTAAACTTTGCCCTTTTCTATTCCGCTATATGTAACACCTAAACTTTGCCCTTTTCTATTCCGCTATATGTAACACCTAAACTTTGCCCTTTTCTATTCCGCTATATGTAACACCTAAACTTTGCCCTTTTCTATTCCGCTATATGTAACACCTAAACTTTGCCCTTTTCTATTCCGCTATATGTAACACCTAAACTTTGCCCTTTTCTATTCCGCTATATGTAACACCTAAACTTTGCCCTTTTCTATTCCGCTATATGTAACACCTAAACTTTGCCCTTTTCTATTCCGCTATATGTAACACCTAAACTTTGTCCTTTTCTATTCTGCTATATGTAACACCTAAACTTTGCCCTTTTCTATTCCGCTATATGTAACACCTAAGCTTTGCCCTTTTCTATTCCGCTATATGTAACACCTAAACTTTGCCCTTTTCTATTCCGCTATATGTAACACCTAAACTTTGCCCTTTTCTATTCCGCTATATGTAACACCTAACTTTGCCCTTTTCTATTCCGCTATATGTAACACCTAAACTTTGCCCTTTTCTATTCCGCTATATGTAACACCTAAACTTTGCCCTTTTCTATTCCGCTATATGTAACACCTAAACTTTGCCCTTTTCTATTCCGCTATATGTAACACCTAAACTTTGTCCTTTTCTATTCTGCCATATGTAACACCTAAACTTTGCCCTTTTCTATTCCGCTATATGTAACACCTAAGCTTTGCCCTTTTCTATTCCGCTATATGTAACACCTAAACTTTGCCCTTTTCTATTCCGCTATATGTAACACCTAAACTTTGCCCTTTTCTATTCCGCTATATGTAACACCTAAACTTTGCCCTTTTCTATTCCGCTATATGTAACACCTAAACTTTGCCCTTTTCTATTCTGCTATATGTAACACCTAAACTTTGCCCTTTTCTATTCCGCTATATGTAACACCTAAACTTTGCCCTTTTCTATTCCGCTATATGTAACACCTAAACTTTGTCCTTTTCTATTCTGCCATATGTAACACCTAAACTTTGCCCTTTTCTATTCCGCTATATGTAACACCTAAACTTTGCCCTTTTCTATTCCGCTATATGTAACACCTAAACTTTGCCCTTTTCTATTCCGCTATATGTAACACCTAAACTTTGCCCTTTTCTATTCTGCTATATGTAACACCTAAACTTTGCCCTTTTCTATTCCGCTATATGTAACACCTAAACTTTGCCCTTTTCTATTCCGCTATATGTAACACCTAAACTTTGTCCTTTTCTATTCTGCCATATGTAACACCTAAACTTTGCCCTTTTCTATTCCGCTATATGTAACACCTAAACTTTGCCCTTTTCTATTCCGCTATATGTAACACCTAAACTTTGTCCTTTTCTATTCCGCTATATGTAACACCTAAGCTTTGCCCTTTTCTATTCCGCTATATGTAACACCTAAACTTTGCCCTTTTCAATTCCGCTATATGTAACACCTAAACTTTGCCCTTTTCTATTCCGCTATATGTAACACCTAAACTTTGCCCTTTTCTATTCCGCTATATGTAACACCTAAACTTTGCCCTTTTCTATTCCGCTATATGTAACACCTAAGCTTTGCCCTTTTCTATTCCGCTATATGTAACACCTAAACTTTGCCCTTTTCTATTCCGCTATATGTAACACCTAATCTTTGTCCTTTTCTATTCTGCTATATGTAACACCTAAACTTTGCCCTTTTCTATTCCGCTATATGTAACACCTAAACTTTGCCCTTTTCTATTCTGCTATATGTAACACCTAAACTTTGTCCTTTTCTATTCTGCTATATGTAACACCTAAACTTTGCCCTTTTCTATTCCGCTATATGTAACACCTAAACTTTGCCCTTTTCTATTCCGCTATATGTAACACCTAAACTTTGCCCTTTTCTATTCCGCTATATGTAACACCTAAACTTTGCCCTTTTCTATTCCGCTATATGTAACACCTAAGCTTTGCCCTTTTCTATTCCGCTATATGTAACACCTAAACTTTGTCCTTTTCTATTCTGCTATATGTAACACCTAAACTTTGCCCTTTTCTATTCCGCTATATGTAACACCTAAGCTTTGCCCTTTTCTATTCCGCTATATGTAACACCTAAACTTTGCCCTTTTCTATTCCGCTATATGTAACACCTAAACTTTGTCCTTTTCTATTCTGCCATATGTAACACCTAAACTTTGCCCTTTTCTATTCCGCTATATGTAACACCTAAGCTTTGCCCTTTTCTATTCTGCTATATGTAACACCTAAACTTTGCCCTTTTCTATTCTGCTATATATAACACCTAAACTTTGCCCTTTTCTATTCCGCTATATGTAACACCTAAACTTTGCCCTTTTCTATTCCGCTATATGTAACACCTAAACTTTGCCCTTTTCTATTCTGCTATATGTAACACCTAAACTTTGCCCTTTTCTATTCCGCTATATGTAACACCTAAACTTTGCCCTTTTCTATTCCGCTATATGTAACACCTAAACTTTGTCCTTTTCTATTCTGCCATATGTAACACCTAAACTTTGCCCTTTTCTATTCCGCTATATGTAACACCTAAACTTTGTCCTTTTCTATTCCGCTATATGTAACACCTAAACTTTGCCCTTTTCTATTCCGCTATATGTAACACCTAAACTTTGCCCTTTTCTATTCCGCTATATGTAACACCTAAACTTTGCCCTTTTCACTTCCGCTATATGTAACACCTAAACTTTGCCCTTTTCTATTCTGCTATATGTAACACCTAATCTTTGCCCTTTTCTATTCTGCTATATGTAACACCTAAGCTTTGCCCTTTTCTATTCTGCTATATGTAACACCTAATCTTTGCCCTTTTCTATTCTGCTATATGTAACACCTAAACTTTGCCCTTTTCTATTCCGCTATATGTAACACCTAAACTTTGTCCTTTTCTATTCTGCCATATGTAACACCTAAACTTTGCCCTTTTCTATTCCGCTATATGTAACACCTAAACTTTGCCCTTTTCTATTCCGCTATATGTAACACCTAAACTTTGTCCTTTTCTATTCCGCTATATGTAACACCTAAGCTTTGCCCTTTTCTATTCCGCTATATGTAACACCTAAACTTTGCCCTTTTCACTTCCGCTATATGTAACACCTAAACTTTGCCCTTTTCTATTCCGCTATATGTAACACCTAAACTTTGCCCTTTTCTATTCCGCTATATGTAACACCTAAACTTTGCCCTTTTCTATTCCGCTATATGTAACACCTAAACTTTGCCCTTTTCATTCCGCTATATGTAACACCTAAACTTTGCCCTTTTCACTTCCGCTATATGTAACACCTAAACTTTGCCCTTTTCTATTCCGCTATATGTAACACCTAAACTTTGCCCTTTTCTATTCCGCTATATGTAACACCTAAACTTTGCCCTTTTCACTTCCGCTATATGTAACACCTAAGCTTTGCCCTTTTCTATTCTAGCTATATGTAACACCTAAACTTGCCCTTTTCACTTCCGCTATATGTAACACCTAAACTTTGCCCTTTTCTATTCCGCTATATGTAACACCTAGGCTTTGCCCTTTTCTATTCCGCTATATGTAACACCTAAGCTTTGCCCTTTTCTATTCCACTATATGTAACACCTAAACTTTGCCCTTTTCTATTCCGCTATATGTAACACCTAATCTTTGCCCTTTTCTATTCTGCTATATGTAACACCTAATCTTTGCCCTTTTCTATTCCGCTATATATAACACCTAAACTTTGCCCTTTTCTATTCCGCTATATGTAACACCTAAACTTTGCCCTTTTCTATTCCGCTATATGTAACGCCTAATCTTTGTCCTTTTCTATTCTGCCATATGTAACACCTAAGCTTTGCCCTTTTCTATTCCGCTCTATGTAACACCTAAACTTTGTCCTTTTCTATTCTGCCATATGTAACACCTAAACTTTGCCCTTTTCTATTCCGCTATATGTAACACCTAAACTTTGCCCTTTTCTATTCCGCTATATGTAACACCTAAACTTTGCCCTTTTCACTTCCGCTATATGTAACACCTAAACTTTGCCCTTTTCTATTCCGCTATATGTAACACCTAAACTTTGCCCTTTTCTATTCCGCTATATGTAACACCTAAACTTTGCCCTTTTCTCTTCCGCTATATGTAACACCTAAACTTTGCCCTTTTCTATTCCGCTATATGTAACACCTAAACTTTGCCCTTTTCTATTCCGCTATATGTAACACCTAAACTTTGCCCTTTTCTATTCGTTTGTTTTTGTTTTTTCGCTATATGTAACACCTAAGCTTTGCCCTTTTCTATTCCGCTATATGTAACACCTAAACTTTGCCCTTTTCTATTCCGCTATATGTAACACCTAATCTTTGCCCTTTTCTATTCTGCTATATGTAACACCTAAACTTTGCCCTTTTCTATTCCGCTATATGTAACACCTAAGCTTTGCCCTTTTCTATTCCGCTATATGTAACACCTAAACTTTGCCCTTTTCTATTCCGCTATATGTAACACCTAAACTTTGCCCTTTTCTATTCCGCTATATGTAACACCTAAACTTTGCCCTTTTCACTTCCGCTATATGTAACACCTAAGCTTTGCCCTTTTCTATTCTGCTATATGTAACACCTAAACTTTGCCCTTTTCACTTCCGCTATATGTAACACCTAATCTTTGCCCTTTTCTATTCCGCTATATGTAACACCTAAACTTTGCCCTTTTCTATTCCGCTATATGTAACACCTAAGCTTTGCCCTTTTCTATTCCGCTATATGTAACACCTAAACGTTGCCCTTTTCTATTCCGCTATATGTAACACCTAATCTTTGTCCTTTTCTATTCTGCCATATGTAACACCTAAACTTTGCCCTTTTCTATTCCGCTATATGTAACACCTAAGCTTTGCCCTTTTCTATTCCGCTATATGTAACACCTAAACTTTGCCCTTTTCTATTCCGCTATATGTAACACCTAAACTTTGTCCTTTTCTATTCTGCCATATGTAACACCTAAACTTTGCCCTTTTCTATTCCGCTATATGTAACACCTAAACTTTGCCCTTTTCTATTCTGCTATATGTAACACCTAATCTTTGCCCTTTTCTATTCCGTTATATATAACACCTAAACTTTGCCCTTTTCTATTCCGCTATATGTAACACCTAAACTTTGCCCTTTTCTATTCCGCTATATGTAACACCTAAGCTTTGCCCTTTTCTATTCCGCTATATGTAACACCTAAACTTTGTCCTTTTCTATTCTGCCATATGTAACACCTAAACTTTGCCCTTTTCTATTCCGCTATATGTAACACCTAAACTTTGCCCTTTTCTATTCCGCTATATGTAACACCTAAACTTTGTCCTTTTCTATTCTGCCATATGTAACACCTAAACTTTGCCCTTTTCTATTCCGCTATATGTAACACCTAAACTTTGCCCTTTTCTATTCTAGCTATATGTAACACCTAATCTTTGCCCTTTTCTATTCCTGCTTATAGAAGATTCACGTAAAGAAAACTTGGTCTCCAATTAAGCCACCCACCAATCCAATTTGGGAAGACTCGGGCGCCGAGCCCAACACAGATCCTGAGGTTAGTACTGAATATGTGTGAGTTATTGCCCCCTCTTTAGGGGATTATTTCACCCTTTTCGATAGAAATTCCATGGCATGTTTAATTTAAACTATGTTTATTTTACAATGATTGTGAAACAAGTTTTAGCAACTTATATTAATCGCTCTCGTTGGCACGGGTGAAAGCGTAAATGTGGTCATTCGTGTGGAGGAAACCGGAGTACCCGGAGAATACCCACCTGTCCGATCTGGCGACCATCGTACCATCTCACATGCTTCCCGATCCGAGGATTGAACCCGGGTTGCATTGATGAGAAGCGAGTGTGCTAACCCCTACGCTAATCGGACAGCTAATGGCATGTTTCCAGAGTTTTCTATTTCAATTAAGAAAATCACAATAATGAATTGTCTTCTGCTACAATTATTTCAACTATTTGTAGGTTTTTTTAACCCAGCATTCAAAGAGTTAATGTTAAAAGCCATGTTATTGAATTTTGTTTTTTCTATGTTTGTAGCTGTAGAAGTTATTGAATTTTTTCTATGTTTGTAGCTGCAGAAGTTATTGAATTTTTGTTTTTTCTATGTTTGTAGCTGCAGAAATTATTGAATTTTGGTTTTTTCTATGTTTGTAGCTGTAGAAGTTATTGAATTTTTGTTTTTTCTGTTTGGAGCTGCAGAAATTATTGAATTTTTGTTTTTTCTATGTTTGGAGCTGTAGAAGTTATTGAATTTTTGTTTTTTCTATGTTTGGAGCTGCGGAAGTTATTGAATTTTTGTTTTTTCTATGTTTGGAGCTGCAGAAGTTATTGAATTTTTGTTTTTTCTATGTTTGGAGCTGCGGAAGTTATTGAATTTTTGTTTTTTCTATGTTTGGAGCTGCGGAAGTTATTGAATGTTTGTTTTTTCTATGTTTGTAGCTGCGGAAGTTATTGAATTTTTGTTTTTTCTATGTTTGTAGCTGCAGAAGTTATTGAATATTTGTTTTTTCTATGTTTGTAGCTGCGGAAGTTATTGAATTTTTGTTTTTTCTATGTTTGTAGCTGTAGAAGTTATTGAATTTTTGTTTTTTCTATGTTTGGAGCTGCGGAAGTTATTGAATTTTTGTTTTTTCTATGTTTGTAGCTGCGGAAGGCGTACTTCCAGCAGGTACAAGAGATAAAAGCTCTGAAAGAACAGCTGGCTCTCAAAGACAAAAGAATACGACAATTAGAAGATGAAGCAAATGTTCTGAAAACACCCACACGTGGAGAAAGCAACTGTTGAATATAGATAGTGAACCAAACATTTTGAGAATACCCCTGCAAGGAGAAAGCAACTGTTGAATATAGATAGTGAACCAAACATTTTGAGAATACCCCTGCAAGGAAAATGCTTCTGTTGAATATAGATAGTGAACCAAACATTTTGAGAATACCCCTGCAAGGAGAATGCTACTGTTGAATATAGATAGTGAACCAAACATTTTGAGAATACCCCTGCAAGGAGAATGCTTCTGTTGAATATAGATAGTGAACCAAACATTTTGAGAATACCCCTGCAAGGAGAATGCTTCTGTTGAATATAGATAGTGAACCAAACATTTTGAGAATACCCCTGCAAGGAGAATACTTCTGTTGAATATAGATAGTGAACCAAACATTTTGAGAATACCCCTGCAAGGAGAATGCTTCTGTTGAAAATAGATAGTGAACCAAACATTTTGAGAATACCCCTGCAAGGAGAATGCTTCTGTTGAATATAGATAGTGAACCAAACATTTTGAGAATACCCCTGCAAGGAGAATGCTACTGTTGAATATTGATAGTGAACCAAACATTTTGAGAATACCCCTGCAAGGAGAATGCTACTGTTGAATATTGATAGTAAACCAAACATTTTGAGAATACCCCTGCAAGGAGAATGCTACTGTTGAATATTGATAGTGAACCAAACATTTTGAGAATACCCCTGCAAGGAGAAAGCTACTGTTTAATATAGATATTGAACCAAACATTTTGAGAATACCCCTGCAAGGAGATAATCTAAATATAGATGATTAAGCAAATGTTCTGAAAACACCCTCTAAATATAGATTATGAAGCAAATAATTTGAAAACACCCTGTATGAAGAAAGCAGCTGTTAAATATAGATTATGAAGCAAATAAGTTTGAGAAAACCCCTGTATGTAGAAAGCTACTGTTTAATTTAATGTTTTGAGAACACCCTGTATGAAGAAAGCTACTGTTTAATTTAAAGTTTTGAGAACACCCTGTGTGTAGAAAGCTACTCTTTAATTTAATGGTTTGAGAACACCCTGTATGAAGAAAGCTACTGTTTAATTTAAAGTTTTGAGAACACCCTGTATGAAGAAAGCTACTGTTTAATTTAAACTTTTGAGAACACCCTGTATGGAGAAAGCTACTGTTTAATTTAATGTTTTGAGAACACCCTGTATGGAAAAGCTACTGTTTAACTTAATGTATTGAGAACACATCTGTATGAAGAAAGCTACTGTTTAATTTAAAGTTTTGAGAACACCCTGTATGGAGAAAGCTACTGTTTAATTTAATGTTTTGAGAACACCCTGTATGGAAAAAGCTACTGTTTAATTTAATGTTTTGAGAACACCCTGTATGGAGAAAGCTACTGTTTAACTTAATGTATTGAGAACACATCTGTATGAAGAAAGCTACTGTTTAATTTAAAGTTTTGAGAACACCCTGTATGGAGAAAGCTACTGTTTAATTTAATGTTTTGAGAACACCCTGTATGGAAAAAGCTACTGTTTAATTTAATGTTTTGAGAACACCCTGTATGGAGAAAGCTACTGTTTAACTTAATGTATTGAGAACACATCTGTATGAAGAAAGCTACTGTTTAATTTAAAGTTTTGAGAACACCCTGTATGGAGAAAGCTACTGTTTAATTTAATGTTTTGAGAACACCCTGTATGGAAAAAGCTACTGTTTAATTTAAAGTTTTGAGAACACCCTGTATGAAGAAAGCTACTGTTTAATTTAATGTTTTGAGAACACCCTGTATGGAGAAAGCTACTGTTTAACTTAATGTATTGAGAACATCTGTATGAAGAAAGCTACTGTTTAATTTAATGTTTTGAGAACACCCTGTATGGAGAAAGCTACTGTTTAATTTAATGTTTTGAGAACACCCTGTATGGAGAAAGCTACTGTTTAACTTAATGTTTTGAGAACACCCTGTATGGAGAATAGTCTTAATAGTGCAATGTTATCCATTAATCCATCTACATGTACAGTCTACGCCCGTTATGTCAAAGTCGGTTATGTCGAATTCTCCGGTTATCTCGAAGTCCCGTTTCATAGACGATCATTTTACATATAACTGGCTCCGTTTATATCGAATTTCGTTAAGTCAAACTTCGGTTATGTCGAAGTATTTTGTTCAGTCCACCGAAATTCATTTTTAGGTCAAAGGTTAAGGTCATATTTTGAAATATAAATGTGCTTATTCATAAAGTAATATAAAGTAAATGTTATTTTGGACCCATCTCTTCTGTCATGCACTTAGCTTTGCCTTGAATCTCGCCTTTCTGCTTCCAAATAGAGCCCCGTTCTGTGATTTGTTTGTACATGTGCATACACGGTTTTGAAGCAATATATTTAGTGTCCCGTAAATATATTCAAGTATTTTGTATGAGCATTCCACATGTATTATTTACATTTCGTTTATCCATTCCTGTTGCAATGTTTTTTCGGGATTTTTTGTGTACTTTTTACATGTAAATTGTATGTAAAATTATTTTTTTATGTAAAGTGTATGTAAACTCTTACATGTAAATTGTATGTAAAATGTTTTTATGTAAAGTTTATGTAAACTCTTTCACATGTAAATTGTATGTAAAATGTTTTTATGTAAATTTTATGTAAACTGTATTTAATTTGCGTGTTTTACCCTTTCTGTTAATTTGTTTTTTTTATATAATTTGTATGTAAATATTTACGAGGAATGCATTCAAAGGGTGTGCCATAAGGGGGTCAGCTCGTTGTTCTTGATACCACTCGCGCTAAATGTCGTCCAGGTACCAGGCTCACACCCATGGTTAGATAAACGTTTCCATACCAGTCATGGTGAACTGTCGTCTAGGTACCAGGCTCACACCCATGGTTAGATAAACGTTTCCATACCAGTCATGGTGAAATGTCATCTAGGTACCAGGCTCACACCCATGGTTAGATAAACGTTTCCATACCAGTCATGGTGAACTGTCGTCTAGGTACCACGCTCACACCCATGGTTAGATAAACGTTTCCATACCAGTCATGGTGAAATGTCATCTAGGTACCACGCTCACACCCATGGTTAGATAAACGTTTCCATACCAGTCATGGTGAAATGTCGTCCAGGTACCACGCTCACACGCATGGTTATATAAACGTTTCCATACCAGTCATGGTGAAATGTCATCTAGGTACCACACTCATGGTTATATAAACGTTTCCATACCAGTCATGGTGAAATGTCATCTAGGTACCACACTCATGGTTATATAAACGTTTCCATACCAGTCATGGTGAAATGTCATCTAGGTACCACGCTCACACCCATGGTTAGATAAACGTTTCCATACCAGTCATGGTGAACTGTCGTCCAGGTACCACACTCACACGCATGGTTAGATAAACGTTTCCATACCAGTCATGGTGAAATGTTATCCAGGTACCACGCTCACACCCATGGTTATATAAACGTTTCCATACCAGTCATGGTGAAATGTCATCTAGGTACCACACTCATGGTTATATAAACGTTTCCATACCAGTCATGGTGAAATGTCATCTAGGTACCACGCTCACACCCATGGTTAGATAAACGTTTCCATACCAGTCATGGTGAACTGTCGTCCAGGTACCACACTCACACGCATGGTTAGATAAACGTTTCCATACCAGTCATGGTGAAATGTCATCTAGGTACCACGCTCACACCCATGGTTAGATAAACGTTTCCATACCAGTCATGGTGAAATGTCATCTAGGTACCACGCTCACACCCATGGTTAGATAAACGTTTCCATACCAGTCATGGTGAAATGTCATCTAGGTACCACGCTCACACCCATGGTTAGATAAACGTTTCCATACCAGTCATGGTGAAATGTCATCTAGGTACCACGCTCACACCCATGGTTAGATAAACGTTTCCATACCAGTCATGGTGAAATGTCATCTAGGTACCACGCTCACACCCATGGTTAGATAAACGTTTCCATACCAGTCATGGTGAAATGTCATCTAGGTACCACGCTCACACCCATGGTTAGATAAACGTTTCCATACCAGTCATGGTGAAATGTCATCTAGGTACCACGCTCATGGTGAAATGCCGTCTAAATACCAGGCTCATGGTGGAATTAACGAAAGTGAGGCCATAAAAGATAAAATCTAACTTTTCGTGTAGAAATTCTTATGCAGTGTATGTATGGAATGCGTCTTTGTGGCTCATGATTTCTGGGAAAAGTGAAATTTCAACAAAATATGGTTTATAATACACTAACACCATTAAATACAACATTTGTGTGTGTTTTACGTTTATTTATCGTCGCTACCGGTTGCCCATATGAGCGAAGCCTCCTGAAGAGATTAGTTATTTTAGATTTTGGAGGATAGAGCATAATACAGACAGAGACCCATTCCAGAATCTCCTCTGGTTCTTTTACGTGCACGATGTAAAGCACCGACACGAGACCTCGGTTTAACGTCCCATCTGAAAGAATGTTAATTTTATTAGGGTCAGACGGGGGATCGAACCTGCGATCCCTGGATTACCAGTCCAGCGTGTTACCACTGGACTACAGATCCATCTGAATGGAAGGAATGCTTTATATTGGGCCAGTGTACTACGGACAAATATATGTTTTAGGGAGAAGTGATCCTCTCCCCGATTGCGAAACAAGGTCATACATCTTGAAGTCTCAGTTTTTGAGAATTTCGCTTGTTTCTTAATACCGGTATATATATATCGTATTAAAATGGAGTGCACTGACGACATACTGTTACACCCTTTCATATTGTTTGATCTTTGCGCTATGTTTACAGCATTAGTCATAATTTTAGAACTGTCTACAATTTGAATTTTTAAAAATTGTTTTAATTTGTTTGTGTTTGTTTGGGGGGTGTTTGTTTTGTTTTTGTTTCAACATTTTTAAAATGTTAACGAGGATGTTTCAGTTTTGTGGTTTTATTGGAATGTGCTCTAGATTACAAAGTATTATTACAAGCAGATAATACAAAAAGGAGACAGTTTGAATATCTTTGATGAATACAATATAGTCGGCCATCTTGAACTTTGTTACTGTTTATAGAACATAATGAAAATCAGAAAATTCACTAACGATAATACCCACAGTTTTAATAATTTTCTGACCTTGATTTGCCACGTCTGATCAGGATCTATGTTGAGTGCTATTCAGCCAAGTGTGTTAGCTCCACTATCTGTGTAGCAAATAGCATAGAGCCTGATCAGACGTTCTGTGCCATCTGATCTTGCTCTGGTTAACCGCTGGACCCTGCCAAGGAATGGTGTTGCTACGTAGACTTCCCGTCGGCGATATAGCCCTAAATGGTGCTGATGCAGGCATAAAACCAAAACAAACAAACTGATCTGGCTCTGGTTAACCGCTGGACCCTGCCAAGGAATGGTGTTGCTACGTAGACTTCCCTTCGGCGATATAGCCCTAAATGGTGCTGATGCAGGCGTAAAACCCAAACAAACAGAATAGCTCTATGCTGTTTGCAAAAGTAACTTTAGTCATGATTAGCAGGTTTTACGTTAATATATATTTCCTAGCACTGTCTCATATTTTAGAAGTTGATTTATTTTTGTTCAGATTGTAATATCTGTGATTTCGGTTTCTTTTTTATTCGTATTCCTTTTCAACATACAGAAACATTAATCTGTTAAAACTACATATCATTTCCTGGAAAATTCTTTTAATTTGTATTCCTGTTCAAAATGCATGACACAAAAATATGTATGGGCATACGGAAACAGTAAACTGTTAAAAATGCATATCATTTCCTGGAAAATTGATGTATTATCATTATAATGTTACAATTTCCTAGAAAAGGTATTTATTAGATAATGTATGTTACAATTTCCTGGAAAATACATGTATTATCATTATTGTTACAATTTCCTAGAAAATATATATATTATGATTATTGTGTAACAATTTCCTAGAAAATTCATGTATTATCATTATAATGTTACAATTTCCTGGAAAATACATGTATTATCATTATTGTTACAATTTCCTAGAAAATATATATATTATGATTATTGTGTAACAATTTCCTAGAAAATTCATGTATTATCATTATAATGTTACAATTTCCTAGAAAATGTATATATTATTATGTTACAATTTCCTAGAAAATGCATTATGACATTACAATTTCCTAGAAAATGTATGTATTATCATTATAATGTTACATGTTAAAATTTCCTAGAAAATGCATTTATTATGATTATTGTGTAACAATTTCCTAGAAAATGTATGTATTTTGAAAATGTAATCATATTTGTATGCAATGTATACACACAATTTTAAGAGATAAGAGTATATCAGTGATTTTAGACCATGATGGGGGGCCAAAAAATTGAAAAGATGTACAATGTTGTTGTACCAGTAATTCAAGACTTGTAACCATGGAAACATAACATTGTTGGTATAAGCATATTTATTCATTCATAATGTACAGTACATATCTATTGTATACAGAATGAAAATGGGTTTAACCCTTTCCCTCATAGAAGCACCTCTTGACGCCATTACCAATATGACATACATTGACAATGTAGTAGTCAAACTAATGTTCATAACCCTTTCCCTCATAGAAGCACCTCTTGACGCCATTACCAATACGACATACATTGACAATATAGTAGTCAAACTAATGTTCATAACCCTTTCCCTCATAGAAGCACCACTTGACGCCATTACCAATATGACATACATTGACAATGTAGTAGCCAAACCAATGTTCATAATTAAGGCCAGAATCTCATGTAGTCCCAGTAATATCTATGGAGGTGGGATAGATATAAGCGACTAGCCGACTACTTATCCACTGCATGATAGCTAAATGGCAGTCATTTGTATGGAGATATAATAGTATATTAACCTATCTCTATGAAGGAAAGGGTTAATTGAAAGCTTAAACCTTATTAAGATTACCTCCATTAACCAAGTGGTTGTGAATTTGAGTCCCACGAGAACCACAGTGGTTGTGTCCGTAAGGCCTCAGCCAGACACTAAAATCCAGATTGCTTCTTCTCTCTCCCTGATGCCGATGGATACCACCAGGAACTGACTGACTACAAGACTTGGCTAATGTCTTGCAGTCTATGCGTGAGTCCGCCTCCGTGGTCGAGTGGTTAAGGTCGCTGACTTGTATACCACTGTAACTTATCATCACTGATGGTCACGGGTTCGAGCCCCGCTCAGACCGTGTCTCATTTATATGAAAAAGTTGGCAGTTTCTTACGGAGGTTGGTGCATCCAAGTACTGGTTAACCGTTGGAGCCTGCCCAGGAAAGGTGTTGTTAAGTAAACTGCCCGCCGGTGATATAGCCCAAAATGGTGCTGATGCAGGCGTAAAACCAGAAATATAACATAACATAACATAAGCCTATGCGTGCCTGGGTTCCAGCCTGTCAATTTTTCACTTTTCACTTTTTTCCTATTGGCATAATGACAGAAACTCAATGCGGCTCAACAGTTTGGGCGTTAAATAAATATATACGACGGACAAGGCAATGTATATTAACAACTGCTGCCATATTAGTTTACGCATACTGTTATTTGTGTACAGTTGTGAGCAATACTGTTTGTGTATGCAAATTCATTTTGTGTATGCAAATACATTTGTTTGTGTATACAAATACAGTTTTGTGTATGCAAATTCATTTTGTGTATGCAAATACAGTTTTTTGTGTATGCAAATACAGTTGTGTGTATGCAAATACAGTTGTGTGTATGCAAATACAGTTGTGTGTATTTGTGTACATGTGTTTGCTATTTATGCATGTTCATTGTGTCTGTGCACTGTTCCTTGTTCTGCATTTTCATATACCGGTTCATGCAATTCTGCGTTTTAGGGATAATAAATGATTCCAATTTTTGTGTGAAGTCATTTGTGTACATTTACTGTGTATTGTGTTAAGTATATTGTTTGCATATTCATGTATAAATAGGACAAATGTCTACACTTTGTGCATATGTATTTGTGTGTACATTTACCGTGTATTGTGTTATAAAATGTTGGCATATTCATGTATAAATAGGACAAATGTCTACACTTTGTGCATATGTAATTTTGTGTACATTTACCGTGTATTGTGTTATAAAATGTTGGCATATTCATGTTATTGCAATCTTGTGTAAATGCATATGTGTTTACAATGTATGCATATGTAATTTGTGATCGTGTACACTTATATTGCGTTACAGCGGTGTGTGCTGCATATTCATTTTACATTATGGTATCGTGTGTACATAATTCACGCATGAGTTACAGTTGATTACACATACAGTCAAACCTGTGTTAGTGGTCACCTCCATTAAGCAGCCAACCTGTATTAAGCAGCCATTTTCCAGATTCCCAATTGGTCGTTTTGTTATATATTTGACCTCTATTAAGCAGCCACCTGTGCTAAGCAGCCACTTTCTCTGACTCCCTTGACTGGCTGCTTAAGACAGGTTTGACTGTATATGCTATTTTGTGTACATGAATTTTTAGTAGTGTGTACATATGTTTAGAGTATATACCGGTAAGTTAATTTGTAAGAAAAGGCCAATTTTATCTCTGGAATTTGTTTTTAATTCTGTTCTTAGAAAATGTTGTGATTGTTTTCCCATTAAGCTTTTTGCTAGTTGATGTTGTTTCTTTATTTTTATTTGTTTTCAGGTAATTATAAAATTATCATTTGCTCATTTTTAAGAATAGATGCATTCCACCAAAATATCTCACATGCACATTCCAAAAAAGATCTGTGTTCACAGTTTATGTTAAACAGGGATCATTCTAGAGGGCGATGTGGGCGAAATTGTCGCCCTAGGGACCTTGACTTCGCCCTCTGGGGGCCCCACTTCTCCCTAAAAAAAAAAATATTTTTTGGTTTTTATGATTTTCAAACAAAATTACACTTAGGATAAGGATACACTGGCCCATTATAAAGCACTCCTTCTATTCAAATGTATTTAATGGTTGTACTGTGCATTTTAACCCTATTTTGCAGAAGTATATTAAAGAACACCATTTAAGGAAGCAATCACGTGCTTTCTCACTTCTCCCAAAAATTCTAAAACCTAGAATTAGGCTGTCTGATTAGCGCAGTGGTTAGCACGCTCGTTTCTCACCAATGCAACCCGGGTTCGATCCTTGGACTGGGAGGTATGCGAGATGGTACAGTGGTCGCCAGATCGGACAGGTGGGTTTTCATCCGGGTACTCCGGTTTCCTCCCACACGATTGACCACATATACGCTTTCATCCGCGCCAACGAGAGTGATTAATATAAGTTGTTAAAACTTTGTAAAATAAATAATGTTTAAACTTAAAACCTAGATGTTTCCGGATCACCCCTGCCCCCGCCCCTCATCCATCCAACCAAAAACAATATGTATCATTCCAATAGAATTACAATCAGCAGATTTGTTACAGCCACACCAAAGTAATCTATTTCACCAGAATTGTTCATAGTTGTATCTTGTTTCGATATTTCCAGTCATATTTTGTACTGGTAGTTGTGAAGTCGTAATATTTACGTTGTCCAGGTTTTGGTAAATATTCTTCCAATTTCATTACTGCAGAAAATGGATCCATATTATTGTATGTATATGTGTATGATCAATGTATATCTTGTATAGTATTTCGGCGTGGGTAGAAAATCGGCCCGGCTAGTTCAGTTGGTAGAGCTGTCCGACACGTGTATACTGACTACGTACATGCCGTGTACTCGGCTATACTGACTACGTACACCCCCATATACCTGGATATACTGACTCAGTACATCCTCATATCCCTGGACACACTGACTATGTACATGCCGTGTACTCGGCTATACTGACTACGTACACCCCATATACCTGGATATACTGACTACGTACACCCCATATACCTGGATATACTGACTACGTACACCCCATATACCTGGATATACTGACTACGTACACCCCATATACCTGGATATACTGACTACGTACACCCCCATATACTTAGACACACTGACTCAGTACACCCCCATATACTTAGACACACTGACTCAGTACACCCCCATATACTTAGACACACTGACTCAGTACACCCCCATATACTTAGACACACTGACTCAGTACACCCATATACTTAGACACACTGACTCAGTACACCCCCATATACTTAGACACACTGACTCAGTACACCCCCATATACTTAGACACACTGACTCAGTACACCCCATAACTTAGACACACTGACTCAGTACACCCCCATACTTAGACACACTGACTCAGTACACCCCATATACTTGGACACACTGACTCAATACACCCCCATATACTTAGACACACTGACTCAGTACACCCCCATATACTTAGACACACTGACTCAGTACACCCCCATATACTTAGACACACTGACTCAGTACACCCCCATATACTTAGACACACTGACTCAGTACACCCCCATATACTTAGACACACTGACTCAGTACACCCCCATATACTTAGACACACTGACTCAGTACACCCCCATATACTTAGACACACTGACTCAGTACACCCATATACTTAGACACACTGACTCAGTACACCCCCATATACTTAGACACACTGACTCAGTACACCCATATACTTAGACACACTGACTCAGTACACCCCCATATACTTAGACACACTGACTCAGTACACCCCCATATACTTAGATACACTGACTCAGTACACCCCCATATACTTAGACACACTGACTCAGTACACCCCATATACTTAGACACACTGACTCAGTACACCCCATATACTTGGATACACTGACTCAGTACACCCCCATATACTTAGACACACTGACTCAGTACACCCCCATATACTAGACACACTGACTCAGTACACCTCCATATACTTAGACACACTGACTCAGTACACCCCCATATACTTAGACACACTGACTCAGTACACCCCCATATACTTAGACACACTGACTCAGTACACCCCCATATACTTAGACACACTGACTCAGTACACCCCCATATACTTAGATACACTGACTCAGTACACCTCCATATACTAAGACACACTGACTCAGTACACCCCCATATACTTAGACACACTGACTCAGTACACCTCCATATACTAAGACACACTGACTCAGTACACCCCCATATACTAAGACACACTGACTCAGTACACCCCCATATACTTAGATACACTGACTCAGTACACCCCCATATACTTAGACACACTGACTCAGTACACCCCCAATACTTAGACACACTGACTCAGTACACCTCCATATACTAAGACCACTGACTCAGTACACCCCCATATACTAAGACACACTGACTCAGTACACCCCCATTACTTAGATACACTGATCAGTACACCCCATATACTTAGACACACTGACTCAGTACACCCCATATATTGGATACACTGACTCAGTACACCCCCATATACTTAGACACACTGACTCAGTACACCCCCATATACTTAGACACACTGACTCAGTACACCCCCATATACTTAGACACACTGACTCAGTACACCCCCATATACTTAGATACACTGACTCAGTACACCTCCATATACTAAGACACACTGACTCAGTACACCCCCATATACTTAGACACACTGACTCAGTACACCTCCATATACTAAGACACACTGACTCAGTACACCCCCATATACTAGACACACTGACTCAGTACACCCCCATATACTTAGACACACTGACTCAGTACACCCCCATATACTTAGACACACTGACTCAGTACACCCCCATATACTTAGACACACTGACTCAGTACACCCCCATATACTTAGACACACTGACTCAGTACACCCATATACTTAGACACACTGACTCAGTACACCCCCATATACTTAGACACACTGACTCAGTACACCCCCATATACTTAGATACACTGAATCCTTGCTCCTCCTTATACTCAGATATACAGACTCAGTACACCCCTTGATGTATGGACTCCATTCACCCCCATATATTTGGCTATATGAACACGGTATTCTTCGATGAACACGACTCAACACCCCCCACCCCATATATGGAGCAATTTTCTGCAGTATGAACACACTACCTCCTCAGTCTATACATTTATATGTAAATTACAATTCCATGGTTACGTATACGTCTGTTTATCAGATTTGTTTTATTTTACAGGGTCAATTAAAGACAGGTTTTATCCCTGTTTTATTTTCTATTTTTCATAATTGTATGGCCTTTCAAAATCATATGTAAATTGTTTTAAAATAAAACATACTGTGTGATGTTTATTTTAGTTAGAAATACTTTTATTACGAAATCATTCAAAATAACGTTTGTGTTCAGAACATTCTAATCCTGGTGTCCAATTAGCGCAGTGGTTAGCGCAGTGGTTAGCGCAGTGGTTAGCGCGCTCACTTCTCACTAATGGATCCCGTGTTTGATCCTCGGACCGGTAAGTATGTGAGATGGTACGGTGGTCACCAGATTGCACAGATGGGTTTTCTCCGGGTACTCTGGTTTCCTTCCACATGAATGACCATATTTACGCTTTCAACCGCGCCAACGAGAGTGATTAATATAAGTTGTTAAAACTTACTTCACAATGACCCATCTATGACTATGACCATTCCACAGACATGTCATTGTTTGGCTGAGGATCGAACCTGCGATCCACTGACCCATCTATGACTATGGCCATTCCACAGACATGTCATTGTTTGGCTGAGGATCGAACCTGCGATCCACTGGATCCACTGACACATCTATGACTATGACCATTCCACAGACATGTCATTGTTTGGCTGGGGATCGAACCTGCGATCCACTGGCTCCACTGATCCATCTATGACTATGACCATTCCACAGACATGTCATTGTACTACATGTAGTAATGTTTCATTGCAGCTTTTTTTAAATTTTCTGTTAAGAATTTCTATTAAAATTAAATGTTTATAGAATTTGTGAAAGTGTTGGTTTTTTCCTTCTTGCTGTTATATTTTGTTAATTATGTCTTCACCAGTTTATGTGCCGCAGTAAGTGTTTGTGCCGCAGTAAGTGTTTGTGCCGCAGTAAGTGATTGTGCTGCAGTAAGTGATTGTGCCACAGTAAGTGTTTGTGCCGCAGTAAGAGTTTGTGCCGCAGTAAGAGTTTGTGCCGCAGTAAGAGTTTGTGCCGCAGTAAGAGTTTGTGCCGCAGTAAGAGTTTGTGCTGCAGTAAGCGTTTGTGCCACAGTAAGTGTTTGTGCCGCAGTAAGTGTTTGTGCTGCAGTAAGCGTTTGTGCCACAGTAAGTGTTTGTGCTGCATTAAGAGTTTGTGCTGCAGTAAGAGTTTGTGCCGCAGTAAGAGTTTGTGCTGCAGTAAGTGTTTGAACCGCAGTAAGAGTGAGTGAGTGAGTGAGTGAGTGAGTGAGTGAGTGAGTGAGTGAGTGAGTGAGTGAGTGAGTGAGTGAGTGAGTGAGTAAGTAAATTCTTTATTTAGAGAGAGTAACCCATTTTGCAAGGCTAATCTTAGCGATATATAGCGAAAGGCCTACAAACTCAAATTGGAGTAGTTCACATTTATATATGTGGTAAACAGTAACGATATGGTATTTCGATAATGTTTTGTAGCTAAAATACAAGCGCGGTTAGCAAGAGCGTGGACCACAATGCAATCTTTCTGTTGAGGTCATCAGTTCGAATCACTTTGTGGTCTTTTTTGTGGTTTTTTCTTCTGTATTTATGTATAGTGCTTTCAAAGTAAAGTAATAATACCGTTGGAATATTACACTACTGTATAGGTAAGGCAATATACGATAGCTTACATGTACTGTGCTTTCAAAGTAAAGTAATAATACCGTTGGAATATTACACTACTGTATAGGTAAGGCAATATACGATAGCTTACATGTACTGTGCTTTCAAAGTAAAGTAATAATACCGTTGGAATATTACACTACTGTATAGGTAAGGCAATATACGATAGCTTACAGGTACTGTGCTTTCAAAGTAAAGTAATAATACCGTTGGAATATTACACTACTGTATAGGTAAGGCAATATACGATAGCTTACATGTACTGTGCTTTCAAAGTAAAGTAATAATACCGTTGGAATATTACACTACTGTATAGGTAAGGCAATATACGATAGCTTACAGGTACTGTGCTTTCAAAGTATAGTAATAATACCGTTGGAATATTACACTACTGTATAGGTAAGGCAATATACGATAGCTTACATGTACTGTGCTTTCAAAGTAAAGTAATAATACCGTTGGAATATTACACTACTGTATAGGTAAGGCAATATACGATAGCTTACAGGTACTGTGCTTTCAAAGTATAGTAATAATACCGTTGGAATATTACACTACTGTATAGGTAAGGCAATATACGATAGCTTACATGTACTGTGCTTTCAAAGTAAAGTAATAATACCGTTGGAATATTACACTACTGTATAGGTAAGGCAATATACGATAGCTTACATGTACTGTGCTTTCAAAGTAAAGTAATAATACCGTTGGAATATTACACTACTGTATAGGTAAGGCAATATACGATAGCTTACATGTACTGTGCTTTCAAAGTAAAGTAATATACCGTTGGAATATTACACTACTGTATAGGTAAGGCAATATACGATAGCTTACATGTACTGTGCTTTCAAAGTAAAGTAATAATACCGTTGGAATATTACACTACTGTATAGGTAAGGCAATATACGATAGCTTACATGTACTGTGCTTTCAAAGTAAAGTAATAATACCGTTGGAATATTACACTACTGTATAGGTAAGGCAATATACGATAGCTTACATGTACTGTGCTTTCAAAGTAAAGTAATAATACCGTTGGAATATTACACTACTGTATAGGTAAGGCAATATACGATAGCTTACATGTACTGTGCTTTCAAAGTAAAGTAATAATACCGTTGGAATATTACACTACTGTATAGGTAAGGCAATATACGATAGCTTACATGTACTGTGCTTTCAAAGTAAAGTAATAATACCGTTGGAATATTACACTACTGTATAGGTAAGGCAATATACGATAGCTTACAGGTACTGTGCTTTCAAAGTAAAGTAATAATACCGTTGGAATATTACACTACTGTATAGGTAAGGCAATATACGATAGCTTACATGTACTGTGCTTTCAAAGTAAAGTAATAATACCGTTGGAATATTACACTACTGTATAGGTAAGGCAATATACGATAGCTTACAGGTACTGTGCTTTCAAAGTAAAGTAATAATACCGTTGGAATATTACACTACTGTATAGGTAAGGCAATATACGATAGCTTACAGGTACTGTGCTTTCAAAGTAAAGTAATAATACCGTTGGAATATTACACTACTGTATAGGTAAGGCAATATACGATAGCTTACATGTACTGTGCTTTCAAAGTAAAGTAATAATACCGTTGGAATATTACACTACTGTATAGGTAAGGCAATATACGATAGCTTACAGGTACTGTGCTTTCAAAGTAAAGTAATAATACCGTTGGAATATTACACTACTGTATAGGTAAGGCAATATACGATAGCTTACAGGTACTGTGCTTTCAAAGTAAAGTAATAATACCGTTGGAATATTACACTACTGTATAGGTAAGGCAATATACGATAGCTTACAGGTACTGTGATTTATTGTTTAATAGGTTATACCTGACTTACCTATAATGCAATAGTGTATCGAATGTTTGTTACAACAGTTATTACTTTTTCTTTGAAAGCACAGTACTCCAGTTAGTTGCCGGCATTAACCCTTTCAACACCACAGACCTCTAAATAGGCTTACAAAAAGTGTAGATCCAGATGAGCCGGCTCGTGACGAGCCGTCTCATCAGGATCTGCACTTTTTGCCAGTGATATGACTATTTTTAGACATAATTACCCATTTTGATAAATGAACTTGTCCAAATGTGATTTTCTGATTCATTTATTGGTTTATGAATATCATGGACCAGTCCATGTGAGTTACTTGGTGTTGACTGGGTTAAGTAAGTAAACATACTTCTTATTATACCACCGTATACAACAAGAAACCGGTTTGGTAATTTAATGTCAATATTATCGTGTTTCAATGATTCCGTGAATTGTTTCGTTAACCCTTTCCTTCATATAGATTTAGGTTAATAATTATACTATTATATCTGCATACAAACGACAGCCATTTAGCTATCATGCGGTGGATAAGTAGTCGCCATATCTATCCCACCTCCATAGATATTACTGGGACTACATGAGATTTAGGTTAATATGCTATTATATCTGCATACAAACGACAGCCATTTAGCTATCATGCAGTGGATAAGTAGTCGCCATATCTATCCCACCTCCATAGATATTACTGGGACTACATAAGATTTAGGTTAATATACTATTATATCTGCATACAAACGACAGCCATTTAGCTATCATGCAGTGGATAAGTAGTGGCCATATCTATCCCACCTCCATAGATATTACTGGGACTACATACGATTTAGGTTAATATACTATTATATCTGCATACAAATGACAGCCATTTAGCTATCATGCAGTGGATAAGTAGTGGCCATATCTATCCCACCTCCATAGATATTACTCGAACTACATGAGATTGTGGCCTTTATTATGAAAATTTGTTACATTGTCAATGTATGTGGTATTGGTAATGGCGTCAAGAGGTGCTTCTATGAGGGAAATGGTTAATATTAAATGATAAATGAGTCCGCCTCCGTGGTCGAGTGGTTAAGGCCGCTGACTTGTATTCCACTGTAACCTATCATAACTGATGATCACGGGTTCGAGCCCCACTCAGGCCGTGTCTCATTTATATGAAAAAGTTGGCAGTTTCTTACGGAGGTTGGTGTCACCCAAGTACTGGTTAACCGCTGGAGCCTGACCAGGAAAGGTGTTGTTAGGTAAACTGCCCGCCGGCGATATAGCCCAAAATGGTGCTGATGCACACGTAAAACCCGAAATATAACATATAAATGATAAATGAATAGAAATTAAATAAAAAAGTAGAAGCGATAAACGGGAATCGAACGCCCAAACTATTGTTTACTACGCTAATTGTGTTACCTCTGCGAGACACACGGGCAACTAATTACGATCAACTAATTGTACGCATACAACAGCTATCGACATCATATTCAATAACAAATACAGTCTACATTCTTTATGTCAAAGTCGGTTATGACGAATTCTCCGGTTATATCAAAGTCTCGATTCAGACACTATCATTGTACATATAACTGCCGTTTATATAGAATTTCGTTAAGTCAAAATTTGGTTATGTCGAAGTATTTTGTTTGGTTCGATGGAATTTCGATATAACGGATATAGACTGTATGTAAACAACGTCAATTTGAGTTTGTTTTACTGTACTGGTGCGATTTAAATTTGGCAGTCGATCATTATGAATAAGGGATGTCGAATTCCAATTTGGTTTGGGAGGGAGTATGAAACGGTATGTGAGATGATATGTAGGCAGCACTGTTAGCTCAGTTAGTAGAGCAATCGCCCTGTTAGCAAGAGACCGTATGGTTAGAGTCCATGGACTGGCTGCGTGCTTTTCACATATTAGTAACAATACGGTAAATTACAGACGGATCTGTAGTCGAGTGGTTAACACGTTGGACTGGTAATCCAGGGATCGCATGTTCGATCCCCCGTCTGACCCTGTTAAAATTAACAGTCTTTGAAGTTCATATGGGATTTTACATAATGGATCACATTGAAGCTTATATCTTACTTATACAACAACACACTTATACAACAAGATTCTACAAATTAAACGTCAGCCTCCGTGGTCGAGTGGTTAAGGTCGCTGACTTGTATACCACTGTAACCTATCATCACTGATGGTCACGGGTTCGAGCCCCGCTCAGACCGTATCTCATTTATATAAAAATGTTGGCAGTTTCTTACGGAGGTTGGTGCACCCAAGTACTGGTTAACCGCTGGAGCCTGCCCAGGAAAGGTGTTGTTAGGTAAACTGCCCGCCGGCGATATAGCCCAAAATGGTGCTGATGCAGGCGTAAAACCCGAAATATAAATAAACATACACCTAATGTAAATAAACTAAAAAGACAAAAGAAGTTTAAAAGAGTCCATCGTCAAATGTGACTATGCCCAACGAAGTAGAGAAAAGTGGAACAAAACCATATGACGAGGTAAATAAAAGTTACAACTGTATGTTTTGGAAAAAGATAATTATATAAATAATGGAATTAGTGGAATTAGAAAGAAGATATGAATAATGGAATTAGAAAGAAGAGATGAATAATGGAATTAGAAGGAAGAGATGAATAATGGAATTAGAAAGAAGATATGAATAATGGAATTAGTGGAATTAGAAAGAAAAGATGAATAATGGAATTAGAAGGAAGATATGAATAATGGAATTAGAAAGAAGATATGAATAATGGAATTAGTGGAATTAGAAAGAAAAGATGAATAATGGAATTAGAAAGAAGAGATGAATAATGGAATTAGAAGGAAGATATGAATAATGGAACTAGAAAGAAGAGATGAATAATGGAATTAGAAAGAAGAGATGAATAATGGAATTAGTGGAATTAGAAAGAAAAGATGAATAATGGAATTAGAAGGAAGAGATGAATAATGGAATTAGAAAGAAGAGATGAATAATGGAATTAGAAGGAAGAGATGAATAATGGAATTAGAAGGAAGAGATGAATAATGGAATTAGAAAGAATATATGAATAATGGAATTAGAAAGAAGATATGAATAATGGAACTAGAAAGAAGATATGAATAATGGAATTAGAAAGAAGAGATGAATAATGGAATTAGAAGAGATGAATAATGGAATTAGAAAGAAGAGATGAATAATGGAATTAGAAGAGATGAATAATGGAATTAGAAAGAAGAGATGAATAATGGAATTAGAAAGAAAAAAGATATCAATAATGGAATTAGAAAAAAAGATATGAATAAACATTATTATTATTAGCAACAGAGATATTGAATGACGAAAAGTTACAGAACAAAAGAGGGATATGAATAATGGAATTATTATTAGCAACAGAGATATTGAATGACGAAAAGTTACAGAACAAAAGAGGGATATGAATAATGGAATTATAAAAAAGGAATAAGCAAAAAAATATGAATACTTGAATTAGCAAAAAGATATGAATAATGGAATTAGAAAGAAGATATGAATAATAGAATTAGAAGGAAGATATGAATAATGGAATTAAAAAGAAGAGATGAATAATAGTATTACACCGTTAATAGATGTTAGATGTTAGACGAATGTACCCATATTTTCATTGCAGGAAATAATAGGTTTCCGTTGCAAACATCCTTATTACTAAGGTGCGATGCACAGAATTACGCAAAACGCCAAATGATATCATTTTATACGCCACGGATATGACATACCACCTGTTTGCACATATCTCACATATATCTATAAATAATCACAATAATGATATTGTTTTTCTGTTTCATATAGTACAGGTGGTTTCATATTTTTTTAATTTTCATGAAATATTTTATTGCAATATTTAGTAATTATATCTACAGCAAACGTTTGCAAAACGTATGTGTTAGAATACCACTTCCTCGCTATGACAGGTAATCTGCTTCTCGCCATTGCGCACCCAGTCCTGGTTTATGTGTGTTTTACGTTTATTTATCGTCGCTACCAGTTGCCCATATGAGCGACGCCTCCTGAAGAGATTAGTCATTTTAGATTTTGGAGGATAGTGCAATGATACAGACAGAGACCCATTCCAGAGTCTCCTCTGGTTCTTTTACGTGCACGGTGTAAAGCACCGACACGAGACCTCGGTTTAACGTCCCATCTGAAAGACTGTTAATTTTATTAGGGTCAGACGGGGGATCGAACCTGCGATCCCTGGATTACCAGTCCAGCGTGTTACCACTGGACTACAGATCCGTCCTGGTTTATATCAGTGCCCTAGGGCATAATAAAATTGTTTATTATTACTTCGCTTTCTTTGTCTCTATTTTCAGCTATATCTTTATCTCTCAAGAGAAGCAGGTTCAGAGTCTCCTTACAGCTCTGTCATTTATTGTACCTGTCCATACATTATATGAACATAAATTTTATGAAAAACAAATAAATAATAAAATCGTTTACAATACTATCATGAATAAATTACAAACAATATAATATAATTTTAAAGTAAAATGTTTTAGAGAAAACATAATAAACGGATAGTACTAAAAGTGATAAACGAAAAATTGCAATATCACAGTTTATGTTCCATAAAATTTAATGAAAAAAAGTAGGAAAGAGGTAACCATACAAGCAGATTGCTTTCTCCTCAATCCTACATGTATGTACATAGGAAAGAGGTAACCATACAAGCAGGTTGCTTTCTCCTCAATCATACATGTATATACATAGGAAAGAGGTAACTATACAAGCAGGTTGCTTTCTCCTCAATCCTACATATATGTATATAGGAAAGAGGTAACCATACAAGCAGGTTGCTTTCTGCTCAATCTTACATATATGTATATAGGAAAGAGGTAACCATACAAGCAGGTTGCTTTCTGCTCAATCCTACATATATGTATATAGGAAAGAGGTAACCATACAAGCAGGTTGCTTTCTCCTCAATCCTACATATATGTACATAGGAAAGAGGTAACCATACAAGCAGGTTGCTTTCTCCTCAATCCTACATAATATGTACATAGGAAAGAGGTAACCATACAAGCAGGTTGCTTTCTCCTCAATCCTACATAATATGTACATAGGAAAGAGGTAACCATACAAGCAGGTTGCTTTCTCCTCAATCCTATATGTATGTATATAGGAAAGAGGTAACCATACAAGCAGGTTGCTTTCTTCTCAATCCTACATGTATGTATATAGGAAAGAGGTAACCATACAAGCAGGTTGCTTTCTCCTCAATCCTATATAATATGTATATAGGAAAGAGGTAACCATACAAGCAGGTTGCTTTCTTCTCAATCCTACATGTATGTATATAGGAAAGAGGTAACCATACAAGCAGGTTGCTTTCTCCTCAATCCTACATAATATGTACATAGGAAAGATGTAACCATACAAGCAGATTCTTTCTCCTCAATCCTATATGTTTGTACATAGGAAAGAGGTAACCATACAAGCAGGTTGCTTTCTCCTCAATCCTACATGTATGTATATAGGAAAGAGGTAACCATACAAGCAGGTTGCTTTCTCCTCAATCCTACATGTATGTATATAGGAAAGAGGTAACCATACAAACAGGATGCTTTCTCCTCAATGCTACATATATGTACATAGGAAAGAGGTAACCATACAAGCAGATTATTTCTCCTCAATCCTATATGTTTGTACATAGGAAAGAGGTAACCATACAATCAGGATGCTTTCTCCTCAATCCTACATGTATGTATATAGGAAAGAGGTAACCATACAAGCAGGTTGCTTTCTCCTCAATCCTACATGTATGCACATATTGGTTCTGTTTATTCAAAGAAATAAATATTGTTTACAATAAAACTAAGTACTGGGAAGTATTTGCGTACATTAAACATACTGGTGATGTGTCCTGGTTGCTTTTGAGAGGCAGTATAAATACATTTATATTCGATCAGTGTAAGTTATACTTGAGTGGCTATACTATGGTCAGTTTATCTGACCATCAGGTTGTAGCCAATCAGAAGTTATACATGTACAGATGTACTGTATGTAAGTACATGTATTGTAATAGAGTTCTCATTCAAGGTTAAGCAGGTATCCAGCGTATAATATCATAACATAAAAGGGCGAGTGGGTCGGGAAACGTATATACGCTGGATTATTTTATTTTTTATTTGTTTTATTTTGTTATTATGTTGTTATCATATTTTCTCTGTTGCAGATAAAACGATTTTCTGTCGTACTATACATATCGACACAAATGATGTAATATGTGTGTCACAATGTGTGAGTGATGCTGGAGAGAGTGACATGATGTAATATGTGTGTCACACCGTGTGAGTGATGCTGGAGAGAGTGACATGATGTAATATGTGTGTCACACCGTGTGAGTGATGCTGGAGAGAGTGACATGATGTAATATGTGTGTCACACCGTGTGAGTGATGCTGGAGAGAGTGACATGATGTAATATGTGTGTCACACCGTGTGAGTGATGCTGGAGAGAGTGTCATGCTGTAATATGTGTGTCACACCGTGTGAGTGATGCTGGAGAGAGTGACATGATGTAATATGTGTGTCACACCGTGTGAGTGATGCTGGAGAGAGTGACATGATGTAATATGTGTGTCACACCGTGTGAGTGATGCTGGAGAGAGTGACATGATGTAATATGTGTGTCACACCGTGTGAGTGATGCTGGAGAGAGTGACATGATGTAATATGTGTGTCACACTGTGTGAGTGATGCTGGAGAGAGTGACATGATGTAATATGTGTGTAACCGTGTGAGTGATGCTGGAGAGAGTGACATGATGTAATATGTGTGTCACACCGTGTGAGTGATGTGTGAGAGTGTCATGATGTAATATGTGTGTCACACCGTGTGAGTGATGCTGGAGAGAGTGACATGATGTAATATGTGTGTCACACGTGTGAGTGATGCTGGAGAGAGTGACATGATGTAATATGTGTGTCACACCGTGTGAGTGATGCTGGAGAGAGTGACATGATGTAATATGTGTGTCACACCGTGTGAGTGATGCTGGAGAGAGTGTCATGATGTAATATGTGTGTCACACCGTGTGAGTGATGCTGGAGAGAGTGACATGATGTAATATGTGTGTCACACCGTGTGAGTGATGCTGGAGAGAGTGACATGATGTAATATGTGTGTCACACCGTGTGAGTGATGCTGGAGAGAGTGTCATGATGTAATATGTGTGTCACACCGTGTGAGTGATGCTGGAGAGAGTGACATGATGTAATATGTGTGTCACACCGTGTGAGTGATGCTGGAGAGAGTGACATGATGTAATATGTGTGTCACACCGTGTGAGTGATGCTGGAGAGAGTGTCATGCTGTAATATGTGTGTCACACCGTGTGAGTGATGCTGGAGAGAGTGACATGATGTAATATGTGTGTCACACCGTGTGAGTGATGCTGGAGAGAGTGACATGATGTAATATGTGTGTCACACCGTGTGAGTGATGCTGGAGAGAGTGTCATGCTGTAATATGTGTGTCACACCGTGTGAGTGATGCTGGAGAGAGTGTCATGATGTAATATGTGTGTCACACTGTGTGAGTGATGCTGGAGAGATGAAATGATGGTTCTGGATAATAAGTGTGACACTCAAATAACGGCAGTGTTGTATTTACTTGTATACCCAGTATTGTTATAAGTGCATGGACATCCAGCTACATTCTGTAGCAAGATGTGTGTATGCATTGATTGTATATGAAATGTAATAAAACGATACGTAGCCTGTGCGACCAATTCCTATACAAGTGTTTGTCATTTTACATTGGGTAATAATTGGTAAATTAATTATAATGATGACGTATAACTAGATATTGGTTAGATTATAAATAATTTATGTTTGGCTGAATGGAATGATGGTAGTAGGTAAGGTAAGGTAAGGTAAGGTGTACGGAAGTACATTCTTTATTTAGAGAGGGTAACCCATTTAGCAAGGCTAATCTTCCATGGGTCCCTCAAAGAAAGCATAGATGTGCATTAAAATTGTTTAATTGAAGTGACCACTAACACATGTTTGAATTTATAATGTATATACGTGCCGTGGCAGAATATTGAACCCGGGACCCATCGATTACAAAAGCCGAGGCTCTACCACTTAAGCACAAGTGTTGTATCTGCGAAATGTTTCAGTACCTTCCGGCTCAGTGTGCGTGTCTGTATGTATGTTCCATTAATGCCAAACCCATTGCGTACGTAGACATGTTTTCCTGGGCAGGCTTAGCACGACCTAAGTGGTTAACCAGTACTAAGCAATGTGTATGAGGTGCTTTGCTCAATGACACAACATACGTGGCCTGACCGAGTATCGAACCCGTGACCGTTCGATTCCAAATCCGACGCTCTACCATACACCGTGTCAATAGACTGCCAAGAACAGTAACTCTTAATTTCTTGCATATTTTATTAAAATTTACGTGTGTACATTTTTCTTATTTATTTTAATTGGTCACATCTATTGTCAAGCTGTTTCGAAAAAGAAAATTTGTTGTCAATATGTCTGACAACGAAATAGAGGATGTGTCGTTTCTGCCTGGTACGTTTTCCCAGTTTATTTTGTGAGTGCGGAATGTGTATGGGTAACCGGATATGTAAGAAATTAAAGAATCTGGTAAAGGTGTACACATGAAGGTAAGCCTTTTTTCTCAATCACCCAACTGAATAATGACATCAACCACGCGTTTTGACCCTAACCCTGGGCGGAGCAAGTGATGAAGGCGTTCTTCTTTATGCGTGGTTGATACTATATTCTGATCGGCTGGTTGAGATAAAGATTTTACGACAAATGAAACCTTTACATCTCTATGAAAAAATATATATGAACGTACAATTGACCTTTCTGCAAACGCTACTTAGGCACGCCCCCCATAGTTACAGGTGCTCGCTGTAACCACGCGAGACAAGCTATCTAACAAAATGGCGTCTAACGCAGACCTGCATCGAGTTAATCTAGATAAAATTCCGTCGAATTTCTCGGTTTTATTTCACCCAGATAAGAATATCTCGTTGAAAGCAAGAAGGCAATGGTTTTAGGTGAATTCAGGTGATTTCGTATAATCCCTTGTTCGTCTAATGGTAGTTTCGTATACTAGTGCATTCGTATAATCACAGGTTCGTATTTTATATATATATAGTACTGCACTATACAGGCCCATTAGTACGTTCACTGAGCTAATATGTCCACCATCCACGACAATATGTATGAACTACTATACTCACATATCTCTTGTGAACGGTAGATCTATTAATGCAGAATATATATTTTCGAAATATTTTATTATGCATAAATAAATTAATTTCAACTTACTTTTGTGCAAATATATCTGTTTGCATTAATTGTGGATGTATTCAACTGGTCGTTTGGTCGTTCACACAACTTAATCCACCTTAGACATGTTTTCAAGATTTGTCTTAGGTTTTGAAAATGGCACGAATTTAACGTCACCTATCAATCGATCTGGATATCTACATCACTGTCACACAGCCCGTAACTACATCTTTTCACCATTGTCAATGACAGACAGCATTAATTAATTTTAAATATTTTTCAAAAAATAATTTCAGATCACGATCACTCGTTATCAGATTTGATTAAAATGTTACTACATAACTCGTTTATCTAACAGAACGATAAAACAATGACTCGGTGTAGTAATCAATTATATAATTATGTGCACACATTTTATAATTGACCAATTAGCACAATCAGTGCTAAATTCCGATGTGAAATACTTTGATCTTGATAGCAGTGGCCCCTATCGGGTATTATAACTCGGCGGTCTCTGTGATGTACCGTTAGTGGGTAAGTTGTTGATTGCTCCCAATAAACAGTGTGACACGCTTAAATTTGATTGCTGTGTTTGTGAGAAAAGAATGACTATATGGGGTCAGTCGGTGTTTTTATAGATGCATTGTTTTTAAAGCAGCTGTCTGGTATTTTGTGGTTCATATACACACTTTTAGATTTGTCCAAGGATTTTGAAATGGGTTGAATTTAACGTCGATCACCAGGATATCGACTAATTTTGTACTATAACTAACCCACACACCAAAGCTACACATTTTCAACATCATTAAAACAATTTTAAACCCGTATTTTCGATCAAATTCACGCCTTTTCAAATTTGTCTACTCGTTATTAGTGTGTCTAATATGCATTGTTTGTCTAACAAGATGGCGGCGATAAACCGTTGCCGGGGGTGTGCGCGAATGGTGTGATGCGATTGGCTAACGCCAGCTGTCAATCAAAATCGGCAGAAAGGTCAATTCAACTATTACAGTTTTAAATTAAAAAAGTCATCAAATTTGTGTGAACAACTATACAACATAATGCAAGGGTTACACCTATCAACTGATCAAGCCTCGCCAGGTGTGCAACCTTTGGTCTAAAGTAACCAAGCCCAAGTCGGGGTTCGAACACACAACTGCCTGATCCTCCATTACCTGGAGGTGAACACTCTACTGCATCGCTAAAAGCTAGCTCTAACGCAGTGGATACACGTTCGTTTCAGGTGCGAAAGGTCCGGAGTTAGACCCCCGCTGGAGCCATTATGATTGTGCCCTTAGACAAGGCATTTAAATTCCACGTTGCCTCTTCTCTCTCCCACGTGGCGATGGATTCCATCAGGAATGAGGTCTCGAGATTGATTAATATAAGTTGTAAGAACTAGAAGCTAAAATAAATTTGTATAAACTATATCAATACAGGTCTCTCACAATGCCTGGGTTTAGTAGCAGTGTGCATTTTGTGCAGCGAAAGGGGTTGATGCATGAGGGGGGGGTATTTGGGAGGGTTTATCCCCTAGAAAAATGTTCTAACTTGAGGTGATATGACAGGTAACTAAGCTTTATCAACAAGGAAGTAGGGCAGTACATATATGTCAAATTGACAGAAAAGTTAGAGTTTATACATGTCTGCCTGCCATTTTATTCCTCACTGCCAGGGCACATTGAGTGAAATAGTCGCCATAGGGACCCTGACTGGCCCATTATAAAGCACTTCATATATTCACATGTTCCATTAAATGGTCATATTGTGTCTTAATATGGCACTGTACATTCTGGTACATTTAAAGCGACATTACATCGCAGAAAGTTAAAAATCTATTTTTACATATAAATAGCATTTACTGCATTACCGTTATTGTTACCAGGGCTGCAGTATGAAATATTGTCAACATAAACACTTACAGACTCAATCATCCTGTTCTGCCAGTGACATATCTTAGATGTGACGTTCTAGCGTCATTTAGCACACCAGCATAGTTTTTCCAACATAAGTAACATTTTTCAGCCTAAAATAAAAATAAAATAAAATCTGTTTAGCCTTTTCCTTAATAGAGATTTAGGTTACTATTATATCTCCATACAAACAACAAGGTTCGAGCCCCACTCAAATCATGTCTCATTTATATGAAAAAGTTGGCAGTTTCTTACGGAGGTTGGTGCACCCAATTACTTGTTAACCACTGGAGCCTGCCCAGGAAAGGTGTTGTTAGGTAAACTGCCCGCCGGCGATATAGCACAAATTGGTGCTGATGCAGGCATAAAACCCGAACTAACAAACAAACAAACAAATATCCTCCATTTAATTCACTAGTAAATTTATGATGAAAATCAGGAAATAAAATGTATATTTGCAGGAGAGAGCTTACATAGGAGAGCCATGTACGAACCCAGCATAATACAGAAACTGAGGCTGCTTGCCTGCAGCAAGGGCCGCGCCGCTGTTACAGCAACCATAAGCTGTCTGGTTCTACTGGTGATCGCGCTAATAGTGGCACTGTTCAGCGGCTCGAGTTGTGACGGCCCTGATAAGGCAGACGCGGCAGATAAACCATCGGGAACGTTCCCATACAAAGACATTCGGTTACCTAAGAGTGTGATGCCATTTCATTATAAGCTTGAAATCCACCCAAACATATCCCAGTCATTCTTTAATGGAACTGTACAGATATACTGCGATGTAAAAGACGCAACAGATTTTATTGTTTTTCACGTGAAAGATTTAAACATCACAGACTTAAAAGTGCTTGACGTGAAAACCGGGAACCAGATCAACATTATTGAATGGTTGGAGTATAAAACCAATGAAATGATTTATGTTAAGCTGGGGACCGGGCAGAAAGCCGGTTCAAAGGTCATGCTGGTCGTCACCTTTCAAGGTGACCTTATTAAAAAGCTTGCAGGATTTTATAAGAGCACTTATAAAACAAATAGTGGAGAAGAAAGGTATGCAGTTAGTGTTACGGTTTGGCGGTTATAGCGATACAAGGCAACCTAGTATTTTATGCTATATTGTTGCTAAGCAATCCAGGTATAAAATGTTCTATTGTTGCTAAGCAACCCAGGTATAAAATGTTCTATTGTTGCTAAGCAAAACACAAACTGGGGTATATTATGTTCTATCGTTGCTCAGCAATCTGGGAGTACATTGTGTTCTATTGTTGCCAAGCAACAGGGAACCTGAGGTATGTGGGATTTGTCTCTAGAGTGATTAATATAAGTTGTAAGAACTTGTTTTGCAATCGAGCTAAAATTAATTTGTATAAACTATAACTGGTATTGGATTCTAATGATGTTAAGCAACCTGGGGTATATTATGTTCTATTGTTGCTAAGCTATCTGGGATAATTTATGTTTCCATTGTTGCTAAGCAACCAACAACCTTGGATATATTTACAAAATTAATGTATAATTATGTGGAAGTTGTGATAGCGCGATCACTTCAATTACTTAAGGTCGAGAGTTTGTGCTCTGCAGGAGCCGTTACGATTGTGTCCTCAGGCGGCGTCAGTGGTCCAATGGTAGAGCGTCGGATTTGGAATCGAACGATCCGGGTTCGATACTCAGTCAGGCCATGTATGTAGTGTCATTGAGCAAGGCACCCCACACACATTGCTTAGTACTGGTTAACCGCTATGGTCGGCTAAGCATGCCCAGGAAACATGTCTAGGTCCCCGCAAGGGGTTTGACATTAATGGAACAGACATACATACAAGGCATTTAAATTCCATGTTGCCTCTTCTCTCCTTCGTTGCGATGTATTCCATCAGGAATGAGATCTCGAGAGTGACTAATACAAGTTGTAAGAGCTAAAATAAATTGACTATGTATATTCAAAGAAATAAATATTGTTTAAACCAAAATAAATTTGAAAACAAACTAATGCTGTAGATAATATAATTACTTTACTCCATCACTCTATTTTAGTGGAAGTTGTGATAGCGCAGTGGATACGCGTTCGCTTCAGGTGCGAAAGGTCCGGAGTTCGAGCCCCGCTGGAGCCGTTACGATTGTGCCCTTAGGCAAGGCATTTAAATTCCACGTTGCCTCTTCTCTCTCCCTCGTGGTGATGGATTCCATCATGAATGAGGTCTCGAGAGTGATTAATATAAGTTGAAATAACTTGTTTCTCAATCGAGCTAAAATAAATTTGTATAAACTAATCTTATGATCGTGTCATTACCGGAGGTCTGAAATCACATTTGTTCAAACTCAAAGTTCAAATTCGATTCGTCCTTGTGCAGAACAACAGACGGATCTGTAGTCCAGAGGTAACACACTGGACTGGTAATCCAGGGATCGCAGGTTCGATCTCCCGTCTGACCCTAATACAATTAACGGTCTTTCAGATGGGACGTTAAACTGAGGTCTCATGTCGGTGCTTTACACAGTGCACGTAAAAACACCAGAGGAGACTATAATTACTTTATTCCATCACTCTATTGTAGATACATTGCCACGACTCATTTTGAACCAACTGACGCACGTGCAGCATTCCCGTGCTTTGATGAACCCCAGCTTAAAGCGACCTTCGAACTGTCCATGATCCATGACAAGAATTACATCTCCCTGTTTAACATGCCCCTGCGGCAGACAGTCATAAAAGACGGCCTGCAGGTCGACACGTTTGAACGAACTGTAAAGATGAGCACTTACCTCGTAGCATTTGTTGTCTGTGATTACAAGAGCATAAAAAAATCTACCAAGCGAAATGTTACAGTAAGTACATATTCAGTGTTTCTTGTCATTCACCATTGTTGTCAATTCCTTCCCTGTCATTCACCATTGTCATCAATTCTTTCCCTGTCATTCACCATTGTTGTCAATTCCTTCCCTGTCATTCACCATTGTCATCAATTCCTTCCCTGTCATTCATCATTGTTGTCAATTACTTCCTTGCCATTCACCATTGTTGTCAATTCCTTCCCTGTCATTCACCATTCTTGTCGTCAATTCATTCCTTGTCATTCACCATTATTGTCAATTCCTTCCTTGTCATTCACCATTGTTGTCAATTCCTTCCCTGTCATTCACCATTGTTGTCAATTCCTTCCCTGTCATTCACCATTGTCATCAATTCCTTCCTTGTCATTCGTCTCGTGCCACTCATCATTGCCATTTCCATTTATACTGGCGGGTTTTCCATGTATACAGTTTTTCTATGTTGATATATTACAGGTAGGGGTATACGCGGCGGAGGACTCTATCCATACCGCAGAGTTTGCGCTTGAGACAGCTGTGAACGTGATAGATTATTACGAGGAATTCTTCGGTGTCAACTATCCGCTTCCCAAACAAGGTATTAAACAAAACCATCCACAAGTAACGCATTTATTTTTCTACCATTGACAAAAATAAATTTTATATATCAGATAATAAATTTAATTTATTTAATTTATCAGATAATAAATTTTATTTATCAGATAATAAATTTTATTTATTTTATTTATCAGATAATAAATTTTAATTATTTTATGCTTTATTCTGCCTCCGTGGTTGAGTCGTTAAGTTCTCTATTTATTTAACCTTATTTTATTGCAAATCAATAGTACATATGTAATACACATACAGATACAATACATAGCGTGAAAATACAAACGGCCCGCATCCAGGCCCGTCGCTGGGCATACGTGCATATCATTGGTCTCGGAAAATGAAAAAAATGAAAACTCCAAAAATGTAATAAAACCACAAGGGGGGGTGGGGGAGTAGGGATACACAGGCGCCGTGATGTGTGGAGGGATAATTGAGCCCATTGCAAATATGGTGCATCTCGAAATTTAGTTTGTTTTATTTTACGTGCTTGTTTAAAGCAGCATTACATCGTAATAAAGGATGTTTTGTGTAAAATGTAAATACTAATGGGTGTGTGTTTACAAAAATCGAAATAGTCGCTCAGAAACGATAAAATTCCAATAAATTTAAACCGTCGTATACGCGAATTTGTTTACATCAACACGCAATGTTGATCAACAAACCAAAATGTAAACACGCACAACGCGCATGCGTGAAATAGCGGATGTAGAAAAGCACGTTGAACATGACAGAAGTGTACGTATGTCCCATTAATGCCAAACCCCTTGCATGAACCTATACAACAGTGGTTATGAATCGACATATCAAGTAATTCAATTAAAACAGACAACGTGGGGCAAATGTGGAGGATTTAGAAAGACAAAGACATTGAAATTCACCAATTCCATCGCGTATTATCTACTAAATGCAAGGTTTGTTGCTACGTTTTATTTTGTAAGAATTATTTAGTTTTGAGCACTAACGATGTATCTTATAACTACCAGTAGTTGTTTAATCATTGTACATAGCGGTTAAAATCAACATACTATGGTATATGTCAGTGGACAAACTGGACATACTTGTTTACAAACAATCGTTATAATTTATGGGGCTCCCCACGGGGTATAAAACCAAGATATATTTGAGAAGGAAGACAGTTACTTTATCGCCTATATATGTTCGTAAATACCAAATTGGTTGTGCTTATAATACGTTTGATATTCAAAGTAACAATGAATGTATTTGTTTTTACAGTTAATACGCTATTAATTCTAAATGTAATAAACTAATATATACATGCAGGAGACAAGTGGAAAATGGTGTTTAGCAATATCAAAGACTGTGCCATAAGAAAGATTGATACATAATTATTACGAATCATTGCATACATTTCTATTACTGATTCTCATGCATTAAAGGCTATTCGAAAAAAAATAGCCCCGCCCCCCTTTGGACGTTCTTTTGTCGGGGGGAGGGGCGTCAAAATCAGTTTGCATTTTTGGTGGGTTTATTTCTGGCAACACATCTACATGTTACTCCACTTACCATACACCTTTCTAAAATGGCCACGGTGGGGCAGGGTTGACAACCTGCTTGAACAGGGGGGGTCTTTGTTTAGGGACAACTGCAAATTACATATTTGTACCTTAACCCATTCCCTCATAGAAGCACATCTTGACGTCATTACCAATGCGACATACATTGACAATGTAGTAGCCAAACCAATGTTCATAATAAAGGCCAGAATATCATGTAGTCCCAGTAATATCTATGGAGGTGGGATATATATGGCGGCTTCTTATCCACTGCATGATAGCTAAATGGCTGTCTATTTATAGACTATAAATCTCTATAAAGGAAAGGGTTAACAGATGGTCTGCTAGGCATTTGTTGTTCTTTTTGCCAGGAATCTAATTAACACCCATTTCATTTTGTGAGTTTGCATACCCACATGTATGCAATAACCTTTAATTTGAAAGGTTTTAATAATATACCATAATGGTGTGAGTTTGCGCCCTCCAGAACCATAGTGATGATGTATGTAGTGAAGCCGTTTAAATCAACACTGCCTCTTCCTCGTGACAATGTGTTCCATTAAGGGGATGAGGCAGCGATATCAATTAAACTAATGATGAAATAACTTGTTTCGCAATTTGAATAAACTAGATAAGATATTCACCCAGCTAAAATTAAGAATTGTTATGGGTATGTGTCATTCTTGTTGCAGAATTGGATCAGAACTGTGTATTATTGAAGACATCAGGGTACTGTCGAGTATCCACAAGATGAACGAGGATGCAAACACCACAATATTGAATAACAGAGAGATCATTCATAAGGTAACTTCATTAATACATTGAATCTACACTAAAGCAGTTGTGTCGCATATTAATTATTTTATTTTAATAGACCAGATTCTCACACCTTATTTAATTTATTATATAAACAGGTATAAATTTATAATGCCTGAATGACCATGCAATAGTTTATTCTATCGACTATATATCGATATATATATATACACTATATAACCCTCCTCAAAGGGTCGTGAATATGCCACCACCTAAAGAAATGTTCATATTACTTGGAGAATGTAATTTTTTTTTTTCCATCAATAAATAATTAACCATGCGATAGGAATGGGTGCTAATGTTTATAGCTACGTCTGTCTGAGGACAGGGTATCTCAAAAATATGTTGATAGACTTTGTGGATGTTTGCTGGTGTACGATTGTGTGTGAATTCGGTCAAATGTCTGTGTGATCAGCGACGAGTCCACTCCAATTGATTTCTATAGTAGGAAATCTCGTATGAACTGTCAAATAAACAATACCATGTGTTTGACCTTTCAATGTTGAATCAGGGTCATGCTAATCATTTGTCAAATACCAGCAATCCAAGTGCTATTCTCTAGTTTTATAGATGTTATATTTCGGGTTTTACACCTGCATCAGCACCATTTTGGGCTATATCGCTGGCGGGCAGTTTATCTAACAACACCTTTCCTGGGCAGGCTCCAGCAGTTAACCAGTACTTGGGTGCACGACCTCCGTAAGAAACTGCCAACTTTTTCATGTTTTATAGATGTATTTGTGACATTTTGTAAAACACTGTTTACAGGCCTATCTAGACTTTATGGTCATTCTGAAATTTGTATATTACCGACAGCAGAACAGCTTATATATCCAGGTGCCCTCTGAGCAGTATTTCATGCACCTTGTAAAACCACCAACCTGATATAATTGGACACCACCAGTGGAATTTGAACCTATATAGTTGAGAAGCAGGTGACCGACAACCTTAGATACTCATCTATGGAGATATAGTGGGTGTTGCAGACAGATAGTGGATGTAGCACTCTGTCAATAGCTTCATATAAACTTCCGAGTTAAAATGGGATCATTGTGTAAAACTAGGCCAGCTTACAATACTAACTTGAGTGATAACTCATTTACACAACAGTTGCTTCGTACAAAACCAGATCAGTAGTTTGACGATAATTTTAACCATTGTCTGGTTCGTCAGGGTAAACTGGGAAGTCGTGATGGTGCAGTGGATGCGCGTTCGCTTCAGGTGCGAAAGGTCTGGAGTTCGAGCCCTGCTGGAGCCGTTACGATTATGTCCTTAGGCAAGGCATTTAAATTCCACGTTGCCTCTTCTCTCCCTCGTGGCGATAGATTCCATCAGGAATGAGGTCTCGAGAGTGATTTATATAAGTTGAAAGAACTTGTTTCGCAATCAAGCTAAAATAAATTTGTATAAACAATAAACAACTTTATTTGAAACAAAGAAATAAAAGAGAACAATTGTCATTTAATGCACTTTTATTCCAGATGATTATACAGCAATTCATTTCATTAAGATTGGTTATTAGTTTGTTCCATTGCATCTCAACATTTCCATACGTATATTCCATTGCGTCCCAACATTTCCATGTAGTACCGAAGACAATGTCAGAACCTGTCCGTCTAGGATCAACCGTTCAATCTGAAACAATAGTAAATTATCATCAAAAGCCTGAATGTATTATTGACATTTCGTATTAGTTGTTAATTTAAACAAGAGCACCATGAACTTTTGAAGGCCTCAGTGTGCTCACCAGAGTTCAAAGGGTTATACAAACACAGTATCTGGAACGTTCGCATATTCTCCATGGCATAGTGGTTAAGGCGTCCACATATGTAGCAGGAGGTTGAAAGTTTGAACCTCGCAAGAAATGGCTGGCCCTTTCAATAAGGGTGACATTAAAATAAACAATGCTTTACACTATTTGTATTCTATTTAATGCTAGTTTAACATAACAGGTCGCCCAATGAATGCTTATAGTTGCAACACAGCTAGTATACATATCCACTAGCCACATTATCTGAGAAGAGAATTATGGTTTCTGATATTAAAGATGATTTTTAAAATGTTGGAAGTTTCGTCAATTAACATTATGACATAAGGGAGGGGGGATGAGGTATATCACTGATGTCCAATGGAATCGCTCACCTGTGGCAACTGTATGAGGTTAAGTTTAAACTTTATTTATTTAACAATGACTGGGAAATAAGCTGTAACATCTTATATTAATCACTCTTGTTGGAGCGGATGACATCGTATTTGTGGTAATTCGTGTCGGAGGAAACCGGAGAAAACCCACTTGTCTGATCGGTTGACCACCGTACCATCTCACATACTTCCAAGTGAGGATGATCGAACTCGGGTTGCATTTGTGAGAAGCGAGCGCATTAACCACTGCGCCAATCGGACAGCCAACTATATACGTGAGATTACTTATAAACAAATGAATAATAATTTGTGATCAGAATCAACTTCAATTATGTAGCGGTCAAGTGGTTAACACGCAGGTTAAACTCACCACTATACCATACTAAAATGATTCACATCATAGTCTTTCGGATAACACTCTAAACCGTGTACGTAAACGAGGCAGAGGACACTGGAATGCGTCTCTGTATGTATCATTGCACAATCCACTAAAATCACTAATCTCTTCAAGAGGTGTAGCTCATATGGGCAACCGGTAGCGATGTTAAATATCCATAAAACACACACAAAATCAACTTCCATTTGTAACACTTTAAGTGATGCAAATATCATCCAAACATTTATGACTTGCATTGGCACAGTCATATTTGACTGATAATCTATATATGACTGGAATATATTCTTACCTTGCGCATTGAAATGCAGTTGCTAGGCAGACATCCACACTATTTGTTCAAGTCTGCCCCCATCTCATTGCAATGTCCACACCTGCACCAATAGTGTGTACTAACAGCTGGTTGTAGAGGTCCTGGTTATGGTGATGGAGATTGAGTACCAGATTCTGCAACTTCTCAACACCCATGTGCTCAATGACAATCTGTAAATGTAATGAATTTTCTATGAGGTACATAAATAAACAAACAGAATCCCATTAAGAAAAAAATACAGTATCTTATTAAAACATTTTACAGTGAAGAACACTTTTTATATCATTGATACGCATCCGAATGAGCAAATGTACTGTCTAAAAGGACCACATCTCGCGCACAATACTGTATTATAATGGCCATGTATGTCTGCACAGCAAACATCATCAACGGTATTGCAAAAACCTTTAGATATGTTAGTTATAAGACATAAAGCTGGAATGTGTATTTAATTGTGTGACACCCATGGGAGAGTGCCAGATTTGGAATAGAAAGCCTGAAGGGTTCCAGGTTCGATACTCGGTCACGGAACAAATGTAGTGTCATTGAGCAAGGCTCCTCATACAAAGTGCTTAGTATTGGTATTAGCTTGTGTCGACAAAAATGGAACATTCATAAATACCTCTTCATATACTTCTACTCCTAGAACTTCCTCTTTGCCACCTCTACCACAACCCCTCTGCACGTTTACCTCCCTGCCAAGTTCTTCTCCGTCTTTTCACTATAATAGCTGTGAAAAGTAAATAATACATGTTCATTATTATATACGGTTGCAACAATAGACGACATATAATATATGTATATACTAAGTCTTGTACAATTTGCATGTAGTTGCATTTAGAATGAGTGGCAGAAAATCATCATCGATTGCCACTGAATTACATTTATTGCAATTCTGTTCTTTTCTTCCTTTAAAATTTAAGCATTCAAATTTGTACACAGATAGACTATGTCGTATATATTCAATGTAGCTTGTGCCAGCTGTGGTCAACTAGGTTCGGTACCGGGCAATAAACAGTTCTCGCCTGTGGTCGCCTCAGTAATATTATGTATGTATGTTCCTTTAATGTCAAACCCCTCTCGGGGACTTAGACATGTTTTCCTGGGCAGGCTTAGCCGACCTAAGCGATTAACCAGTACTAAGCAATGTGTGTGAGGTGCCTTGCTCAATGACACTACATACGTGGCCTGACCGAGTATCGAACCCGGGACCGTTCGATTCCAAATCCGACGCTCTACCACTGGACCACGCACGCCACACATTATAGTGGTAAACCATGTATGAATCCCGGGCAAGTGCGACATTTTCCGAAACAAACCAATTTGTATGCATGTTCCATTAATGTCAAACCCTTATTATGTTGTCCTGGGCAGGTTTAGCCGACTTAAGCGGTTAAACAGTACTAAGCCATTTGTGTAAGGTGCCTTGCTCAATGACACCTGGGACCGTTCAATTCCAAATGCGATGCTGGCCCACGGAAGAAAGGTCCGGAGTTCGAGCCACGCTGGAGCCGTTACGATTATGCCCTTAGGCTAGGCATTTAAATTCCATGTTGCCTCTTCTCCTCGTGGGGATGGATTCCATCAGGAATGAGGTCTCGAGAGTGATTAATATAAGTTTAATAACAATTAACATGTTTCGCAATCGAGCTAAAATATTTGTTTATAAACTAAATACTTGAAATGCACTTTAGCCACAATAAAAACAGGATATGTAAGCCCTCCCCGCCCCACACGAATCTATTAATTAATAAATACGATCCAGATACTTGATGCCTATCTTTATAATGATTTGTTAAAATACCCCATATGTGCCCCAATGACTTCCGAGGTGGTTTCACATTAATTTAATACTTATGTTACCGGGGTGTGTTTCGCCATTCTGTTACGAAAATAACACCAACGATTGTTCGAGGGTTCTAATCTATGTTTATTGTTCAACATATTCACCAGTCAAATTCCACAACCGAGTCGCTGAGTCACTCTGAAAGTACACATTGAGTATGCGATACTTTAGATATACAATACTTATAAAAACAATCATATCTGCATTTACTGGATATATCTATGTACCATAGATATATCAACACTCGCATTATATACTATACATGTCATCAATTATATACTGATAAACACAGTCAACTTTACTTTCATCATAAATGATTATACATGTGGATGTGTCTAGTGGCTAGTATCTATACTTACAATAAAGTGTTTACAAATGAAACATCACAATTACATATGCATGACCAACTTACCAGTCTAAGGGATTGAGTGTACCTCCACTTCACCATACATACTCCACATACACAGTGATAAGCTGGTGCTGGAAGTTAGTAACAATGCATATTAAACAGTGTGTAAAGATTAGAGAATACATAGTGTGTAGTTTTATTAGAGTCAAAACTATGTGCATAACACTGCCAGATTTAAACCATATTCAAACAAAAGTTACTTAAATAAATAAATCAGCAAGCAGCTAACTGAAACATACAACTTATTGTTTATCAACCTCAATAGATAAATAGGTACTAACCATCAAAGATATCCATTTATTTTATTCTATTAAAACTTGGTAAAAAACCATGACTGTTGCTCAAGACATCAAACAAGCAACTGAGTTCTGATTGATTGAACTGAGTCATGTGACACTTTTGGCGGGAACTTAAAAATAGAATTTTATCAATCAAGGGAAGTAACTCATATACAGACATGTCCAAAAGTACAGTCTGTTACACTTATTCGGCATATGAAACATTTTGCACGATATCCAATTAAAACCCATTTGAGATACATTGTAATACTAATTAAGGCCGTTTCAACTTACTGTAATATTCTTGCTGGAAAATGGACGACAAAATACCACGTTTTTTCATCATTGCCGAAGGCGAACGATTCATCCCGAATGTACATCCGATTCCGATTGTAAATAAATGCGCGTGACCTGTTCGACTTGGAAAGTCCTACTTTCGGTTTCGAGTTTGTTTTATTGCAAAAAACACTGTTTACTAATTGAACATAATTATACAATTTATAATATAAGAATGTGTTGCAGCATTGCTACCCATACGTAAAATTTGAATTTTTCGAATATATTTTATGTCATACGATGTAATGCTGCTTTAATTGATAAGGGCGATAGATCATGTATATTATACATCTAGCCTTAATTTATACCTTTTACGGATTGTCGTAAGAACTTTAGTCCTGCAATTGTATGTTACAAAACGCATTGAAATGCAGGAAATTGCTTTCTCATTTCAAAAAATCTCCAGGGGGGTCCTGCCCCCCGGACCCCCCTAGCGTACTCACTCGCTATGCTCACTCGACAAACACTCTGTGCGTATCATCAAAATAGCTCCAGCGACGGCCCGGACACCAGATAGTCAAGCTAGCATTTGATTAAATTAAATGACTTGAGAGTTTCTTTCTTGAAAAGAGTACGCAAAATAGAATGTAAATAATCCGCCTCCGTGGTCGAGTGGTTAAGGTTGCTGACTTGTATACTGTTATCACTGATGGTCACGGGTTCGAGCCCCGCTCAGGCCGTGTCTCATTTATATGAAAAAGTTGGCAGTTTCTTACGGAGGTTGGTGCACCCAAGTACTGGTTAATTTCTGGAGCCTGTCCAGGAAAGTTGATGTTATGTGAACTGCCCACACGGCGATATAGCCCAAAATGGTGCACCAAGTAATGGTTAACTTCTGGAGCCTGTCCAGGAAAGTTGATGTTATGTGAACTGCCCACACGGCGATATAGCCCAAAATGGTGCACCAAGTAATGGTTAACTTCTGGAGCCTGTCCAGGAAAGTTGATGTTATATGAACTGCCCACCGGCGATATAGCCCAAAATGGTGCACAGATGTTGTCATTTGTGTGGAAGGAAACCGGAGCATCTGAAGAAGACCTACCTGTCCGGTCTGGCGGTGCCGTACCATCTCACACACTTCCTGGTCTGAGGATCGAACCCTGTTTGCATTGGTGCAAAGCGAGTGCTAACCACATGTGTGTACTCCGGAAAGGCAGCTCTACCAAGCACATACATCGCTTTAAATTATTCAATTATTCACTGTAGAGTTCAGGGATCATTTTAGAGGGCGATGTGGGCGAAATTCGAAATCATTTAAAAAAAAAATGTTGTATTTAATGGTTGTACTGTGCATTCTAACCCTATTTTGCAGAAGTATATTAAAGAACACTATTTAAGGAAGCGATCACACGCTTTCTCACTTCTCCCAAAAATTCTGACCTAGAATGAACCCTGATGTTATATGTACAGATGTTATATGTCATGTTTATCTTGATAGATAAAATATGTTTAAATCAGCATTATATCATAATAAATTATTCACTGTAGAGTTTATATTTCAGATTTAATTGCTATCCCCGACTTTGCGGCAGGAGCTATGGAGAATTGGGGTTTGATTACGTACAGAGAAACAGCTGTGCTGTATGATCCAAAGGTCTCCTCAGCAAGGAATAAAGAGAGGGTGGCTGTGGTTATAGCCCATGAGCTGGCCCATCAGGTAAGTAATGACGTGTTGATAGCCCATGAGCTGGCTCATCTGGTAAGTAATGACGTGTTGATAGCCCATGAGCTGGCTCATCTGGTAAGTAATGACGTGTTGATAGCCCATGAGCTGGCTCATCTGGTAAGTAATGACGTGTTGATAGCCCATGAGCTGGCCCATCAGGTAAGTAATGACGTGTTGATAGCCCATGAGCTGGCCCATCAGGTAAGTAATATGCCTAGCAAACCCCTACCTCCCCTTCCCCACAAACAGGTTTGACATAAGTGGAATATACTATATATAATCATGAACTGGGCCCACATTTCATGACGAAAATTTGGAAACATTCTTCCTGTATGCAATGCCCCAGCGACTGGCAGATGCCAAATATACCAACATTTAGAATCATTCATCCTGTATGCAATGCCCCAGCGACTTGCAGATGCCAAATATACCAACATTTAGAATCATTCATCCTGTATGCAATGCCCCAGCGACTTGCAGATGCCAAATATACCAACATTTAGAATCATTCTTCCTGTATGCAATGCCCCAGCGACTTGCAGATGCCAAATATACCAACATTTAGAATCATTCATCCTGTATGCAATGCCCCAGCGACTTGCAGATGCCAAATATACCAACATTTAGAATCATTCTTCCTGTATGCAATGCCCCAGCGAATGGCAGATGCCAAATATACCAACATTTAGAATCATTCATCCTGTATGCAATGCCCCAGCGACTTGCAGATGCCAAATATACCAACATTTAGAATCATTCATCCTGTATGCAATGCCCCAGCGACTTGCAGATGCCAAATATACCAACATTTAGAATCATTCATCCTGTATGCAATGCCCCAGCGACTGGCAGATGCCAAATATACCAACATTTAGAATCATCATTCCTGTAAGCAGTACACAGCTTACTTGCAGAGACCAAACTATAAGATACTGTAATTTGCGAACACTATTTCACGCTTTTTACAATCTTGAACGTCCGCCTCCGTGATCGAGTGGCTACGATCGCTGACTTGTATACCACTGTAACCTATCATCACTGATGGTCACGGGTTCGAGCCCCGCTCAGGCCGTGTCTCATTTATATGAGAAAGTTGGCAGTTTCTTACGCATCCAAGTACTGGTTAACCGCTGGAGCCTGCCCAGGAAAGGTGATGTTACGTAAACTGCCAGCCGGCGATATAGCCCAAAATGGTGCTGATGCAAGCGTAAAACCCGAAATATAACATAACATCAGTTATGTTGTCACAGAATTATGCAATTGTCGTTCATGTTTTCATGTAGCTTATCATTTTAGCGTTGTGCTCAGATATGTTGTCACAGAATTATACAAGTGCTCGTTCATTGTTTCAGTGGTTTGGGAACTTGGTGACTATGGAATGGTGGGATGACCTGTGGCTAAACGAAGGATTTGCCAGCTTTGTGGAATACATCGGCAGTGGAATAGGTCACGCAGACTGGAGAATGGTGAGTGATGTTGGGCAGAGATAGCTTTGTGGAATACATCGGAGTTATGTTGGACAGATAGCTTTGTGGAATACATCAGAGTTATGTTGGGCAGATAGCTTTGTGGAATACATCAGAGTTATGTTGGGCAGAGATAGCTTTGTGGAATACACCGGAGTTATGTGGGCAGAGATAGCTTTGTGGAATACACCGGAGTTATGTTGGGCAGAGATAGCTTTGTGGAATACATCGGAGTTATGTTGGGCAGAGATAGCTTTGTGGAATACATCAGAGTTATGTTGGACAGATAGCTTTGTGGAATACATCAGAGTTATGTTGGGCAGAGATAGCTTTGTGGAATACACCGGAGTTATGTTGGGCAGAGATAGCTTTGTGGAATACATCGGAGTTATGTTGGGCAGAGATAGCTTTGTGGAATACATTGGAGTTGTGTTGGGCAGAGATAGCTTTGTGGAATACATCGGAGTTATGTTGGGCAGAGATAGCTTTGTGGAATACATCAGAGTTATGTTGGGCAGAGATAGCTTTGTGGAATACATCGGAGTTATGTTGGGCAGAGATAGCTTTGTGGAATACATCAGAGTTATGTTCGGCAGGGATAGCTTTGTGGAATACATCGGAGTTATGTTGGGCAGAGATAGCTTTGTGGAATACATCGGAGTTATGTTCGGCAGAGGTAGCTTTGTGGAATACATCGGAGTTATGTTCGGCAGAGATAGCTTTGTGGGATACATCGGAGTTGTGTTGGGCAGAGATAGCTTTGTGGAATACATCAGAGTTATGTTCGGCAGGGATAGCTTTGTGGAATACATCGGAGTTATGTTGGGCAGAGATAGCTTTGTGGAATACATCGGAGTTATGTTCGGCAGAGGTAGCTTTGTGGAATACATCGGAGTTATGTTCGGCAGAGATAGCTTTGTGGGATACATCGGAGTTGTGTTGGGCAGAGATAGCTTTGTGGAATACATCAGAGTTATGTTCGGCAGGGATAGCTTTGTGGAATACATCGGCATTATGTTGGGCAGAGATGGCTTTGTGGAATACATCGGAGTTATGTTGGGCAGAGATAGCTTTGTGGAATACATCGGAGTTATGTTCGGCAGAGGTAGCTTTGTGGAATACATCGGAGTTATGTTGGGCAGAGACAGCTTTGTGGAATACATCGGAGTTATGTTCGGCAGAGATAGCTTTGTGGGATACATCGGAGTTGTGTTGGGCAGAGATAGCTTTGTGGAATACATTGGCAGGTGGTATAGGTCACAAGGACTGTAGAATGGTGAGTTATATTAATACAGATTGGATGCTATACTGATGTTCGTGTGAAGGTTCTCAATAAAAAATAGTTCCGGTATAATTTTCAATTTAGTTTCTGTCTGCAGTCCATATTTTTGAAAACAACGGACGAAACTAAGTCATTGAAACAAATATCTTTCTAATTAATTAACTGTTCATGCATGATTGTCAGAAAATAACTAAAATACAAATAGTACATCCAACCGCGGAGGAATACGAAACGCAACCGGTGGCAGAGAAAATGGCATCTTCCACTGCTTCAGAACGGTGAAAGATAACTTTTTTTTTGCTGAGAAAACTCGATCATTCATTTGTTTAATCTTTATTTATTTATAACGATTACGAAGCAAGTTCTAACAACTTATAATAATCACTCTAGTTGGCGCGGATGAAAGCGTATATGTGGTCATTCTTGTGGGAGGAAACCGGAGTACCCGGATAAAACCCACCTGTCCGGTCTAGCGACCACCGTACCATCTCACATACTTCCTGGTTAAAGGAACGAACCCGGGTTGCATTGGTGAGAAGCGAGCATGCTAACCACTGCGCTTATCGGACAGCCAAATTCATTGGAAAGCTTAAAAGTAGGGATAGCAACGAATAACGATTAAACTATTTGAATATTCGGTCGGGAAGGTATTCGAATATTCGATAGAATTCTATCAAAAACTCACTCTTATAAAAATTGCCAAACTAACTTAATTTCTGTTTTACGCGTAAATGTCATCTTCTTCAAATGATTATTCAGATTGATATTGTACCCGAATATGTTAAATCCAATTTGCATTCATTACACCTACAGTATTCTTATTCTCAGAGCGATTCAAGCATTTCCAAACGTGTGACTGAGCGGGTGGCATTTTTGAGGACAATATAATATTTGTTTCCGAATAGTATTTGGATATTTGGACGTTCGAGCAAATATTCCTTGCCATCCGTACTTAAAAGAAATTCATTTCTTTGCTAGTATGTTACAGTGAAATGTTTATGTTTCTCTCACAGGAGGACCAGTTTGTAACGGAGACCCTTCTCAACGCTCTGTTCCTGGATAGCCTCGAGAATTCACATCCCATAAACCTTCCCGTCTCCAACCCAGACCAGATTAATGAATTGTTCGATACGATAACCTATGACAAAGTAAGATATACGACATACGAGTTTCCTCCAAAAAGAAACGTTCTAACGTTGTAAAAGAAGGAAAAAGGAAACACACAGTGCACAGCAAGGGTCCTCCCGTAAATGTTTCAGTTTAAAGTTATTTTATTGAGAAAATAACATGCAAGAATAAAGTGCTGCAAACGAAAACATTTGGATTGGAAAACAAGCATATTAAAATGCTTATACTAATTCATTTCCATGGTGGAGATTGCAAACATATATATTTAGCACATTGTGACATCCACCATGGTAGAGTGGAATGGTCACTGACTTGTATATCACTGTAACCTATCATCACTGATGGTCACAGGTTCGAGCCCCCACTCAGGCCGTGTCTCTATATATGAAAAAGTTGGCAGTTTCTTACGGAGGTTGGTGCACCAAGTACTGGTTAACCGCTGGAGCCTGCACAGGAAAGGTGTTGTTAGGTAAACTGCCCGCCGGCGATATAGCCCGAAATGGTGCTGATGCAGGCGTAAAACCCGAACAATCAACAACAGCATTTAGCACGTTGGAGTCAGTATGTATTGTTTGAGCACTGGGTAATTTTATATCTATCTTGTTTAAACTTGATACTGAATTTTAATAAAGCATTATTTGATCGTTGACTTAAAACCCACATGCCACTCGCCACTGTAGATTCAGAAGGTACGTGAAATACTGCTCGGCGAGTCACCACCTGTGAAGGTCAATGGTTCTACCTGGGTGCCCGTCCGTGCGTGAAATACTGCTCGGGGAGTTACCTGTGAAGGTCAATGGTTCTACCTGGGTGCCCGTCCGTGCGTGAAATACTGCTCGGAGAGTCGCACTATGACCGAAATTTGTATTTCCACGAGTTAGTGTGAACGTCCGTAATTGCAAAGTCAGTAGAATACATTACTTTATAAGTAACTGTTTATGATTGTCAGAAAATAGCTAAAATACAAAATTACAGTCTACATCCGTTATGTCGAATTCCGTCGGACCAAACAAAATACTTTGACATAAACGAAGATTGACTTAGCGAAATTTGATATAAACAGATCCAGTTATATGTAAAATGATAGTGTCTGAAACGGGACTTTGATCTGACTTCGAGATAACCGGAGAATTCGACATAACCGAAGTTTGACTTAATGAAATTCGATATAAACGGATCCAGTTATATGTAAAATGATAGTGTCTGAAACGGGACTTTGATCCGACTTCGAGATAACTGGAGAATTCGACATAACCGACTTTGACATAACGGATGTAGACTGTACATCCAAGTCCGCCTCCGTGGTCGAGTGGTTAAGGTCGCTGACTTGTATACCACTGTAACCTATCATCACTGATGGTCACGGGTTCGGCCCCGTCAGGCAGTGTCTCATTTATATGAGAAAGTTGGCAGTTTCTTACGGAGGTTGGTGCACCCAAGTACTGGTTAACGCTGGGTCTGCCCAGGAAAGGTATTGTTAGGTAAATGACCGCCGGCGATATAGCCAGAAATAGTGCTGATGCAGGGGTAAAACCGAAATATAAAATAAATGTAATCCAACCGCGGAGGAATACTAAGCTCAAGCAGTGACAGAGAAAGTGGCATGTTTCACTGTTTGAAAACAGTGAAAGATGGAGTTTTCTCTCACCTGAGAAAATTCTTATCATTCATTGGAAAGCATCTCTGGTACTCTTATATAAGTTTTTATCAAATAATGTTAATCGTTGTTTCATATTGAAAGGCTTTTTAAATTATTACAATATAGTTTAGTACATCAAATGTTATGTTATATTTCGGGTTTTACGCCTGCATCAGCACCATTTTTGGGCTATATCACCGGCGGGCAGTTTACCTAACAACACCTTTCCTGGGCAGGCTCCAGCGGTTAACCAGTACTTGGGTGCACCAACCTCCGTAAGAAACTGCCAAATTTTTCATATAAATGAGACACGGTCTGAGCGGGGCTCGAACCCGTGACCATGAGTGATGATAGTTTACAGTGGTTATCAAGTTTCAGCGACGATACTTAACCACGGGGGGGGGGCTGCAAAAGATGCGAAAAAGAGAAGGTTCGGACGTACCATCGGGGGGGTGCGAGAGTGGAGCAGAGGGCAGAGGGTGGGCCGATAGGTTCTATCCTCACATAGTATGTTAAACTGTAATAAGGTGAAATATGGTGTATTTAAACTGGTCAGAACTGCTATGTTTCTGTGTATGTAAATCTGAAAAAACAAATAAACGTGTTGCTCCAAAAAATTCAAAAATACTATATATATTAAAATAATCCATTTAATGTTTTGGTAGGGAGCCTCGATTATTCGGATGTTGGAAAGATTCCTAGGCGAGGACGTGTTCAAAGCAGGCATCACGTCCTACCTCAATAAATACAAGTACACAAACGCTGCGACCAACGATCTCTGGAACTCTTTGTCTGAGGTATGTACATGTGGAAGTCGTGATAGCGCAGTGGATGCGCGTTCGCTTCAGGGGCGAAAGGTCCAGAGTTCGAGCCCTGCTGGAGCCGTTACGATTGTACCCTTAGGCAAGGCATTTAAATTCCACGTTGCCGCTTCTCTCTCCCTCGTGGCGATGGATTCCATCAGGAATGAGGTCTCGAGAGTGATTAACATAAGTTGTAAGAACTTGTTTCGCAATCGAGCTAAAATAAATTTGTATAAAAAAAATAATTACATGTTGAGACTAGAGGCCTCCATTGCTGAGATGTTACCCTCACTGCTTCGGAATTCCACATGGAGGAAGTAAGCCATAATTTTTTAGGTCGCATTTAAGCGATGTCAATAAATGAGGTCACTAATGGTTCGAGTCAAAACACGTTCGCGGTGCCAACATTTCAACATACAGTGGCAAGGTAAGCACATATGGAAAGCATATTCTTCTGCTTTCAACTTGGGGAATAAAATATTTTATTTCATGGTTTGAAGACGGTCAGTGGTTCTACTCGGGTACCCGTCCATGCCTGAAATACTGCACGGAGGGGCACCCGGGATCTTCCTCCACCAATACTAGCTGGAGAGTCCCCAGGCACCTGGGATCTTCCTCCACCAGTAATAGCTGCAGAGTCACCATACACCCGGGATCTTCCTCCACCAATAATAGCTGCAGAGTCGCCAGGCACCGGTTTCCTCCACCAGTAATAGCTGGAGAGTCGCCATGCACCCGGGATCTTCCTACCAGTAATAGCTGGAGAGTTGCCAGGCACCCGGGATCTTCCTCCTCAGTAATAGCTGGAGAGTCGCCAGGCACCCGGGGTCTTCCTCCACCAATAATAGAGAGAGTCGCCAGGCACCCGGGATCTTCCTCTCCAGTAATAGCTGGAGATTCGCCAGGCACCCAGGATCTTCCTCCACCAGTAATAGCTGGAGAGTCACCATGCACCCGGGGTCTTCCTCTACCAGTAATATCTGGAGAGTAGCCAGGCACCCGGGGTCTTGCTCTACCAGTAATAGCTGGAGATTCGCCAGGCACCCGGGCTCTTCCTCCACCAGTAATAGCTGGAGGCGCCAGGCACCCAGGATCTTCCTCCACCAGTAATAGCTGGAGAGTCGCCAGGCACCCGGGATCTTCCTCCTCAGTAATAGCTGGAGAGTCGCCAGGCACCCAGGATCTTCCTCCACCAGTAATAGCTGGAGAGTCACCAGGCACCAGGGGTCTTCCTCTA
>CM026388.1:40991973-41055665 GCA_014843695.1 Archivesica marissinica
TTTACCATACAAGTGAATGGGAGTGGACGCTACAGACATGCACAGTTTACCATACAAGTGAATGGGAGTGGACGCTACATACATGCACAGTTTACCATACACGTGAATGGGAGTGGACGCTACAGACATGCACAGTTTACCATACACGTGAATGGGAGTGGACGCTACAGACATGCACAGTTTACCATACAAGTGGATGGAAGTGGACGCAACAGGCATTCACAGTTTACAAAGTGAATGGATGTGGACGCTACAGGCATGCACAGTTTACCATATAGGTGAATGGGAGTGAAGCTACAGGCATGCACAGTTTACCATACACGTGAATGGGAGTGGACGCTACAGACATGCACAGTTTACCATACAAGTGAATGGGAGTGGACACTACAGACATGCACAGTTTACCATACAGGTGAATGGGAGTGGACGCTACAGACATGCACAGTTTACCATACAAGTGAATGGAAGTGGACGCTACAGACATGCACAGTTTACCATACAAGTGAATGGGAGTGGACGCTACAGACATGCACAGTTTACCATACACGTGAATGGGAGTGGACGCTACAGGCATGCACAGTTTACCATACAAGTGAATGGGAGTGGACGCTACAGACATGCACAGTTTACCATACAAGTGAATGGGAGTGGACGCTACAGGCATGCACAGTTTACCATACACGTGAATGGGAGTGGACGCTACAGGCATGCACAGTTTACCATACAAGTGAATGGGAGTGGACGCTACAGACATGCACAGTTTACCATACACGTGAATGGGAGTGGACGCTACAGACATGCACAGTTTACCATACAAGTGAATGGGAGTGGACGCTACAGACATGCACAGTTTACCATACAAGTGAATGGGAGTGGACGCTACAGACATGCACAGTTTACCATACAAGTGAATGGGAGTGGACGCTACAGACATGCACAGTTTACCATACAAGTGAATGGGAGTGGACGCTACAGACATGCACAGTTTACCATACAAGTGAATGGGAGTGGACGCTACAGACATGCACAGTTTACCATACACGTGAATGGGAGTGGACGCTACAGGCATGCACAGTTTACCATACACGTGAATGGGAGTGGACGCTACAGACATGCACAGTTTACCATACAAGTGAATGGAAGTGGACGCTACAGGCATGCACAGTTTACCAAGTGAATGGAAGTGGACGCTACAGGCATGCACAGTTTACCATACAAGTGAATGGGAGTGGACGCTACATGCATGCACAGTTTACCATACACGTGAATGGGAGTGGACGCTACAGGCATGCACAGTTTACCATACACGTGAATGGGAGTGGACGCTACATGCATGCACAGTTTACCATACATGTGAATGGGAGTGGACGCTACAGACATGCACAGTTTACCATACAAGTGGATGGAAGTGGACGCAACAGGCATTCACAGTTTACCAAGTGAATGGAAGTGGACGCTACAGGCATGCACAGTTTACCATACAAGTGAATGGGAGTGGACGCTACAGGCATGCACAGTTTACCATACCGTGAATGGGAGTGGACGCTACAGGCATGCACAGTTTACCATACAAGTGAATGGGAGTGGACGCTACAGGCATGCACAGTTTACCATACAAGTGAATGGGAGTGGACGCTACAGACATGCACAGTTTACCATACAAGTGAATGGGAGTGGACGCTACAGGCATGCACAGTTTACCATACAAGTGAATGGGAGTGGACGCTACAGACATGCACAGTTTACCATACAAGTGAATGGGAGTGGACGCTACAGCAGCATGCACAGTTTACCATACAAGTGAATGGAGTGGACGCTACGACATGCACAGTTTACCATACAAGTTGGAAGTGGACGCTACAGGCATGCACAGTTTACCATACACGTGAATGGGAGTGGACGCTACAGGCATGCACAGTTTACCATACAAGTGAATGGGAGTGGACGCTACAGACATGCACAGTTTACCATACAAGTGAATGGGAGTGGACGCTACAGACATGCACAGTTTACCATACAAGTGAATGGGAGTGGACGCTACAGGCATGCACAGTTTACCATACAAGTGAATGGGAGTGGACGCTACAGACATGCACAGTTTACCATACAAGTGAATGGGAGTGGACGCTACAGACATGCACAGTTTACCATACACGTGAATGGGAGTGGACGCTACAGACATGCACAGTTTACCATACCGTGAATGGGAGTGGACGCTACAGACATGCACAGTTTACCATACAGTGAATGGAAGTGGACGCTACAGGATGGAGTGGACGCTACAGCATGCACAGTTTACCATACAAGTGAATGGGAGTGGACGCTACAGACATGCACAGTTTACCATACAAGTGAATGGGAGTGGACGCTACAGGCATGCACAGTTTACCGTACAAGTGAATGGGAGTGGACGCTACAGACATGCACAGTTTACCATAGAAGTGAATGGGAGTGGACGCTACATACATGCACAGTTTACCATACACTTGAATGGGAGTGGACGCTACAGACATGCACAGTTTACCATACACGTGAATGGGAGTGGACACTACAGGCATGCACAGTTTACCATACACGTGAATGGAAGCGGACGCTACAGGCATGCACAGTTTACCATACAAGTGAATGGAAGTGGACGCTACAGGCATGCACAGTTTACCATACACGTTAATGGGAGTGAATGCTACAGGCATGCACAGTTTACCATACACGTTAATGGTAGTGAATGCTACAGGCATGCACAGTTTACCATACACGTGAATGGAAGTGAACGCTACAGACATGCACAGTTTACCATACAAGTGAATGGTAGTGGACGCTACAGACATACACAGTTTACCATACAAGTGAATGGGAATGGACGCTACAGAAATGCACATTTTCCGTACAAGTGAATGAGAGTGGACGCTACAGGCATGAACAGTTTACCATACAAGTGAATGGGAGTGGACGCTACAGACATGCACAGTTTACCATACACGTGAATGGGAGTGGACGCTACAGGCATGCACAGTTTACCATACACGTGAATGGGAGTGGACGCTACAGGCATACACAGTTTACCATACAAGTGAATGGGAGTGGATGCTACAGGCATGTACGGTTTACCATACAAGTGAATGGAAGTGGACGCTACAGCCATGCACAGTTTACCATACAAGTGAATGGGAGTGGACGCTACAGACATGCACAGTTTACCATACACGTGAATGGGAGTGGACGCTACAGGCATGCACAGTTTACCATACAAGTGAATGGGAGTGGACGCTACAGACATGCACAGTTTACCATACAAGTGAATGGGAGTGGACGCTACAGACATGCACAGTTTACCATACAAGTGAATGGAAGTGGACGCTACAGACATGCACAGTTTACCATACAAGTGAATGGGAGTGGACGCTACAGACATGCACAGTTTACCATACAAGTGAATGGGAGTGGACGCTACAGACATGCACAGTTTACCATACAGTGAATGGGAGTGGACGCTACAGACATGCACAGTTTACCATACACGTGATGGAGTGGACGCACAGATGGAGTGGACGCTACAGACATGCACAGTTTACCATACAAGTGAATGGGAGTGGACGCTACAGACATGCACAGTTTACCATACAAGTGAATGGGAGTGGACGCTACAGGCATGCACAGTTTACCATACAAGTGAATGGGAGTGGACGCTACAGACATGCACAGTTTACCATACAAGTGAATGGGAGTGGACGCTACAGACATGCACAGTTTACCATACACGTGAATGGAAGTGGACGCTACAGACATGCACAGTTTACCATACACGTGAATGGGAGTGGACGCTACAGGCATGCACAGTTTACCATACACGTGAATGGGAGTGGACGCTACAGGCATGCACAGTTTACCATACAAGTGAATGGAAGTGGACGCTACAGGCATGCACAGTTTACCATACACGTGAATGGGAGTGGACGCTACAGGCATGCACAGTTTACCATACACGTGAATGGGAGTGGACGCTACAGGCATGCACAGTTTACCATACACGTGAATGGGAGTGAACGCTACAGACATGCACAGTTTACCATACAAGTGAATGGGAGTGGACGCTACAGACATGCACAGTTTACCATACAAGTGAATGGATGGACCTACACACACACGTGAATGGGAGTGGACGCTACATGCATGCACAGTTTACCATACAAGTGAATGGGAGTGGACGCTACAGACATGCACAGTTTACCATACAAGTGAATGGGAGTGGACGCTACAGGCATGCACAGTTTACATACAGTGAATGGAGTGGACGCTACACATCACAGTTTACCATACAAGTGATGAGTGGAGCACAGGCATACGTTACACAAGTGAATGGAAGTGGACGCTACAGCCATGCACAGTTTACCATACAAGTGAATGGGAGTGGACGCTACATACATGCACAGTTTACCATATACGTGAATGGGAGTGGACGCTACAGGCATGCACAGTTTACCATACAAGTGAATGGGAGTGGACGCTACAGACATGCACAGTTTACCATACAAGTGAATGGGAGTGGACGCTACAGACATGCACAGTTTACCATACACGTGAATGGGAGTGACCTACAGACATGACAGTTTACCATACAAGTGGATGGAAGTGGACGCAACAGGCATTCACAGTTTACCAAGTGAATGGAAGTGGACGCTACAGGCATGCACAGTTTACCATACAAGTGAATGGGAGTGGACGCTACAGGCATGCACAGTTTACCATATAGGTGAATGGGAGTGAAGCTACAGGCATGCACAGTTTACCATACAAGTGAATGGGAGTGGACTCTACAGGCATGCACAGTTTACCATACACGTGAATGGGAGTGGACACTACATGAATGCACAGTTTACCATACACGTGAATGGGAGTGGACGCTACAGACATGCACAGTTTACTATAAAAAAAACCAACACACACAACCAAGTGAATGGAAGTGGACGCTGCAGGCATGCACAGTTTACCATACAAGTGAATGGAAGTGGACGCTACAGTCATGCACAGTTTACCATACAAGTGAATGGGAGTGAAGCTACAGACATGCACAGTTTACCATACAAGTGAATGGAAGTGGACGCTACAGACATGCACAGTTTACCATACACCTGAATGGGAGTGGACGCTACATACATGCACAGTTTACCAAACACGTGAATGGAAGTGGACTCTACATGCATGAACAGTTTACTATACAAGTGACTGGGAATGGAGGCTACAGACATGCACAGTTTACCATACAAGTGAATGGCAGTGGACGCTACAGACATGCACAGTTTACCACAAAAGTGAATGGAATTGGACGCTACAGACATGCACAGTTTACCATACAAGTGAATGGGAGTGGACGTTACAGGCATGTACATTTTACCATACAACTGAATGGAAGTGGACGCTACAGGCATGCACAGTTTACCATACAAGTGAAGGAAATGGACGCTACACATGCACAATTTACCATACAAGTGAATGGGAGTGGACGCTACAGAATGCACAATTTAATACAAGTGATGGGAACGGACGCTACAACATGCACAGTTTACCATACAAGTGAATGGGAGTGGACACTACAGACATGCACAGTTTACCAAACACGTGAATGGGAGTGGACGCTACAGACATGCACAGTTTACCATACAAGTGAATGGGAGTGGACGCTACAGACATGCACAGTTTACCATACAAGTGAATGGGAGTGGACGCTACAGGCATGCACAATTTACCATACAAGTGAATGGGAGTGGACGCTACAGACATGCACAGTTTACCATAGAAGTGAATGGGAGTGGACGCTACAGACATGCACAGTTTACCATACACGTGAATGGAGGACGCTACAGACAGCACATTTACCATACAGTGAATGGGAGTGGACGCTACAGACATGCACAGTTTACCATACAAGTGAATGGGAGTGGACGCTACAGACATGCACAGTTTACCATACACGTGAATGGGAGTGGACACAACAGACATGCACAGTTTACCATACAAGTGAATGGGAGTGAACGCTACGGACATGCACAGTTTACCATACACGTGAATGGAAGTGGACGCTACAGGCATGCACAGTTTACCGTACACGTGAATGGGAGTGGACGCTACAGTCATGCATAGTTTACCATACACGTGAATTGGAGTGGACGCTACATGCATGCACAGTTTACCAAGTGAATGGAAGTGGACGCTACATGCATGCACAGTTTACCATTCAAGTGAATGGGAGTGGACGCTTCATGCATGCACAATTTACCATACACGTGAATGGGAGTGGACGCTACATGCATGCACAGTTTACCATACACGTGAATGGGAGTGGACGCTACATGCATGCACAGTTTACCATACAGTGAATGGAGTGGACGCTACAGACATGCACAGTTTACCATACAAGTGAATGGGAGTGGACGCACAGACATTCACAGTTTACCAAGTGAATGGAAGTGGACGCTACAGGCATGCACAGTTTACCATACAAGTGAATGGGAGTGGACGCTACAGGCATGCACAGTTTACCATACAAGTGAATGGGAGTGACGCTACAGGCATGCACAGTTTACCATACAAGTGAATGGGAGTGGACCTACAGCATGCACAGTTTACCATACACGTGAATGGAGTGGACCTACAGGACGCTACAGACATGCACAGTTTACCATACAAGTGAATGGGAGTGGACGCTACAGGCATGCACAGTTTACCATACACGTGAATGGAAGTGGACACTACATGAATGCACAGTTTACCATACACGTGAATGGGAGTGGACGCTACAGACATGCACAGTTTACCATACAAGTGGATGGAAGTGGACGCAACAGGCATTCACAGTTTACCAAGTGAATGGAAGTGGACGCTACAGGCATGCACAGTTTACCATACAAGTGAATGGGAGTGGACGCTACAGACATGCACAGTTTACCATACAGTAATGGAAGCGGACGCTACAGCATGCACAGTTTACCATACACGTGAATGGAAGTGAACGCTACAGACATGCACAGTTTACCATACAAGTGAATGGGAGTGGACGCTACAGGCATGCACAGTTTACCATACAAGTGAATGGGAGTGGACGCTACAGGCATGCACAGTTTACCATACACGTGAATGGAAGTGGACGCTACAGACATGCACAGTTTACCATACAAATGAATGGGAGTGGACGCTACAGACATTGCACAGTTTACCATACAAGTTAATGGGAGTGCACGCTACAGGCATGCACAGTTTACCATACAAATGAATGGGAGTGGACGCTACATACATGCACAGTTTACCATACAATGGAAGTGGACGCTACAGGCATGCACGATTTACCATACACGTGAATGGGAGTGGACGCTACAGACATGCACAGTTTACCATTCACGTGAATGGGAGTGGACGCTACAGGCATGCACAGTTTACCATACAAGTGAATGGAAGTGGACGCTACATGCATGCACAGTTTACCATTCACGTGAATGGGAGTGGACGCTACAGGCATGTACAGTTTACCATACAAGTGAATGGGAGTGGACGCTACAGGCATGTACAGTTTACCATACAAGTGAATGGGAGTGGACGCTACAGGCATGTACAGTTTACCATACACGTGAATGGGAGTGGACGCTACAGACATGCACATTTTACCATATACGTGAATATACGTATTCGTGTACGCTACTAGAACTATATTAATCACTCTTGTTAGCGCGGATGAAAGCGTAAATGTGGGAGGAAACCGGAGTACACCCACCTGTCCGATCTGGCGATCACCTTACCAGCTCGCATGCTTCCCTGTCCTAGGATCGAACCGGTTGGATTGGTGAGAAGCGAGTGCGCTAACCACTACGCTAATCGGATGTAGTTCATCCATTCACTCCTGTATACAGCACAAACACACCACAAACAAACCAAACCCAAACCAACCCAAACACACCACAAACAAAACCAAACCCAAACCAAGCTACAATACACATCTCTACATGTATACTGAATATGTACTCGTGAATACGGGCTCAGTAATTCCTGTATACGGGCTCCATACACACACCTCTACATGTATACTAAATATGTACTCGTGAATACGGGCTCAGTAATTCCTGTATATGGGCTCCATACACCTCCATACACACCTCTACATGTACACTGAATAAGTACTCGTAAATATGGGCTCAGTAATTCCTGTATCTCCATACACACCTCTACATGTACACTGAATAAGTACTCGTAAATATGGGCTCAGTAATTCCTGTATCTCCATACACACCTCTACATGTACACTGAATAAGTACTCGTAAATACACCCACAACCAAACCAAACCAAACCACCCAACACACCCACAACACAAAAACCAAAACCAAACCACCAACACACCCACAACACAAAACCAAACCTCAGTAATTCCTGTATCTCCATACACACCTCTACATGACACAAAACCAAAACCAAACCACCCAACACACCACAACACAAAAACCGGCTCAGTAATTCCTGTATCTCCATACACATCTCTACATATACACTGAATAAGTACTCGTAAATACGGGCTCAGTAATTCCTGCATATGGGTTCTTGTATTTTTTAATTTATTTTTAACATATTAACATAGATGATGGTAACCAATAGTACTGCTAATATTCAAAGACGATCATTAGTACAAGCATGATTATATTGTAATCCATTTCTATAATAGTTTAAAATAGCTATTTCATCAACCTCCATCTAGTTTTGTCAATGGACACATCTTTTTTTTATATTTTGCTTTCCGATAATTTCAATATTTATTTACCTTTTTATTACAAACCTCCATCTATTTGACCATTTTCAAAAAAGAAATCCACCAAAAAAATTCACAATATTATTTTTTTGTCTAAAATATGCATAGGTTGATGAAATTTCTTTTAAATCAATTCACTCTTTTTTATATTTTGCTTACCTTTTTTTTACCTTTTTATTACAAACCTCCATCTATTTTTGTCAATGGATATACCTTTTTCAAAAAGATATCCGCAAACAAAATCACAATCATCAACCTATGAATATCTTAGACAAAAAAATAATATTGTGAAATTTGTTGGTGGATTTCTTTTTGTAAAAAGGTATGTCCATTGACAAAAATAGATGGAGGTTTGTAATAAAAAGGTAAAAAAAAAATAGGTAAAAAAAAAAGGTCAATATTTTTGGAAATTATCGGAAAGCAAAATATAAAAAAAGAGTGAATAGATATAAAAGAATAATAAAAATAAAGGGCCGTAGTTGAATATGGGCTACGTACACTCCTGAAAACAGGCTCCGCCCTGAATATGTATATTTACATAATAATATATGAAACTACCGGCGGAGTGCTGGTAACTAGGTGCCTAATACAGTTTACAGTAGTTACTTAAATACATTGCCACTAAGCACCCAAACATAACAGAAATATCAATATAGATTCTTACCGTATTTATTATAACATAATCCCTGTTGTTCTGCAGTATTATTTAATAAATTTCAACAAAATAGGTTTATAACACACATTATAACCATTAAATTAACATTTGAATAGTAGTAGTGAAAATGTGAATTAAAAATCTTATTCTTTATAGAAATAAAAACATGTATTTTTACACCGTTACAGCAGTCTTGTACAGTGTCAGGTACGCTCTGTATGTCTTCATTTGCAGTGCTATGCTACGTTCTGTTCTATGATATTTTAATTGCTATTGTTGAGTGTTACAGTCAAACCTGTGCTAACGACCGCCTCCGAATATAGACTACCTGTCCTAGAATGACCATCATTTTTATCCCTCGTCAATTATTTTGACCTGTCAACAAAGTTTTGCCGGAGGCCTCCGTGGCAGAGTAGTTATGGTCGCAGACTTCAGACACTTGCCGCTCACCACTGTAGGTTCAAATCCCACTGGAGGGGTCAAATCCTTTCATGTGAGGAAGCTCCCCAGCTGGCTTGCGGACGGTTGGTGGTTCTACCCGGGTGCACGTCCAAGACTGAAATACTGCTCGGAGGGGCACCTGGAGTCTTCCTCCACCAATAATAGCTAGAGAGTTGCCATATGACCTAAGCTGTTGGAGCGAATTCATACCCCAAAAACAATCAAACATATTTTTTGTCAGGCCTAACTAATAGTAGTGTGGGATTTTATAATGTAATATGTTTTGTTGCAATATGTCTCTTATAATTCTATTCAGAATGGCTATGTACTTTTAATATGATTGTTTACATTTGTGTTTGCATTACATGTATGTACATAGATGAGACTTTAATAAAGATTAAGACTAAACTGTCTGTGTCCTATAAACAGGTTTGACTGTACTTTCTGTTCTTGTGTTTGCAGTATGTTCAGTTCTTAGCTTTGTAATCGTTCATGTTATTTTGAAATTTTGTTTTGTATGTAATTAGACGTAGAAATGAGTGTGGGTGCACAGTGTGTGTGCACAGTGTGTGCACAGTGTGGGTATCTAGTTATTGCACAGTTAATGTAGTTAGTATATATTTACCGTTTGGTAAAGTCTGACCAGAAGCAGTGTCTAATTCAACCGGGCCACCAGACATATTTCATGGCAGGTGTCATTTTCTTGACTATGTAACGAGCATTTAACTGTTAGTATGCTGTAGATGAGTATCGGGATGATTTCATGGAATTATCACAAGAGGTACTTTCTAGGAAAAATAAGAAATAAATTACCATATTTACCTATAAGACAGGATGTTTAGCGAGTGATAAAACATTTTCAAAGTTTAAAAACAAAATTTATTTTAACAAAATATCAGTTTCTTCCAATTCAATAATTGATGACCTTTGAAATAATTGATGACCTTTGAAATAATTGATGACTTGAAATAATTAATGACCTTTGAAATAATTAATGACCTTTAAAATAATTGAAATAGTGTCACAAAAGCATAGACATTCTCGGCGCTATCTGTAAGCTGAACTTGTCGATAGCATTTTAGCAAATCTAATTTATTGTTGTGCATGAGTGCATTAATTTATGATATGATATAATTTACAGTGCTTTTATAGTACAATGTGTGCGATCTTTACTTCTGAGTTGTTTCCATTTTCTCAACCCGTCTTATTTGCGGGTCTATGCAAAATACAACTAATTTAAGACCAAAGTTGGGGAGGTCGTCTTATAGTCGAGATGGTCTTGTTTACACTCAGATTCTCCCTCATTTACACTCTGATTCTCCCTCATTTACACTCCGATTCTCCCTCATTTACACTCCAATTCTCCCTCATTTACACTCAGATTTTCTCCCTCAGTTACACTCAGATTCTCCCTCATTTACACTCACATTCTCCCTCAGTTACACTCATATTCTTCCTCATTTACACTCACATTCTCCCTCAGTTGCATTCACATTCTCCCCCAGTTACACTGACCTCCTGTTCTTGATTATATCTCAATAGAAGCGTTTGCACTGATACGTGCGCGATTTAACCGTTTCCTTCATAGAGATTTAGGTTAATATACTATTATATCTTGTAAATATAAAAACGACAGTCATTTAGCTATCATGCAGTGGATAAGTAGTCGCCATATCTATCCCACCTCCATAGATATTACTGGGACTACATGAGATTTAGGTTAATATACTATTATACCTCCATACAAACGAAGCCATTTAGCTATCATGCAGTGGATAAGTAGTCGCCATATCTATCCCACCTCCATAGATATTACTGAGACTACATGAGATTTAGGTTAATATACTATTATATCTCCATACAAACAGCAGCAATTTAGCTATCATGCAGCGGATAAGTAGTCGCTATATATATCCCCCCTCCATAGATATTACTGGGACTACATGAGATTCAGAGATTCAGGTTAATATACTATTATATCTCCATACAAACGACAGCCATTTAGCTAGCATGCAGTGGATAAGTAGTCACCATATCTATCCCACCTCCATAGATATTACTAGGACTACATGAGATTCCGACCTTTCTTATGAACATTAGTTTGGCTACTACATTGTTAATGTATGTCGTATTGGTAATGGCGTCAAGAGGTGCTTTTATGAGGGAAAGGGTTAAGAAGCCAGCCAAGGGAATCACATAAATTGGTTGCTTAAATTAGCACAGGTGGTTGCTTAATAGAGATCAAATGTATAATAAAACATCATATTGGAAATGTGGACACTGTCTGCTTAATGCAGGTTGGCTTCTTAATAGAGGTGACCACTAACACCTGTTTGACTGTATTTCAAAATTATTGCATCACCCATAAGATGTTTGCATCATCCATAGAATCATTGCATCATCCATAAAATTATTACATCATCCATAAAATCATTGCATCATCCATAAAATCATTGCATCATCCATAAAATCATTGCATCATCCATAAAATTATTGCATCATCCATAAAATTATTGCATCATCAGAATCTAGATAACTGGTAAATAGCATTCAATTATCGGGACGTAGTTATAACGAAATAATTCTAATGAAATTCCATGTCATATTTCAAGAGTTTTCAGCTGCAAATAATAAAAATGATTTGTCGTCTGCTACAATTCTTTGAACTATTTATAGCCTTTATTTTACCCAGAATGCAAATGAGTTAAGCTGCTACATAATTCTATGCAGCTACAGTCTACTTACATTGTCCGATTGTCCACATTTTGTCTCGGCAGCAAGATTTACATCATATTCGTAGTCTCCAGTTTCATCTGTGAATACGTTAGTCACTGAAGCTGTAAATAAACAGAAAATTTGTATTATATAGCGTAGGTCGAATGACGACTCCTGTTATTACCTGTTCCATATAGGGTTTATTCTATAAAATCTATTTTTGAAAAGTCACTCTCTCTCATATACTCTACTATATAAGCACCAACACGAGACCTCGGGTTAACTTCCCATCTGAAAGACTGTTAATTTTATTAGGGTCAGACGGGGGATCGAACATGCGATCCCTGGATTACCAGTTTCATTTTGTCCGATTGTTCTTTCTCATGCCACAAAGAAGTTGAACACCAAAGTACATCTCAGTTTGTGTCCGTCAAATATAATTCATTAATCAATAGTATTGCTGTTAATTATGAAGAAGAAGAATAATCGCTTATTAAGACACAAACGTATACAGTTTATTGTCTACAAACAAATGAATATAATAATAATACATACTAATCAATCAATCTTGTATTACATATACGCTTCTCTGTCATACATTGTCCCTATTACATATACGCTTCTCTGTCATACATTGTCCATATTACATATACGCTTCTCTGTCATACATTGTCCCTATTACATATACGCTTCTCCGTCATACATTGTCCCTATTACATTAACGCTTCTCTATCATACATTGTCCCTATTACATATAAACTTCTCTGTCATACATTGTCCCTATTACATATGCGCTTCTCTGTCATACATTGTCCCTATTACATATACGCTTCTCTGTTATACATTGTCCATATTACATATACGCTTCTCTGTCATACATTGTCCATATTACATATACGCTTCTCTGTCATACATTGTTCCTATTACATATACACATCTCTGTCATACATTGTTCCTATTACATATACACATCTCTGTCATATATTGTCATTATAAGGTATTGTTAAAGTGTGCTTACTAATTGAAGTTTTTAAATCTCAAAATATCTTAAAGCTATATTTCGAGGGCTGGGTGTACTACTGTAAGCCTTTCACTAGATCTGTCTTACAACAACATGTCATCATCTGCCTTTATTAATTGGAGCCATAATCACAATAACGTTTCCAGCCCCCAGGGAATGCATTGGACCATTCCTTTGTATTTGAAACTGAATTTTTAATCTAAGCCAAATACAGACATGGTGGAAATACGTTATCCTATCCAAATACAGACATGGTGGAAATACGTTATCCTATCCAAATACAGACATGGTGGAAATACGTTATGCTATCCAAATACAGACATGGTGGAAATACGTTATCCTATCCAAATACAGACATGGTGGAAATACGTTATCCTATCCAAATACAGACATGGTGGAAATACGTTATCCTATCCAAATACATGCCAGGTGTACAGACATTATCCAAACTAATAATACAAAGACCCGGTGCACAGATTTTATCCATGACAAATACCAACATGAAGTACAGAATTTATCAAAACTAAATACAGACCTGGCCTGGAGGCTATAACACTTTACCCCAATCTCAAACTAAATACAGACCTGGCCTGGGGGGCTATAACACTTTACCCCAATCTCGAACTAAATACAGACCTGGCCTGGAGGCTATAACACTTTACCCCAATCTCAAACTAAATACAGACCTGGCCTGGAGGCTATAACACTTTACCCCAATCTCAAACTAAATACAGACCTGGCCTGGAGGCTATAACACTTTACCCCAATCTCAAACTAAATACAGACCTGGCCTGGGGGGCTATAACACTTTACCCCAATCTCGAACTAAATACAGACCTGGCCTGGAGGCTATAACACTTTACCCCAATCTCGAACTAAATACAGACCTGGCCTGGAGGCTATAACACTTTACCCCAATCTCAAACTAAATACAGACCTGGCCTGGAGGCTATAACACTTTACCCCAATCTCAAACTAAATACAGACCTGGCCTGGAGGCTATAACACTTTACCCCAATCTCAAACTAAATACAGACCTGGCCTGGAGGCTATAACACTTTACCCCAATCTCAAACTAAATAGAGACCTGGCCTGGGGGGCTATAACACTTTACCCAATCTCGAACTAAATACAGACCTGGCCTGGAGGCTATAACACTTTACCCCAATCTCAAACTAAATACAGACCTGGCCTGGAGGCTATAACACTTTACCCCAATCTCAAACTAAATACAGACCTGGCCTGGAGGCTATAACACTTTACCCCAATCTCAAACTAAATACAGACCTGGCCTGGAGGCTATAACACTTTACCACAATCTCAAACTAAATACAGACCTGGCCTGGAGGCTATAACACTTTACCCCAATCTCAAACTAAATACAGACCTGGCCTGGAGGCTATAACACTTTACCCCAATCTCAGACTAAATACAGACCTGGCCTGGAGGCTATAACACTTTACCCCAATCTCAAACTAAATACAGACCTGGCCTGGTGGCTATAACACTTTACCCCAATCTCAAACTAAATACAGACCTGGCCTGGGGGCTATAACACTTTACGACAATCTCAAACTAAATACAGACATGGCCTGTAGGCTATAACACTTTACCCCAATCTCAAACTAAATACAGACCTGGCCTGGAGGCTATAACACACTACCCCAATCTCAAACTAAATACAGACCTGGCCTGGAGGCTATAACACACTACCCCAATCTCAAACTAAATACAGACCTGGCCTGGAGGTTATAACACACTACCCCAATCTCAAACTAAATACAGACCTGGCCTGGGGGCTATAACACTTTACCCCAATCTCAAACTAAATACAGACCTGGCCTGGGGGCTATAACACTTTACCCAAATCTCAAACTCAGTCTCAATCTGTTGATCGGAAGCTGCTGAGAGTAAATCAACCAATCAAATCACATGAGCTTCAGATAAGTTTCAGGTGGATGGACAAGAGAGACAATTAGTCTTGGTAAATCAAGTACACTGACATACCTGGTGTATAGTGTTCATCCAGGCCATCTGTGGCTGGACTTTATCTGCAATTCTCACCTACAATACAGCCAATGTTATATAATCATTACAAGGACAGCAACACAGGGATCAGATTAGAGGGCGATGTGGGCGAAATTGTCGCCCTAGGGACCCTGACTTCTCCCTAAGAAAGAAAAGAGGCAGGGTGCACTTTGAGCTGCGATGAGGTGCGGGAGGGTGTATTTTAGGGTTAGCCATTAGAAAATGTTGCTAAATTAAGTTGATTGAACAGAGAGGCAGTACATATTGGTGACAATGGCGTACACGTTCTATGTTATATAGGCCTGCCCGCCTGAAGGCACGAGTTCTATGTTATATAGGCCTGCCCGCCTGAAGGCACGAGTTATATAGGCCTGCTCGCCTGAAGGCACACGTTCTATGTTATATAGGCCTGCCCGCTTGAAGGCACGAGTTATATAGGCCTGCTCGCCTGAAGGCACAAGTTCTATGTTATATAGGCCTGTCCGCCTGAAGGCACAAGTTCTATGTTATATAGGACAGCCTGCCTGAAGGCACAAGTTCTATGTTATATAGACCTGTCCGCCTGAAGGCACAAGTTCTATGTTATATAGACCTGTCCGCCTGAAGGCACAAGTTCTATGTTATATAGGCCTGCCCGCCTGAAGGCACAAGTTCTATGTTATATAGGCCTGCCCGCCTGAAGGTACACGTTCTATGTTATATAGGCCTGCCCGCCTGAAGGCACAAGTTCTATGTTATATAGGCCTGCCCGCCTGAAGGCACAAGTTCTATGTTATATAGGCCTGCCCGCCTGAAGGCACGAGTTATATGTTATATAGGCCTGTCCGCCTGAAGGCACAAGTTCTATGTTATATAGGCCTGCCCGCCTGAAGGCACAAGTTCTATGTTATATAGGCCTGCCCGCCTGAAGGCACAAGTTCTATGTTATATAGGCCTGCCCGTCTGAAGGCACAAGTTCTATGTTATATAGATCTGCCCGCCTGAAGGTACACGTTCTATGTTATATAGGCCTGCCCGCCTGAAGGCACAAGTTCTATGTTATATAGGCCTGCCGCTGAAGGCACAAGTTCTATGTTATATAGGCCTGCCCGCCTGAAGGCACAAGTTCTATGTTATATAGACCTGCCCGCCTGAAGGCACAAGTTCTATGTTATATAGACCTGCCCGCCTGAAGGTACAAGTTCTATGTTATATAGGCATGCCCGTCTGAAGGCAGAAGTTCTATGTTATATAGGCCTACCCGCCTGAAGGTACAAGTTCTATGTTATATAGACCTGCCCGTCTGAAGACACAAGTTCTATGTTATATAGACCTGCCCGCCTGAAGGAACAAGTTCTATGTTATATAGGCCTGCCCGCCTGAAGGTACAAGTTCTATGTTATATAGGCCTGCCCGCCTGAAGGTACAAGTTCTATGTTATATAGGCCTGCCCGTCTGAAGGCACAAGTTCTATGTTATATAGGCATGCCCGTCTGAAGGTACAAGTTCTATGTTATATAGACCTGCCCGCCTGAAGGTACAAGTTCTATGTTATATAGACCTGCCCGCCTGAAGGTACAAGTTCTATGTTATATAGGCCTGCCCGTCTGAAGGCACAAGTTCTATGTTATATAGGCCTGCCCGTCTGAAGGCACAAGTTCTATGTTATATAGGCCTGCCCGTCTGAAGGTACAAGTTCTATGTTATATAGACCTGCCCGCCTGAAGGTACAAGTTCTATGTTATATAGACCTGCCCGCCTGAAGGTACAAGTTCTATGTTATATAGGCCTGCCCGTCTGAAGGCACAAGTTCTATGTTATATAGACCTGCCCGTCTGAAGGTACAAGTTCTATGTTATATAGACCTGCCCGCCTGAAGGCACAAGTTCTATGTTATATAGGCCTGCCCGTCTGAAGGCACAAGTTCTATGTTATATAGGCCTGCCCGCCTGAAGACACAAGTTCTATGTTATATAGGCCTGCCCGCCTGAAGGCACAAGTTCTATGTTATATAGACCTGCCCGTCTGAAGGTACAAGTTCTATGTTATATAGACCTGCCCGCCTGAAGGCACAAGTTCTATGTTATATAGGCCTGCCCGTCTGAAGGCACAAGTTCTATGTTATATAGGCCTGCCCGTCTGAAGACACAAGTTCTATGTTATATAGGCCTGCCCGCCTGAAGGCACAAGTTCTATGTTATATAGACCTGCCCGCCTGAAGGTACAAGTTCTATGTTATATAGGCCTGCCCGTCTGAAGGCACAAGTTCTATGTTATATAGGCCTACCCGCCTGAAGGTACAAGTTCTATGTTATATAGACCTGCCCGTCTGAAGACACAAGTTCTATGTTATATAGACCTGCCCGCCTGAAGGTACAAGTTCTATGTTATATAGGCCTGCCCGCCTGAAGGTACAAGTTCTATGTTATATAGGCCTGTCCGCCTGAAGGTACAAGTTCTATGTTATATAGGCCTGCCCGTCTGAAGGCACAAGTTCTATGTTATATAGGCATGCCCGTCTGAAGGTACAAGTTCTATGTTATATAGACCTGCCCGCTTGAAGGTACAAGTTCTATGTTATATAGACCTGCCCGCCTGAAGGTACAAGTTCTATGTTATATAGGCCTGCCCGTCTGAAGGCACAAGTTCTATGTTATATAGGCCTGCCCATCTGAAGGCACAAGTTCTATGTTATATAGGCATGCCCGTCTGAAGGTACAAGTTCTATGTTATATAGACCTGCCCGCCTGAAGGTACAAGTTCTATGTTATATAGACCTGCCCGCCTGAAGGTACAAGTTCTATGTTATATAGGCATGCCCGTCTGAAGGTACAAGTTCTATGTTATATAGACCTGCCCGCCTGAAGGCACAAGTTCTATGTTATATAGGCCTGCCCGACTGAAGGTACAAGTTCTATGTTATATAGGCATGCCCGTCTGAAGGTACAAGTTCTATGTTATATAGGCCTGCCCGCCTGAAGGTACAAGATCTATGTTATATAGACCTGCTCGCCTGAAGGCACAAGTTCTATGTTATATAGACCTGCCCGCCTGAAGGCACAAGTTCTATGTTATATAGGCCTGCCCGCCTGAAGGCACAAGTTCTATGTTATATAGACCTGCCCGCCTGAAGGCACAAGTTCTATGTTATATAGGCCTGCCCGCCTGAAGGTACAAGTTCTATGTTATATAGGCCTGCCCGCCTGAAGGCACAAGTTCTATGTTATATAGGCCTGCCCGCCTGAAGGCACAAGTTCTATGTTATATAGGCCTGCCCGCCTGAAGGTACAAGTTCTATGTTATATAGACCTGCCCGCCTGAAGGTACAATTTCTATGTTATATAGACCTGCCCGCCTGAAGGCACAAGTTCTATGTTATATAGGCCTGCCCGCCTGAAGGCACATGTTCTATGTTATATAGGCCTGCCCGTCTGAAGACACAAGTTCTATGTTATATAGGCATGCCCGCCTGAAGGCACATGTTCTATGTTATATAGACCTGCCCGCCTGAAGGTACAAGTTCTATGTTATATAGGCCTGCCCGTCTGAAGGCACAAGTTCTATGTTATATAGGCCTACCCGCCTGAAGGTACAAGTTCTATGTTATATAGGCCTGCCCGCCTGAAGGCACAAGTTCTATGTTATATAGGCCTGCCCGCCTGAAGGTACAAGTTCTATGTTATATAGACCTGCCCGTCTGAAGACACAAGTTCTATGTTATATAGACCTGCCCGCCTGAAGGTACAAGTTCTATGTTATATAGGCCTGCCCGCCTGAAGGTACAAGTTATATGTTATATAGGCCTGTCCGCCTGAAGGTACAAGTTCTATGTTATATAGGCCTGCCCGTCTGAAGGCACAAGTTCTATGTTATATAGGCCTGCCCGTCTGAAGGCACAAGTTCTATGTTATATAGGCATGCCCGTCTGAAGGTACAAGTTCTATGTTATATAGACCTGCCCGCCTGAAGGTACAAGTTCTATGTTATATAGACCTGCCCGCCTGAAGGTACAAGTTCTATGTTATATAGGCCTGCCAGTCTGAAGGCACAAGTTCTATGTTATATAGGCCTGCCCGTCTGAAGGCACAAGTTCTATGTTATTTAGGCATGCCCGTCTGAAGGTACAAGTTCTATGTTATATAGACCTGCCCGCCTGAAGGTACAAGTTGTATGTTATATAGACCTGCCCGCCTGAAGGTACAAGTTCTATGTTATATAGGCATGCCCGTCTGAAGGTACAAGTTCTATGTTATATAGACCTGCCCGCCTGAAGGCACAAGTTCTATGTTATATAGGCCTACCCGCCTGAATGTACAAGTTCTATGTTATATAGGCATGCCCGTCTGAAGGTACAAGTTCTATGTTATATAGGCCTGCCCGCCTGAAGGTACAAGTTCTATGTTATATAGACCTGCCCGCCTGAAGGCACAAGTTCTATGTTATATAGACCTGCCCGCCTGAAGGCACAAGTTCTATGTTATATAGGCCTGCCCGCCTGAAGACACAAGTTCTATGTTATAGGCCTGCCCGCCTGAAGGCACACGTTCTATGTTATATAGACCTGCCCGCCTGAAGGTACAAGTTCTATGTTATATAGGCCTACCCGCCTGAAGGCACAAGTTCTATGTTATATAGGCCTGCCCGCCTGAAGGCACAAGTTCTATGTTATATAGACCTGCCCGCCTGAAGGTACAAGTTCTATGTTATATAGACCTGCCCGTCTGAAGGCACACGTTCTATGTTATATAGACCTGCCCGTCTGAAGGCACAAGTTCTATGTTATATAGGCCTGCCCGTCTGAAGGTACAAGTTCTATGTTATATAGGCCTGCCCGTCTGAAGACACAAGTTCTATGTTATATAGACCTGCCCGCCTGAAGGCACAAGTTCTATGTTATATAGACCTGCCCGCCTGAAGGTACAAGTTCTATAGGCCTGCCCGCCTGAAGGTACAAGTTCTATGTTATATAGGCCTGCCCGCCTGAAGGCACAAGTTCTATGTTATATAGGCCTGCCCGCCTGAAGGTACAAGTTCTATGTTATATAGACCTGCCCGCCTGAAGGCACAAGTTCTATGTTATATAGGCCTGACCGCCTGAAGGCACCTGTTGAGCCCGGCACGGTTCATTCTAGGTAAGAATGTTTGGGAGAATTGAGAAAGCGCGTGATCGCTTCCTTAAATGGTGTTCTTTAATATACTTCTGCAAAATAGGGTAAAAATGCACAGTACAACCATTAAATACAACATTTGAATAGAAGGAGTGCTTTATAATGCGCCAGTGTATCTTACTAGACAACATTTTGTTTGAAAAATCGTAAAAACCAAAAACAGAGGGCGAAGTCAGGGTCCCTAGGGCGACAATTTCGCTCACATCGCCCTCTAAACTGATCCCTGTGTTGAGGCATATATATATATTTATGTATATTTATTTTTTCAGTTATTTTATTTAATTTGTTTATTTTTATATACGAGGGATGTTCAAAAAGTTCGCGGAAAGTGCTTATAAAATCTTTATTTGTCTTCTATATGACTTGAAATTTAACATAGTGAACCCTTTTTATATTCCTAATTGATTTACTGAAAAACGGCACTGTATTCATAATAATGTTATTTGTATCGTTACTACAGTAATGTCCATCGACCGTCACCGGATCACTTTTCGTATTTTAACCAATTGTTTTGAAAATTGTTACCACTTTACATGTTCATTACTTTTGTATGCGCTAATTGATTTTCTCAAAAATTACATCACGTCCACATACGGTTCCCGTACATTCATACTGTGACGTCAGTAGACTATTACGACGTCATTTGTGACGTCAATACATGTTCAACGTGCGCACCGTCTATTAGCAGACCGGATTCACATCACGATGTCGTTAGAACAGCGCTACGCAATAAAATGTTGTGTTTTGCAAAAGAAAACTAAATCAGAAACTGTGACTGATATTACGAAATCATATGTTGAAAAGGCTTTGAAGAAAACTGCAATATATAAGTGGTACAACAGATTCAGCGACGGCGTCGATTTACCTAACGACGTAAAACGAGACGGACGTCCTGCAACGTCGAAAAACGATAAAATCATTTGTAGGGCCAAATCCATTCTGGATTCGGATAGACGTATACGTGTCAGGGATTTAGCTAATAAATTAGATATTTCAACGGGAAGTGCGTATTCTATAGTTACGGATAAGTTGAATATGCGTCGTGTTGCAGCTAGATGGGTACCTCGGTTACTTTCAAGCGAACACAAAGAGAAAGGAATGGCGGCGGCTTCACACTATCTACAGAACTTTCGTAAAGAAGACATGAGATATTTAAATGAAATAGTGACAGTTGATGAAACATGGGTATCAACGTCGTCAGTTTGGAAAACACCGGCATACCCATCACCACAGAAGGCACGTGTCGTCCGCTCAGCGAAGAAGCAGATGTTTATCGTATTCTACGACGTGCGAGGTGTTGTCCTAACTCATGCCGTACATGTGTGGACTACAATTACCTCCAAGTACTATTCAAAGGTATGTACAGTACAATCTATATGATTTATACATTATTTTCTCCTTTGTTTGCCTCACAAATGGGCGGGTTGTGATATTTTTGCAATTGCCTTTCAGGTGTTGAGCAGAAATTTCATAGCAGCGATGAGAAAGAAGCGACCTGGGCTCTTAAATGACTACCTTCTGCATCAAGACAATGCTCCTAGTCACAAGTCTGCATACACACAGGCGATGATGGATAAGTTGAATATGAAAACTGTGGATCACCCGCCCTACTCATCCAATTTGGCACCAAATGACTTTTATCTATTCCCTACTTTGAAAGCTGAACTTCGCGGCTGACGAATGGGCACGATAGAGGAAATTCAAAACACTGTCTGTTCCGTTTTTAAAAGCATCCCGGAAGATAGTTTCAGAAGATCATTTCTAACATGGGTGCATAGATGGGAGAAATGTTTGCGGTACAAGGGCGAGTATTTTGAGAAGATGTGACATTGAAGTAAGGAAATTTGAGAATGAGGTGACGTTAATTAATTACTCGTATTTTGACGTTGATCCGGTCACACTGTGTAGGCATTGCATTACTAAAACTATGGTAACTCCTTCATTTTTAAAGATACTATGGTGAACTCTTTCCTACAAGTTGAAAAGAGGTGTATGTATATCGGTATTAATTATAATGATTAAAACTGTATTGTTAAAAAAGTTATAAGCACTTTCCGCGAACTTCTAGAACCCCCCTCGTATATATTATTGCGGCTTGCCATTCCGCTCCAAGAACAACTGTAACATATTAGTAACAAGAAAATATTGATACTAAGCTTGTAAGTAACCAGATTAACCCACAGGCGAACATGTTTTATAGTATAATTAGAACTAAACAAATGTTTTGGGATTTAACGTCGCACAAACAGCTTAGTTCTCAGCTATTATTGATATTTTAATTGAATTTTCCCCTCAGATTTTGGAAATGAGATACCGGTACATTAGATTTTTTTAGATACATCCCTGGTATTTCTATTACCTCCCTTGGCAGATAAATTCCGATTTATCCCGAGACGAAAATAGGTCCTTTTAGTTTTATTCCTTTGTTTTTATTGTTGTTCCTTACCCATATGTTGCGGTGTGATTTTATCAAAATTATGTTAATTAATTATTAATAATTTTTTACAAATAATAACCCAATGTATATACTGTAGGATATGTGTTGGGATACAGTAATTTAATAATTATAAGATGAGAAAGTAAATGAAAATTGCTAGCTTGCTGTGCAAAGGAAACAATGATAAAAACAGAGGAAACAACGATAAAAACAAAGGAAAAAACTAAATAGGATCTATCTACTTTTAGGGAAGCAAGTTTTAACAACTTATATTAATCACTCTCGTTGGCTCGGATGAAAGCGTATATGTGGTCATTCATGTGGGAGGCAAACCGGAGTACCCAGAGAAAACCTACCTGTCCGATCTGGCGACCACCGTACCATCTTACATACTTCCCTGTCCGAGGATCAAACCCGGGTCGCATTGGTGAGAAGCGAGCGCGCTAACCACTGCGCTAATCGGATAGCCTATACATAAGTAGATATATTAATGCTCACCTTGCTTGCCAGGCCATTCACAACCAGGTAGTGTACACAATTTCTGCCAATAAGGCAACGAAAAATAGGTCCTGTAATAATATATATCCTGGGGGAATTCGTTATAGCGCAGTGGTAGTGCATTTGCTTCAGGTGTGGAAAGGTCCGGAGTTCGAGCCCAGCTGTAGCTGTTACGATTGTGCCCTTAGGCAAGGCACTTAAATTCCACATTGCCTCTTCTCTTGTCCTCATGGCGATGGATTTCATCACGAAGTAGGTCTCGAGAGCGATTTATCAAATTGTGTACAGGGCTCAAGCTATGAAGTCTCGAGAGCGATTTATCTAATTTTGTACCGGGCTCAAGCTATGAAGTCTCGAGAGCGATTTATCTAATTTTGTACAGGGCTCAAGCTATGAAGTCTCGAGAGCGATTTATCTAATTTTGTACAGGGCTCAAGCTATGAAGTCTCGAGAGCGATTTATCTAATTTTGTACAGGGCTCAAGCTATGAAGTCTCGAGAGCGATTTATCTAATTTTGTACAGGGCTCAAGCTATGAAGTCTCGAGAGCGATTTATCTAATTTTGTACAGGGCTCAAGCTATGAAGTCTCGAGAGCGATTTATCTAATTTTGTACAGGGCTCAAGCTATGAAGTCTCGAGAGCGATTTATCTAATTTTGTACAGGGCTCAAGCTATGAAGTCTCGAGAGCGATTTATCTAATTTTGTACCGGGCTCAAGCTAGACCCAACTATTTGGGATAAGTGAGAAAGCGCGCGATTGCGTCATCTAATGGTATTATTTAATCAACTTCAACATAATAGGGTTAAAATGTAAAATAATTCTGACCCTAAAATACAATATCTGAATGGAAGGAGTGCTTTATAATGTATTTTACTGGACAATATTTTGTCTGAAAATTGTAAAAAAAAAATTAAATATTTTAAGGAGAAGTGGTGCTTCCAAGAACTTGTTTTGCAAACTAAGAAAACTAAGAAAAATATGCAAATATGCAAATGTATTTTGACTATGTATACATTGTATGTATTTATTCCAATAGGCCTGGAAACATCCCTGGTCCAATGGTAGAGCGTCAAATTTGGAATAGAGTGGTCACAGGTTCAATGCTCTCTCATGGCATGTATGTATTGTATTGTCCTTGAGCAAGGCACCTCACACACATTGTTTAGTACTGGGGAATGTTGTATGATCTTTCATAAGCCTGAGAACAGGCGTCGATATATTTTGCATGGTCACTAAATAAATATAGTTTAACACTGAGACTATTAATTGGGCCGTATCAATGTGTCATTTTGACAGAAGTTAAAAAGTGAAAATCGACAGACTGGAACACAGGCTAGTCTTTCATGTAAACATATCTCTAACGACAAAGCACTGGAATATATATATACAGGTAGAGATATGGATATTTTGGAATATATATACAGGTAGAGATATGGATATTTTGGAATATATATACAGGTAGAGATATGGATATTTTGGAATATATACAGGTAGAGATATGGATATTTTGGAATATATATACACAGGTACAGATATGGATAGTTTGGAATATATATACAGGTAGAGATATGGATATTTTGGAATATATATATACAGGTAGAGATATGGATATTTTGGAATATATATACAGGTAGAGATATGGATATTTGGAATATATATACAGGTAGAGATACGGATATTTTGGAATATATATACAGGTACAGATATGGATATTTTGGAATATATATACAGGTACATATATGGATATTTGGAATATATATACACAGGTACAGATATGGATATTTGGAATATATATACAGGTACAGATATGGATATTTTGGAATATATATACACAGGTACAGATATGGATATTTTGTAATATATATACAGGTACAGATATGGATATTATGGAATATATATATACAGGTACAGATATGGATATTTGGAATATATATACAGGTAGAGATATGGATATTTGGAATATATATACAGGTAGAGATATGGATATTTGGAATATATATACACAGGTACAGATATGGATATTTTGGAATATATATATATATACAGGTAGAGATACAGATATTATGGAATATATATACAGGTAGAGATATGGATATTTGGAATATATATACAGGTAGAGATATGGATATTTGGAATATATATACACAGGTACAGATATGGATATTTTGGAATATATATACACAGGTACAGATATGGATAGTTTGGAATATATATACAGGTAGAGATATGGATATTTGGAATATATATATACAGGTAGAGATATGGATATTTGGAATATATATATATATACAGGTAGAGATACAGATATTATGGAATATATATACAGGTAGAGATATGGATATTTGGAATATATATACAGGTAGAGATATGGATATTTGGAATATATATACACAGGTACAGATATGGATATTTTGGAATATATATACACAGGTACAGATATGGATAGTTTGGAATATATATACAGGTAGAGATATGGATATTTGGAATATATATATACAGGTAGAGATATGGATATTTGGAATATATATACACAGGTACATATATGGATATTTTGGAATATATATATATACAGGTAGAGATACAGATATTATGGAATATATATACAGGTACAGATATGGATATTTGGAATATATATATATATACACAGGTACAGATATGGATATTTTGTAATATATATATATACAGGTACAGATATGGATATTTTGGAATATATATACAGGTAGAGATATGGATATTTGGAATATATATACAGGTAGAGATATGGATATTTGGAATATATATACAGGTAGAGATATGGATATTTGGAATATATATACAGGTAGAGATATGGATATTTGGAATATATATATATACAGGTACAGATATGGATATTTTGGAATATATATTGTCGCAAACCTCTCTTTCTTCTTATGTGTATTTTCCAATATCAATGCTCTAACCAGGGTCTATCCTATCGTAGACTCGCTGGAGTTGTCTAATGGGTTTCTCTACTTTCCTTCATTAATTATTTGTAACTCAACACAGTCTATCATTTTCCTGTATAATATAATTTACAACAATCGCCTTTATTTTATATCTATACATGTATCATATCATATCATATCATCGTGATATCTCGTATCTTATTATTCTGGTTTTCTGTCTAGTTAAAGGTGAGTTTGTGTAAATAATGTTTTGAAATGTTTTTATTTAACTGACTGCAAGTTTAAGTATGCTGGTGATGTTTTGTGTTTACAAAAAAATCATGTACCGTCAGCATCTCTGATATCGGCCCTCACCTGTTTTCGGCCTTTGTTTATTCACGCTCTAAATAAAGATGTTTTAGTACTTATGGGGTTCACATATTACTTATCAAATAGCAAACGGAGCGTAAACCAGATACATATTCACATTTTAATTGAAAGTATGCAAATGTTGATGTTTTCATTAATCCCATTTATGTGTAGCCTAAAAATCCCTTAAGCAGAGGTATATATAAAGAAATATGAGTTTGGTTTTGTAAAATTCATTTTGAATTTCATAATTTCACGTCTGCTCAGGAAGGTCACGTGATAGTTATGAGACAATGTCATAATTCGCATTTTAAAATTTAAAAAACGTAAAACACGCACGCACGCACCCACGCACGTACACACGCACGCACCCACGCACGCACGTACACACGCACGTACACACGCACGTACACACGCACGTACACACGCACGCACACACGCACGTACACACGCACGTACACACGCACGTACACACGCACGTACACACGCACGTACACACGCACGTACACACGCACGTACACACGCACGTAAACACGCACGTACACACGCACGTACACACGCACGTACACACGCACGTACACACGCACGTACACACGCACGTACACACGCACGTACACACGCACGTACACACGCACGTACACACGCACGTACACACGCACGTACACACGCACGTACACACGCACGTACACACGCACGTACACACGCACGTACACACAACGTACACACGCACGTACACACGCACGTACACACGCACGTACACACGCACGTACACACGCACGTACACACGCACGTACACACGCACGCACGTACACACGCACGCACGTACACACGCACGCACGTACACACGCACGCACGTACACACGCACGCACGTACACACGCACGCACGTACACACGCACGCACGTATACACGCACGTACACACGCACGTACACACGCACGTATACACGCACGTATACACGCACGTACACACGCACGTACACACACACGTACACACGCACGTACACACGCACGCACACATGCACGTACACACGCACGTACACACGCACGTACACACGCACGTACACACGCACGTACACACGCACGTACACACGCACGTACACACGCACGTACACACGCACGTACACACGCACGTACACACGCACGTACACACGCACGTACACACGCACGTACATACGCACGTACACACGCACACACACACACACACACACGCACGTACACACGCACACACACACACACGCACGTACACACGCACGTACATACGCACGCACACACGCACGTACACACGCACGTACACACGCACGTACACACGCACACACACACGCACGTACACACGCACACACACACGCACGTACACACGCACGTACACACGCACGTACACACGCACGTACACACACGCACGTACACACGCACGTACACACGCATGTACACACGCACACACACACACACGCACGTACACACGCACGTACACACGCACGTACACACGCACGTACACACGCACGTGCACACACACATACATGATGTGCTGATGTATCAAGTATTTGTATTTGGAGGTGAAATCTGTCACTTAATAACATTTATGAACTGTGAAATGTAAAATCGTATATTTTGTATTTTGAAAATTCCGAAAAGTCATTGATTGACATTCCCATTAATATGTTAGCCATCACAGGGTGTACTCGAGACTGCTACAGCTGATATACAGATACGGTTAAATGAATTACAAGCAGAATATTTAAATTAATTAATTACTACAACCTGAAGGGACAAACTGAAATCAGAGAATTGGACAAAACTGAAACCCCTTCAAAGCCATGCGTTCCAAACAATGACATTCGAATAAATACACAAGGACCACCATTGCTTGATAGAACAATTAAACTAAATATTTGAAAAAGGAAACGAGCATACCGTAAAGCAAAACACGCACAATCTCAGCATCATTGGAACAAGTTCAGACAAATAAGAAACGCAACGGTAACACTAATTAAGGACAAACAATAAATTAGTATCTAACCTGAAAGTATATGTGTTACAACATGAATCGGACATGGATTGGCGTTATGGCAATGCCTTATTTATTTACCATTTGCATAATTTTCTTAAATGGTACAATACTTTCTTTGCAGAATGGCACAGAATCTAATTAACAATATATATTCTTACACATGAATACACATAAATGAAAAAAGTCACAAAATGTAAACTTCAGGACCCTTGATAGTGATCTCCAGAAAATTACATACATGTTTAATCAGTGGCTTGTGAATTTTAATCCGAATAAAACAGAAGTAGTGTTTAGTGAATTGTATGCGCATAGGCAAATAGCCTGAATGTTCTATGTAAAAACCATGTCTATGGTTACTGTTACCATAGCAGCACAATTGATTATATGATATGTTGCAATGCAATGAACGAGTTTTTGCATTTTATTGGTCGATCAAGATCTCGTATATTTTATATTTTACTGATATGTATTCCTATATATCTGATAATTTAAATAGTTGTGTTGTCTGTCTAGAATCTACTGATATTGTATGTATGTGTTGATAACCATGACTCAATTTCCCTCGTATATATTAGACTCTACTGGTATGGTGTGTATATATCTGAAAACAATTTCCCTCGTCTAATGTAGGCTCTACCCGTATGGTGTGCATATATCCGATAACTTTAAATCAATTTCCCTCGTCTAAAGTAGGCTCTACTGGTATGGTGTGTATATATCCGATAACTTTAAATCAATTCCCCTCGTCTAATGTAGGCTCTACTGTTATGGTAAAGTATATATATGATAACTTTAAATCAAGTCCCCTCGTCTAAGGTAGGCTCTTCTCGTATGGTGTGTATATATCCGATAACTTTATATCAATTCCCCTCGTCTATTGTAGGCTCTACTGGTATGGTCTGTATATATATGATAACTCTAAACCAATATCCCTCGTCTAATGTAGACTCTACTGGTATGGTAAAGTATATATATGATAACGTTAAATCAAGTCCCCTCGTCTAATATAGGCTCTACTGGTATGGTAAAGTATATATATGATAACTTTAAACCAATTTCCCTCGTCTAATGTAGGCTCTACTGGTATGGTAAAGTATATATATGATAACTTTAAACCAATTTCACTCGTCTAATGTAGGCTCTACTGGTATGGTAAAGTATATATATGATAACTTTAAACCAATTTCCCTCGTCTAATGTAGGCTCTACTGGTATGGTAAAGTATATATATGATAACTTTAAATCAAGTCCCCTCGTCTAATGTAGGCTCTACTGGTATGGTATAGTATATATATGATAAGTTTAATCAAATTTCCCTACTCTAATGTAGGCTCGACTGGTATGGTATAGTATATATATATGATAACTTTAAACAAATATCCCTCGTCTAATGTAGGCTCTACTGGTATGGTAAAGTATATATATGATAACTTTAAACCAATTTCCCTCGTCTAAAGTATGCTCTACTGGTATGGTAAAGTATATATCTTATCAATTTAAACCAATTTCCCTCGTCTAATGTAGGCTCTACTCGTATGATGTGTATATATCCGATAACTTTAAATCAATTCCCCTCGTCTAATGTAGGCTTTACTAGTATGGTCTGTATATATATCATAACTTTAAACCAATTTCCCTCGTCTATTGTAGGCTCTACTGGTATTGTAAAGTATATATATGATAACTTTAAATCAAGTCCCCTGGTCTAATGTGGGCTCTACTGGTATGGTAAAATATATATATGATAACTTTAAACCAATTTCCCTCGTCTAATGTATGCTCTATTGGTATGGTAACGTATATATATGATAACTGTAAATCAAGTCCCCTGGTCTAATGTGGGCTCTACTGGTATGGTAAAGTATATATATGATAACTTTAAACCAATTTCCCTCGTCTAATGTAGGCTCTACTGGTATGGTATAGTATATATATGATAACTTTAAACAAATTTCCCTCGTCTAATGTAGGCTCTACTGGTATGGTAAAGTATATATATGATAACATTAAACCAATTTCCCTCGTCTAATGTAGGCTCTATTGGTATGGTAAAGTATATATATGATAACTTTAAACCAATTTCCCTCGTCTAATCTAGGCTCTACTGGTATGGTGTGTATATATCTGATAACTTTAAACCAATTTCCCTCATCTAATGTATGCTCTACTGGTATGGTAAAGTATATATATGATAACTTTAAATCAACTCCCCTCGTCTAATGTAGGCACTACTGGTATGGTAAAGTATATATATGATCATTTTAAACCAATATCCCTCGTCTAATGTAGGCTCTACTTGTATGGTGTGTATATATCTGATAACTTTAAAACAATTACCCTCGTCTCATGTAGGCTCTACTGGTATGGTAAAGTATATATATGATAACTTTAAATCAAGTGCCCTCGTCTAATCTAGGCTCTACTGGTATGGTAAAGTATATATATGATAACTTTAAACCAATTTCCGTCGTCTAATGTAGGCTCTACTGGTATGGTAAAGTATATATATGATAACTTTAAATCAAGTCCCCTGGTCTAATGTAGGCTCTACTGGTATGGTAAAGTATATATATGATAACTTTAAACCAATTTCCCTCGTCTAATGTATGCTCTATTGGTATGGTAACGTATATATATGATAACTTTAAATCAAGTCCCCTGGTCTAATGTGGGCTCTACTGGTATGGTAAAGTATATATATGATAACTTTAAACCAATTTCCCTATTCTAATGTAGGCTCTACTGGTATGGTATAGTATATATATGATAACTTTAAACAAATTTCCCTCGTCTAATGTAGGCTCTACTGGTATGGTAAAGTATATATATGATAACATTAAACCAATTTCCCTCGTCTAATGTAGGCTCTATTGGTATGGTAAAGTATATATATGATAACTTTAAACCAATTTCCCTCGTCTAATCTAGGCTCTACTGGTATGGTGTGTATATATCTGATAACTTTAAACCAATTTCCCTCGTCTAATGTATGCTCTACTGGTATGGTAAAGTATATATATGATAACATTAAATCAACTCCCCTCGTCTAATGTAGGCACTACTGGTATGGTAAAGTATATATATGATCATTTTAAACCAATATCCCTCGTCTAATGTAGGCTCTACTTGTATGGTGTGTATATATCTGATAACTTTAAAACAATTACCCTCGTCTAATGTAGGCTCTACTGGTATGGTAAAGTATATATATGATAACTTTAAATCAAGTGCCCTCGTCTAATCTAGGCTCTACTGGTATGGTAAAGTATATATATGATAACTTTAAACCAATTTCCGTCGTCTAATGTAGGCTCTACTGGTACGGTAAAGTATATATATGATAACTTTAAATCAAGTCCCCTGGTCTAATGTAGGCTCTACTGGTATGGTAAAGTATATATATGATAACTTTAAATCAAGTCCCCTGGTCTAATGTAGGCTCTACTGGTATGGTAAAGTATATATATGATAACTTTAAATCAAGTCCCCTGGTCTAATGTGGGCTCTACTGGTATGGTAAAGTATATATATGATAACTTTAAACCAATTTCCCTCGTCTATTGTATGCTCTATTGGTAAGGGAAAGTATATATATGATAACTTTAAACCAATTTCCCTCGTCTAATGTAGGCTCTATTTGTATGGTGTGTATATATATGATAACTTTAAACCAAGTTCCCTCGTCTAATGTATGCTCTACTGCTATGGTAAAGTATATATATGATAACTTTAAATCAAGTCCCCTCGTCTAATGTATGCTCTACTGGTATGGCAAAGTATATATATGATCATTTTAAACCAATTTCCCTCGTCTAATGTAGGATCTACTTGTATGGTGTGTATATATCTGATAACTTTAAAACAATTTCCCTCTTCTAAGGTAGGCTCTACTGGTATGGTAAAGTATATATATGATAACATTAAATCAAGTGCCCTCGTCTAATCTAGGCTCTACTGGTATGGTAAAGTATATATATGATAACTTTAAACCAATTTCCGTCGTCTAATGTACGCTCTACTGGTATGGTGTGTATATATCCGATAACTTTATATCAATTCCACTCGTCTATTGTAGGCTCTACTGGTATGGTCTGTATATATATGATAACTATAAACCAATATCCCTCGTCTAAGGTAGACTCTACTGGTATGGTAAAGTATATATATGATAACGTTAAATCAAGTCCCCTCGTCTAATGTAGGCTCTACTGGTATGGTAAAGTATATATATGATAACTTTAAACCAATTTCCCTCGTCTAATGTAGGCTCTACTGGTATGGTAAAGTATATATATGATAACTTTAAACCAATTTCCCTCGTCTAATGTAGGCTCTACTGGTATGGTAAAGTATATATATGATAACTTTAAACCAATTTCCCTCGTCTAATGTAGGCTCTACTGGTATGGTAAAGTATATATATGATAATTTAAATCAAGTCCCCTCGTCTAATGTAGGCTCTACTGGTATGGTATAGTATATATATGATAAGTTTAAACAAATTTCCCTCGTCTAATGTAGGCTCGACTGGTATGGTATAGTATATATATATGATAACTTTAAACAAATTTCGCTCGTCTAATGTAGGCTCTACTGGTATGGTAAAGTATATATATGATAACTTTAAACCAATTTACCTCGTCTAATGTAGGCTCTACTGGTAGGGTAAATTATATATATGATAATTTTAAATCAAGTCCCCTGGTCTAATGTAGGCTCTACTGGTATGGTAAAGTATATATATGATAACTTTAAATCAAGTCCCCTGGTCTAATGTGGGCTCTACTGGTATGGTAAAGTATATATATGATAACTTTAAACCAATTTCCCTCGTCTAATGTATGCTCTACTGGTATGGTATAGTATATATATGATAACTCTAAATCAAGTCCCCTCGTCTAATGTAGGCTCTACTGGTATGGTAAAGTATATATATGATAACTTTAAATCAATTTCCCTCGTCTAATGTAGATTCTACTGGTATGGTATAGTATATATATGATAACTTTAAACACATTTCCCTCGTCTAATGTAGGCTATACTCGTATGGTGTGTATATATCCGATAACTTTAAATCAAGTCCACTCGTCTAATGTAGGCTCTACTGGTATGTTGTGTATATATCTGATAACTTTAAACCAATTTCCCTCGTCTATTGTAGGCTCTACTGGTATTGTAAAGTATATATATGATAACTTTAAATCAAGTCCCCTGGTCTAATGTGGGCTCTACTGGTATGGTAAAATATATATATGATAACTTTAAACCAATTTCCCTCGTCTAATGTATGCTCTATTGGTATGGTAACGTATATATATGATAACTTTAAACCAATTTCCCTCGTCTAATGTAGGCTCTACTGGTATGGTATAGTATATATATGATAACTTTAAACAAATTTCCCTCGTATAATGTAGGCTCTACTGGTATGGTAAAGTATATATATGATAACTTTAAACCAATTTCCCTTGTCTAATGTAGGCTCTATTGGTATGGTAAAGTATATATATGATAACTTTAAACCAATTTCCCTCGTCTAATCTAGGCTCTACTGGTATGGTAAAGTATATATATGATAACTTTAAACCAATTTCCCTCGCCTAATGTAGGCTCTATTTGTATGGTGTGTATATATCTGATAACTTTAAACCAATTTCCCTCGTCTAATGTATGCTCTACTGGTATGGTAAAGTATATATATGATAACATTAAGTCAACTCCCCTCGTCTAATGTAGGCACTACTGGTATGGTAAAGTATATATATGATCATTTTAAACCAATATCCCTCGTCTAATGTAGGCTATACTTGTATGGTGTGTATATATCTGATAACTTTAAAACAATTACCCTCGTCTAATGTAGGTTCTACTGGTATGGTAAAGTATATATATGATAACATTAAATCAAGTGCCCTCGTCTAAGCTAGGCTCTACTGGTATGGTAAAGTATATATATGATAACTTTAAACCAATTTCCGTCGTCTAATGTAGGCTCTACTGGTATGGTAAAGTATATATATGATAACTTTAAATCAAGTCCCCTGGTCTAATGTAGGCTCTACTGGTATGGTAAAGTATATATATGATAACTTTAAATCAAGTCCCCTGGTCTAATGTAGGCTCTACTGGTATAGTAAAGTATATATATGATACTTTAAATCAAGTCCCCTGGTCTAATGTGGGCTCTACTGGTATGGTAAAGTATATATATGATAACTTTAAACCAATTTCCCTCGTCTAATGTATGCTCTATTGGTATGGTAAAGTATATATATGATAACTTTAAACCAATTTCCCTAGTCTAATGTAGGCTATATTTGTATGGTGTGTATATATATGATAACTTTAAACCAAGTTCCCTCGTCTAATTTATGCTCTACTGCTATGGTAAAGTATATATATGATGACTTTAAATCAAGTCCCCTCGTCTAATGTATGCTCTACTGGTATGGTAAGGTATATATATGATCATTTTAAACCAATTTCCCTCGTCTAATGTAGGCTCTACTTGTATGGTGTGTATATATCTGATAACTTTAAAACAATTTCCCTCGTCTAAGGTAGGCTCTACTGGTATGGTAAGGTATATATATGATAACTTTAAATCAAGTCCCATGGTCTAATGTAGGCTCTACTGGTATGGTAAAGTATATATATGATAACTTTAAACCAATTTCCCTCGTCTAAAGTATGCTCTACTGGTATGGTAAAGTATATATCTTATCATTTTAAACCAATTTCCCTCGTCTAATGTAGGCTCTACTCGTATGATGTGTATATATGCGATAACTTTAAATCAAGTCCCCTGGTCTAATGTAGGCTCTACTGGTATGGTAAAGTATATATATGATAACATTAAACCAATTTCCCTCGTCTAATGTAGGATCTATTTGTATGGTGTGTATATATCTGATAAATTTAAACCAATTTCCCTCGTCTAATGTATGCTCTACTGGTATGGGAAAGTATATATATGATCATTTTAAACCAATGTCCCTCGTCTAATGTAGGCTCTACTTGTATGGTGTGTATATATCTGATAACATTAAAACAATTTCCCTCGTCTAATGTAGGCTCTACTGGTATGGTAAAGTATATATATGATAACTTTAAATCAAGTCCCCTGGTCTAACGTAGGCTCTACTGGTATGGTAAAGTATATATATGATAACTTTAAACCAATTTCACTCGTCTAATGTAGACTCTATTTGTATGTTGTGTATATATCTGATAACTTTAAACCAATTTCCCTAGTCTAAAGTATGCACTACTGGTATGGTAAAGTATATATATGATAACTTTAAATCAAGTCCCCTCGTCTAATGTAGGCTCTACTAGTATGGTATAGTATATATATGATAACTTTAAACCAATTTCCCTCGTCTAATGTAGGCTCTACTGGTATGGTATAGTATATATATGATAACTTTAAACACATTTCCCTCGTCTAATGTAGGCTTCACTCGTATGGTGTGTATATATCCGATAACTTTAAATCAAGTCCCCTCGTCTAATGTAGGCTCTACTGGTATGTTGTGTATATATCTGATAACTTTAAACCAATTTCCCTCGTCTATTGTAGGCTCTACTGGTATTGTAAAGTATATATATGTCAACTTTAAATAAAGTCCCCTCGTCTAATGTAGGCACTACTGGTATGGTAAAGTATATATATGATTACTTTAAACCAATATCCCTCGTCTAATGTAGGCTCTACTGGTATGGTAAGGTATATATATGATAACTTTAAACCAATTTCCCTCGTCTAATGTAGGCTCTACTGGTATGGTAAAGTATATATATGATAACGTTAAATCAATTCCCCTGGTCTAATGTAGGCTCTACTGGTATGGTAAAGTATATATATAATAATTTTAAACCAATGTCTCTCGTCTAATGTAGGCACTATTTGTATATTGTGTATATATCTAATAACTTTAAACCAATTTCGCTCGTCTAATTTATGCTCTATTGGTATGGTAAAGTATATATATGATAACTTTAAATCAAATCCCCTCGTCTAATGTAGGCTCTACTGGTATGGTATAGTATATATATGATAACTTTAAACAAATTTCCCTCGTCTAATGTAGGCTCTACTGGTATGGTAAAGTATATATATGATAACTTTAAACCAATTTTCCTCGTGTAATGTAGGCTATACTGGTGTAGTAAAGTATATATATGATAACTTTAAACCAATTTCCCTCGTCTAATTTAGGCTACATTTGTATGGTGTGTATATATCTGATAACTTTAAAACAATTTCCCTCGTCTAATCTAGGCTCTACTTGTATGGTGTGTATATATCCGATAACTTTAAACTAATTTCCCTCGTCTAATGTAGGCTCTACTGGTATGGGAAAGTATATATATGATAACTTTAAATCAAGTCCCCTCGTCTAATCTAGGCTCTACTGGTATGGTAAGGTATATATATGATAACTTTAAACCAATTTCCCTTGTCTAATATAGGCTCTATTGGTATGGTAAAGTATATATATGATAACTTTAAACCAATTTCCATCGTCTAATGTAGGCTCTATTTGTATGGTGTGTATATATCTGATAACTTTAAACCAATTTCCCTCGTCTAAAGTATGCTCTACTGGTATGGTAAAGTATATATCTTATCATTTTAAACCAATTTCCCTCGTCTAATGTAGGCTCTACTCATATGATGTGTATATATCCGATAACTTTAAATCAATTCCCCTCGTCTAATGTAGGCTTTACTGGTATGGTCTGTATATATATGATAACTTTAAATCAAGTCCCCTCGTCTAATGTAGGCTCTACTGGTATGTTGTATATATATCTGATAACTTTAAACCAATTTTCCTCGTCTATTGTAGGCTCTACTGGTATTGGAAAGTATATATATGATAACTTTAAATCAAGTCCCCTCGTCTAATGTAGGCACTACTGGTATGGTAAAGTATATATATGATAACTTTAAACCATTTTCCATCGTCTAATGTAGGCTCTACTGGTAAGGTATAGTATATATATGATAACTTTAAACAAATTTCCCTCGTCTAATGTAGGCTCTACTGGTATGGTAAAATATATATATGATAACTTTAAACCAATTTCCCTCGTCTAATGTAGGCTCTATTGGTATGGTAAAGTATATATATGATAACTTTAAACCAATTTCCCTTGTCTAATATAGGCTCTACTGGTATGGTAAAGTATATATATGATAACTTTAAATCAAGTCCCCTGTTCTAATGTAGGCTCTACTGGTATGGTAAAGTATATATATGATAACTTTAAACCAATTTCCCTCGTCTAATGTAGGCTCTATTTGTATGGTGTGTATATATCTGATAACTTTAAACCAATTTCCCTCGTCTAATGTATGCTCTACTGGTATGGTAAAGTATATATATGATAACTTTAAACCAATTTCCCTCGTCTAATGTAGGCTCTACTGGTATGGTAAAGTATATATACGATAACTTTAAACACATTTCCCTCGTCTAATGTAGGCTCTACTGGTATGGTAAAGTATATATATGATAACTTTAAATCAAGTCCCCTCATCTAATCTAGGCTCTACTGGTATCGTAAAGTATATATATGATAACTTTAAATCAAGGCCCCTCGTCTAATGTAGGCTCTACTGGTATGGTCTGTATATATATGATAACTCTAAACCAATTTCCCTAGTCTAATGTAGGCTCTACTTGTATGGTGTGTGTATATCTGATAACTTTAAACCAATTTCCCTCGTCTAATGTAGGCTCTACTGGTATGGTGTGTATATATCTGATAACTTTAAACCAATTTCCCTCGTCTAATGTAGGCTCTACTGGTATGGTGTGTATATATCCGATAACTTTAAACCATATTCACTCGTCTAATCTAGGCTCTACTGACTGGTATGGTGTGTATATATCCGATAACTTTAAACCATATTCACTCGTCTAATCTAGGCTCTACTGGTATGGTATAGTATATATCTAATCATTTTAAACCAATTTCCCTCGTCTAATGTAGGTTCTACTCGTATGGTGTGTATATATCCGATAACTTTAAATCAATTCCCCTCGTCTAAAGTAGGCTCTACTGGTATGGTCTGTATATATATGATAACTCTAAACCAATATCCCTCGTCTAATGTAGACTCTACTGGTATGGTAAAGTATATATATGATAACTTTAAATCAAGTCCCCTCGTCTAATGCAGGCTCTACTGGTATGGTAAAGTATATATCTGATAACTTTAAACCAATTTCCCTCGTCTAATGTAGGCTCTACTGGTATGGTAAAGTATATATATGATAACTTTAAATCAAGTCCCCTCGTCTAATGTAGGCTCTACTGGTATTGTCTTTATATATATGTTTACTTTAAATCAAGCCCCCTCGTCTAATGTAGGCTCTACTGGTATGTTGTGTATATATCTGATAACTTTAAACCAACTTCCCTCGTCTAATGTAGGTTCTACTGATATGATAAAGTATATATATGATAACTTTAAATCAAGTCCTCTCGTCTAATGTAGGCTCTACTGGTATGGTATAGTATATATATGATAACATTAATCCAATTTCCCTCGTCTAATGTAGGCTCTACTGGTATGGTAAAGTATATATATGATAACTTTAAACCAATTTCCCTCGTCTAATGTAGGCTCTACTGGTATAGTAAAGTATATATATGATAACTTTAAATCTAGTCCCCTGGTCTAATGTAGGCTCTACTGGTATGGTAAAGTATATATATGATAACTTTAAACCAATTTCCCTCGTCTAATTTAGGCTCTACTTGTATGGTGTGTATATATCCGATAACTTTAAACTAATTTCCCTCGTCTAATGTAGGCCCTACTTGTATGGTGTGTATATATCCGATAACTTTAAACTAATTTCCCTCGTCTAATGTAGGCTCTACTCGTATGGTGTGTATATATCCGATAACTTCAAACCATATTCACTCATCGAATGTAGGCTCTATTGGTATGGTAAAGTATATATATGATAACTTTAAATCAAGTCCCCACGTCTAATGTAGGCTCTACTGGTATGGTAAAGTATATATATGATAATTCTAAACCAATTTCCCTCGTCTAATGTAGGCTCTACTCGTATGGTGTGTATATATCCGATAACTTTAAATCAAGTCCCATCGTCTAATGTAGGCTCTACTGGTATGGTAAAGTATATATATGATAATTCTAAACCAATTTCCCTCGTCTAATGTAGGCTCTACTGGTATGGTCTGTATATATATGATAACTCTAAACCAATTTCCCTCGTCTAATGTAGGCTCTACTGATATGGTAAAGTATATATATGATAACTTTAAACCAATTTCCATCGTCTAATGTAGGCTCTACTGGTATGGTAAAGTATATATCTGATAACTTTAAATCAAGTCCCCTCGTCTAATGTAGGCTCTACTGGTATGGTTTGTATATACATGATAACTCTAAACCAATTTCCCTCGTCTAATGTAGGCTCTACTGGTATGGTAAAGTATATATATGATAACTTTAAACCAATTTCCATCGTCTAATGTAGGCTCTACTGGTATGGTAAAGTATATATCTGATAACTTTAAACCAATTTCCCTCGTCTAATGTAGGCTCTATCGGTATGGTAAAGTATATATCTGATACGTTAATATGTCATCTTGTTAAACTGTACTGATAGTGCATGTATGTGTTCGGTAAATCAATCACTCTGTTTTTTTTGCAGGATGGCACAAAGCTCCGCAGTCAAGTACGTGTTTCTGGTCCTGTTCTCACTGGCTGTATTGTTAAATACCGCCTACTACTTGTCCTTGACACAGCCACATCACTTGGAGATAGAACCAACGTTGAGTTCGACAAATCAGAGTCCTGGTAAGATATTAGTTTCGAGTATTGATTTGTTTTGATTGTTTTATGTGTTTATAGGTCGCACCAACAGCTTAGGCGACTATACAGTTAATAGTAGTACCGTAAAACCCCTCTAAACAGATCGTCCCCGGACCAGAGGTAAAGTTCGGTTTGGAGGGATTTTCGATTTAGAGGGGTTTTCATAGTTGGGTACATTTCTCCTAAGTTAACAAATCAACTCTGAAAGCCTAGCTATAGTGTGAGACATATTTATTGCTGACAGTTAGTAAATAACTGATTAATTTTAAGTGTACAATATAATAGTATGAAAATAAAATAGCTGACAGTTGTACATTTAAAAGAATAGTTAGTTTCATATTTAGTTTATACACATTTATTTTAGCTCGATTGCGCAACAAGTTCTTTCAACTTATATTAATCACTCTCGAGACCTCATTCCTGATGGAATCTATCGCCATGAAGGAGAGAGAAGAGGCAATGTGGAATTTAAATGCCTTGCCTAAGGGCAAAATCGTAACGGTTCCAGCGGGGCTCGAACTCCGGACGTTTCGCTCATGAAGCGAACGCGTTTCTACTGCGCTATCACGGCTTCCACATAGCAGAGTTCCATATTTGATGAGGACAAATTGCTATCCGGTTTACAGGGGTACATTACAGTTGAAAATGCACATATTGTTTTAAAATATGCTCGGTATTCGCAAAAGAAGAGGTTTTATTACAATGAACAAAGAAGTGAACAATTTAGGACCAAGAAATGTGTTCGGTTTGGAGGGAATTCCAGCTTAGATGGAGGGGTTCAGGTTTTGAGGGGTTTCACTGTAGTAATATTTAATTGCATCTCATCATTTCAAAATAATAAACCTTATGATGACTCTTCCCATCATTTCTACAAGAAATACTAGCTTTATTGTGTGCCCATAGTGTCACTCGCATAGTGGTTAGATTAAACTTTATTAAGTTTACAACGATTGCGAAGCAAGTTCTAAGAACGTATATTAATCAATTCCTTTGGCTCGGATGACAGCGTATTTGTGGTCATTCGTGTGGGAGGAAACCGGAGTACCCGGAGAAAACACACCTGTCCGATCTGGCGACCACCGTACCATCTCACATACTTCCCGTTGCGAGGATCGAACCCGGGTTACATTGGTGAGAAGCGAGCACGCTAACAACTGCGCTAATGGGACAGCCACACATAGTAGTCGATGCCGTATTCATAATGAAAGTATCGATAGATAAGTTGCAAAATGTTGGACCCTGTAATGCTAACTACTGTAAACCTAGGAATAGGGGTAGGTCCTAAAATAGGTTTAGTTGCAACTTGCACAACCTTAAACATTTTCAGACTTCAATATGTTCACCTTGCATTTCGACAGATTTTCAAATTTTGATCTCGATGACATAAAATGTCGTGTAGTACCTCTGTTAATGGTTTCTAGGATGGGGAGTCCATTTCTGGCGTTCTCGTTTGAATACTGGTTCACAGTGAAGACCAAAGCAGAGGTTAATTGTCAAACTTAACAACAGATAAAGAAAAATCACCTCTATTGATTGATTATATGTAAATATATGAACACCGAGAATCATGCCATATTATGAACGGCTTCAGTTCACAACTATGATCGACTGTGATTGAGCAGAGACCAAACTACCGAATCGTATAACTTTGTAAAACATCATAGGGCAAATCGCCAGTTGTTTTACACTTTGCAATAAGCAAGCCAGATGCACGACTGACACTCTCAGAACAGATTTAACAGTATAATCCAAAGGTCGTTGCAAAACAACACCTAATTAAGTATCTCTCTTAACAATATTAATCTCATTCATTGCTCACATGAACCTAAGCTGGGTACAGAAATCTGCCTATGGACGAAAATGCACAACATTACTTTTAGGAATTTACAGTCATATCCAACCATTTAATGAAATATGTAGACTCCGTTAGTAACACAATACCATCAGTATTGATCATAAGACAAACGTTCTCGTCCCCAATAGCGATACCAGTTGTTTCTAAGATATGGTAACAAGTAATTGATGTATGAATTAAACAAAAGAGGTGAAACTATACACCCTGACGTAAACCACATTTGGCACCAAAGAATTCACTCATAAACAGATTAACACTTACACATGATTGTACAGCTGAATACAAAGATGGTAATGCGTCAAACATTTTACCGGATATTCGTTTGTCAGATAAACGTGTCCACAATATATTTCTATAGTAGCATATACACTAAACGTACGTTTGCGTAACTGGTCCTTTATCCTTTATCCTTTGCCTCATACCAAGTACTTAATCTACAGTTCAAAATGGAACAATATGTTTGTACATAATCGGGGCAAGTGAACTTCAGTCTACATCCGCTATGTCGAATTCCGTCGGACCGAACAAATTACTTCAGTCTACATCCGCTATGTCGAATTCCGTCGGACCGAACAAATTACTTCAGTCTACATCCGCTATGTCGAATTCCGTCGGACCGAACAAATTACTTCAGTCTACATCCGCTATGTCGAATTCCGTCGGACCGAACAAATTACTTCAGTCTACATCCGCTATGTCGAATTCCGTCGGACCGAACAAATTACTTCAGTCTACATCCGCTATGTCGAATTCCGTCGGACCGAACAAATTACTTCAGTCTACATCCGCTATGTCGAATTCCGTCGGACCGAACAAATTACTTCAGTCTACATCCGCTATGTCGAATTCCGTCGGACCGAACACATTACTTCAGTCTACATCCTCTATGTCGAATTCCGTCGGACCGAACAAATTACTTCGACATAAAGCTAAAATCTTTAAATCTATTGTACAATGAATACACGCGGATTGAAATGAATGCTAAACGTTTATTGAATTTATTCCACTGCATACTAGAAATGGGTCCAAGGTATGGCGATATTTATGTAAATATGATTGACGAAAGTACAAATATAAACGTAAGAGTAGTAAGCTTAGCATCCCCCGTCTGACCCTAATAAAATTAACAGTCTTTCAGATGGGAATTTAAACCGAGGTCTCGTGTCGGTGCTTTACACCGTGCACGTAATGAATCAGACGCACAAGCTTAATAGCTGATAACAAGCAGTCAATGGCCTACACGGATAGGAGTCGGGTAGTTCTGATGTTCGTAAGAGGTGACTCATAAGTAACATAAAACAAAAACATTTAACCATTGTATTATTTCCTTCACATGTAACTGTTTATTGTATTCAAGCACTTAAGTTTATATAAATCCACTTAATATACGCTTTACTCTGTGTATTGTTGTGTGTGTTTTACGTTTATTTATCGTTGCTACCTGTTGCCCATATCAGCGACGCCTCATGCAGAGCTTAATGATCTTAGATATTTGGAGGATAGTGCAATGATACAGACAGATACACATTCCAGAATCCCTTCAGTTTCTTTTACGTTCACGGTGTAATGCACCGACACGAGACCTCGGTTTAAAGTCCCATCTGAAAGACTGTTAATATTATTTGGGTCAGACGGGGGGATCGAACATGCGACCCTGGATTCCCAGTCCACCGTGTTAACGACTGCAATACGTATCCGTCTGTGTGTATTGTTTTGGATTATTCGACATATATTTATATGTGGAAGTCGTGATCGCGTAGTGGATGCGCGTTCGCTTCAGGTGCGAAAGTTCTGGAGTTCGAGCCCCGCTGGAGCCGTTACGATTGTGCCCTTAGGCAAGGCATTTAAATTCCACATTGCCTCTTCTCTCTCCCTCGTGGCGATGGATTCCATCAGGAGTGAGGTCTCGAGAGTGATAAATATAAGTTGTAATAACTTGTTTCACAATCGAGCTAAAATAAATTTGTATAAACTATTTATAGTACCGACGAAGGATAAACTACATTGCATGAGCTTATGGGTCGATGCAGCTATAGATATTTTGGGCGGGTGAATAAGTAACACCATACATCATTAGAGCTTGAGAGTATTATTCGAATTATTGGGGGAGCTCCGTGACGAATGTTGTTAAAACTTGTGGTACAACCCATATATATATATGGGCTGTATATATACAACTGCTTGACGACAAGCGTAAAACAGCCGTCATAGATGCTGAACTCTCCCGGCTAAATGTTGACATTGCCGCCCTACAAGAAACAAGACTGCCAGACGACGGCTCATTACAAGTGAAAGAGTACTTTTTCTTCTGGAAAGGCAAGGGACTAGATGAAAGGCGCGAGTATGGCGTTGGATTTGCAGTAAAGTCATCCCTTCTACCAATGATAGAACCACCCACTGCTGGCACGGAACGGATGTTAAGTCTTCGCCTGAACTGTAGCACAGGCCCAGTACACCTTCTGGCTGCCTATGCCCCAACACTCAGCTCTAGCCCTGATGCGAAAGACATATTTTACAATGAGATTGACAGGATTATTGGACAACTGCCTCGTATAGAAGACCTTTCTTGCTTGGTGACTTCAATGCCAGAGTTGGAACGAACCATGACGTCTAGCCTACATGCATTGGCCACCATGGAACTGGGTAAATGAACGTAAACGGTCAGAGACTACTGGAACTATGCTGTACCAGGAACCTGTGCATAACGAACACATATTTTCCAAACAAGCACAAACACAGAGTCTCATGGATGCACCCCAGATCACACCAGTGGCACCAACTAAACGTTATCATCACTAGAAGAAACCGTCTCCAAGCCGTCCACAACACATGCAGTTACCACAGTGCCGACTGTGACACCGATCACTCTCTTGTCATCGCAAACGTGGTACTGCAACCAAGAAAGAAGTTCCACCAAGCTAAGCCAAAGTGTCTCCATAAGATCAACACGACCCATATCACCGACACAGACAGGACAAACAAGTTCATCTCCCTCATCGAGGATATCGCCCCATAAATTAGTTCGTTTGTTCGTTTCTTTATTTGTTTTGCATTGTACATTGAATATTTTATATTGCTATAACATATTATTAAACTAAATTATTCGAAATGTAAATAAATCATTTATTATAGGAATGCATATATGGTTTTATCTTTATGTTATAGTCGCTGATGTAATAGAGGGAGCTCAACAATATAGGACAAACGAAACACAACGAGATAGGACAAAAGCAATACAAGAATATAGGACAAACGAAACACAACGAGATAGGACAAAAGCAATACAACGATATAGGACAAAGGAAATACAAAGAGATAGGAATTTACACATTAGGGAGTTATGTAAATCACATGGCTTAGATAAACATGCCGGTACTAACGTAAGGATGCCCATTTTCTATTCTAGCAAATATAACCTTGCCTGTACATCTGTATATAAAGCTGGATCCACTTTAATGGTTCAGGTATTCAACATACTAAACAATGTTAAAACGAAAGACTACATTTTCAATATGCCCAGAAAGCTCATACATGCTCGCAAATCTTCATATGTGACGAATTACATTACATTACAATCAATGAAAAATGATACAGTATTAATAATTGGTAGAAATCCATATTCCCGCATTTTTTCGGCATATATTGACAAAGTTTACCTTCCAAATCAATTATCCTTGGTAAAAGTTCTTATTAATACTAAAGAACAGAATATATTCGACAATAAAACTACCAAGAACAAAGCTTGTCATGTAACATTTGAACAGTTTCTAGATTATATCTTGGAAAGCGGTCATACTCGTATTTTACTTAGCCACTATAACCCCATTGTATCAGAGAACCTTTTGTCACTTGTCTGCAACCTTGACAATACCCTTATTGTAAAGATGGAGAGCTTTTCGGAAGATATAGAATACGCGCTCAAATTGGTCGGTGTTGAGAACAGAGAGTTTAATCTCATATATGATGCAATGCACAAGAAAAGGATTGAGTCTACTATTCCAGGAATTGTGAAAACAGTATACGCAAACATGCCGAAATCGTCGTTGAATCTCGGGGTACATTCGTCAGATTGTTTATCATGGGCGGGCGTAGCGAATCGATTATGGAGATCATTTCAGATTCAGGGCTATATTCACGAACATTCAGAGTTTCCGTCTGAGAAATATTTCAATAAAGCTAATTACGCCAATGCCAACTATTTAATCAACTTAACATTGGCTGCCATCAATAACAGACCGCTTACACACGTGGACGCAGTGAAGCAGCGGAACAAAGCAATGATGCACGCCTATTCAGAAGTAGGTGCAGATTATATGGCTAGAATACAACATAGTTATGCCTTTGATTTTAAATTTTTCAATTACAACGAAGATTTAGAACTTGATTAGTTTAGTTTATATAAATATTCCTCGAATACGAAATTTCTTAGAAACAACATTAATGCAATAACTCAATATACCTCATTCAATATGGAATCCATCGCAATGACATAGAGGAAGAGAAAGATACACTTATGACACTATCTGATGTTCATAAGAGGTGAAGTCACAAATGGCATCATAAGTCACATAAAACAAAAACAGTTAACCATTGTATTATTTCCTGCACATGTTTATGTTCATACATCGCAAAAGGCAAATGTTCACGTATAAATGCATGGCTACTATAAATTCTTCGGAATACATTCGAACACTAACATTGATTCCATCGCCATGCACTAACGGAATGATCTGACACCTATGGTGGGATGTGCGGGTGGGTGGAATCCATCGCGATGACAGAGAGGAAAGGAAAGAAGCACTAACGGAATGATCTGACACCTATGGTGGAATGGTGGGGTAGGTGGAATCAATGGCCATGACAGAGAGGAAAGGAAAGAAGCACTAACGGAATGATCTGACACCTATGGTGGAGTGGTGGGGTAGGTGGAATCAATGGCCATGACAGAGAGGAAAGGAAAGAAGCACTAATGGAATGATCTGACACATATGGTGGGATGTGGGGGTAGGTGAAATCAATGGCCATGACAGAGAGGAAAGGAAAGAAGCACTAACGGAATTATCTGGCACCTATGGTGGAGTGGTAGGGTAGGTGGAATCCATCGCCATGACAGAGAGAAAAGAGGCAAGAGCGGAATGATCTGGCACGTATGGTGGGTGGTGGAGGTGAGTGGGGTGGGTGGAATTCATCGCAATGACAGAGGAAAGAGCCACGACCTGAATGATCTTGCACGCATTGTGGGTTGCGGGGGGGGGTCTCTGCCATCGTAAAGAAAGTTGATTACCTAATAGGATGATATTGCACACTGGCACGTAAATAGGGAATTATAGGGTACCAGATCATCCCCCACCACTATGGTATTTCTTTCAGCTGTATTAGGCATATATATATATCTGAGATCATATACGACAACTATATGATTGCATGATTTCGAGGTGTGTGTTTTACGTTTATTTATCGTCGCTACCGGTTGCCCATATGAGCGACGCCTCCTGAAGAGATTAGACATTTTAGATTTTTGGAGGATAGTGCATTGATACAGACAGAGATACATTTCAGAGTCTCCTCTGGATCTGGTACGTGCACGGTGTAAAGCACTGACACGAGATCTCGGTCTGAAAGACCGTTAATTGTATTAGGGTCAAACAGGGGATCATTTTCCAGTAAAAATGTTTAACATAGTAAATCCTGACGTTTTTAATGAAATGTAGGTGTTCATGAAATTGGTTTGGTATTTCGCTCGGATTATGGAAATCATGTGAAGACAGTACCATAGCGGTCAGTAGGTAATATGACGATGTGTACAGCCACAGTGGTGTTGCGGATACGATATTCGTCTTCTAACCGAGAGGTTGTGAGGTCGTACCCATCAGGACGACGGTTGTTGTTGTGTCCTGAGTCGAGATATTGTTCTTTTTTCGGACCCTTAATCACTAGAATTTTACACAGTTTCTATCATCTTTATTTACATTAACACTTTATATATTTTCTACCAATACATTGCTTATACCGATATTTGCTACCAATACATTGCAGTGAAAAAACACGTAACCCTTATAATCCCGCATATAAGTGCCTTATAATCCGCATATATGCGCCTTATAGTCCGCATATATATGCCTTATAACCCTCATATATGAGCCTTATAACCCGAATATAAGTGCCTTATAACCCGCATATATACGCCTTATATCCCGCATACATGCGCCTTATAGCCCGCATATATGCGCCTTATAGCCCGCATATACGCCTTATAGCCCGCCTATAAGTGCCTTATAACCCCGCATATAAGTGCCTTATAGCCCGCAGATAATCGCCTTATAACCCGCATATAAGTGCCTTATATCCCGCATATAAGTGCCTTATAGCCCGCATATAAGCGCCTTATAACCCGCATATAAGTGCCTTCTATCCCGCATATAACTGCCTTATAACCCGCATGTATGCGCCTTATAGCCCGCATATAAGTGCCTTATATCCCGCATATCAGTGAAAAAACATGTAAATTGATATTTTATTCAATATTGTCTACCAATACATTGCGCATACTGATATTTTCTACCAATACATTGCGTATACCGATATTTGCTACCAATTCTTTGCCTATACCGATATTTGCGACCAATTCATTGCTTATACCGATATTTGCTACCAATACATTGCAGTGAAAAAACATGTACCCTTATAATCCCGCATATAAGTTCCTTATAACCCGCATATATGCGCCTTATAGTCCGAATATATACGCCTTATAACCCGCATATATGCGCCTTATAACCCGAATATAAGTGCCTTATAACCCGCATATATACGCCTTATATCCCGCATATATGCACCTTATGGCCAGCATATATGCGCCTTATAGCCCGCATATATACGCCTTATAGCCCGCCTATAAGTGCCTTATAACCCCGCATATAAGTGCCTTATATCCCGCAGATAATCGCCTTATAACCCGCATATAAGTGCCTTATATCCCGCATATAAGTGCCTTATAACCCCGCATATAAGTGCCTTATAGCCCGCATATAAGCGCCTTATAACTCGCATATAAGTGCCTTCTATCCCGCATATAACTGCCTTATAACCCGCATATATGCGCCTTATAGCCCGCATATAAGTGCCTTATAGCCCGCATATCAGTGAAAAAACATGTAAATTGATATTGTATTCAATATTTTCTACCAATACATTGCGCATACCGATATTTTCTACCAATACATTGCGTATACCGATATTTGCTACCAATTCTTTGCCTATACCGATATTTGCGACCAATTCATTGCTTATTCCGATATTTGCTACCAATACATTACTCATACCGATATTTACTACCAATACATGGCTCATACCGATATTTACTACCAATACATGGCTTATACCGATATTTGCTACCAATACATTGCATATACCGATATTTGCTACCAATACATTGCTTATACCGATATTTGCTACCAATACATTGCTTATACCGATATTTACTACCAATACATGGCTTATACCGATATTTGCTACAAATACATTGCTTAGTCCGATATTTGCTACCAATACATCGCTTATACCGATATTTGCTACCAATACATCGCTTATACCGATATTTGCTATCAATACATGGCTTATACCGATATTTGCTACCAATACATGGCTTATACCGATATTTGCTACCAATACATGGCTTATACCGATATTTACTACCAATACATTGCGCATACCGATATTTGCTACCAATACATTGCTTATACCGATATTTGCTACCAATACATTGCTTATACCGATATTTACTACCAATACATGGCTTATACCGATATTTGCTACAAATACATTGCTTATTCCGATATTTGCTACCAATACATCGCTTATACCGATATTTGCTACCAATACATCGCTTATACCGATATTTACTGCCAATACATGGCTTATACCGATATTTGCTACAAATACATTGCTTATTCCGATATTTGCTACCAATACATCGCTTATACCGATATTTGCTACCAATACATCGCTTATACAGATATTTGCTACCAATACATCGCTTATACCGATATTTGCTACCAATACATGGCTTATACCGATATTTGCTACCAATACATTGCTTATACCGATATTTACTACCAATACATTGCGCATACCGATATTTGCTACCAATACATGGCTTATACCGATATTTGCTACCGATACATGGCTTATACCGATATTTACTACCCATACATTGCGCATACCGATATTTGCTAACAATACATGGCTTATACCGATATTTACTACCAATACATTGCGCATACCGATATTTGCTACCAGTACATGGCTTATACCGATATTTGCTACCAATACATGGCTTATACCGATATTTACTACCCATACATTGCGCATACCGATATTTGCTAACAATACATGGCTTATACCGATATTTACTACCAATACATTGCGGATACCGATATTTACTACCAATACATTGCTTATACCGATATTTACTACCAATGTATCGCATATACCGATATTTGCTACCAATATATCGCATATACCGATATTTGCTACCAATACATAGCGTATACCGATATATGCTACCAATACATTGCTTATACCGATATTTGCTACCAATACATGGCCTATACCGATATTTGCTACCAATAAATTGCTTATTCCGATATTTGCTATCAATACATTGCTTATACCGATATTTGCTACCAATACATTGCTTATTCCGATATTTGCTACCATTACATTGCTTATACCGATATTTGCTACCAATAAATTGCGCATACCGATATTTACTACCAATAAATGGCTTATACCGATATTTGCTACCAATTAATTGCTTATTCCGCTATTTTCTACCAATACATTGCTTATTTGCTACCAATACATTTCTTATTCCGATATTTGCTACCAATACATTGCTTATTCCGATATTTGCTACCAATACGTTGCTTATACCGATACTTACTACCAATACATTGTGTATACCGATATTTGCTACCAATACATTGTGCATACCGATATTTGCTACCAATACATTGCTTATACCGATATTTGCTACCAATACATTGCTTATACCGATATTTGCTACCAATATATTGCGTATACCGATATTTGCTACCAATACTTTGCCTATACCGATATTTGCTACCAATACATTGCTTATACTGATATTTACTACCAATACATTGCGCATACCGATATTTGCTACCAATACATTGCGCATACCGATATTTGCTACAAATACATTGCTTATTCCGATAATTTCTACCAATACATTGCTTATTCCGATATTTTCTACCAATACATTGCTTATTCCGATATTTGCTACATACATTGCTTATACCGGTATTTGCTACCAATACATTGCTTATACCGATATTTGCGACCAATTCATTGCTTATACCGATATTTGCTACCAATACATTGCGTCTACCGATATTTGCGACCAATTCATTACTTATACCGATATTTGCTACCAATACATTGCGTATAAAGATATTTACTGCCAATACATTGCTTATACCGATATTTGCTACCAATATATTGCTTATACCGATATTTGCGACCAATTCATTGCTTATACCGATATTTGCTAACAATACATTGCTTATACCGATATGTACTACCAATACATGGCGTATACCGATATTTGCTACCAATACATGGCTTATACTGATATATTCTACCAATACATGGCGTATACCGATACATTCTACCAATACATGGCTTATACCGATATATTCTACCAATACATGGCGTATACCGTTATTTACTACCAATACATTGCTTTTACCGATATTTGCTACCAATACATTGCGTATACCGATATTTGCTACCAATACTTTGCCTATACCGATATTTGCTACCAACACATTGCTTATACCGATATTTACTACCAACACATTGCTTATACCGATATTTGCTACCAACACATTGCTTATACCGATATTTACTACCAACACATTGCGTATACCGATATTTGCTACCAATACTTTGCCAATACCGATATTTGCTACCAATACTTTGCCTATACCGATATTTGCTACGATTACTTTGCCTATACCGATAATTGCTACCAATACATTGCTTATTCCGATATTGTCTACCAATACATGGCTTATACCGATATTTGCTAACAATTCATTGCTTATTCCGATATTTGCTACATACATTGCTTATACCGGTATTTGCTACCAATTCATTGCTTATACCGATATTTGCTACCAATACATTGCTTATACCGATATTTGCTACCAATACATTGCGCATACCGATATTTGCTACTAATACATTGCTTATACCGATATTTGCTACCAATTCATTGCTTATACCGATATTTGCTACCAATACATTGCTTATACCGATATTTGCTACCAATTCATTGCTTATACCGATATTTGCTACCAATTCATTGCTTATACCGATATTTGCTACCAATACATTGCGCATACCGATATTTGCTACCAATACATTGCGCATACTGATATTTGCTACCAATACATTGCTTATTCCGATATTTTCTACCAATACATTGCTTATACCGATATTTGCGACCAATACATTGCTTATACCGATATTTGCTACCAATACATTGCTTATATCGATATTTGCTACCAATATATTGCTAATACCGATATTTGCTACCAATACATTGCGCATACCGATATTTTCTACCAATACATTGCTTATACCGATATTTACTACCAACACATTGCGAATACCGATATTTGCTACCAATACATTGCGTATACTGATATTTGCTACCAATACATTGCCTATACCGATATTTGCTACTAATACTTTGCCTATACCGATATTTGCTACCAATACTTTGCCTATACCGATAATTGCTACCAATACATTGCTTATTCCGATATTTGCTACATACATTGCTTATACCGGTATTTGCTACCAATTCATTGCTTATTCCGATATTTGCTACCAATAGATTGCTTATTCCGATATTTGCTACCAATACATTGCGAATACCGATATTTGCTACCAACATGTTGCTTATACCGATATTTGCTACCAATACATTGCGCATACTGATATTTGCTACCAATACATTGCGTATACCGATATTTGCTACCAATACATTGCGCATACCGATATTTGCTACCAATACATTGCGCATACCGACATTTGCTACCAATACATTGCGCATACCGATATTTGCTACCAATACATTGCTTATTCCGCTATTTTCTACCAATACATTGCGCATACCGATATTTGCTACCAATACATTGCGCATACTGATATTTGCTACCAATACATTGCGTATACCGATATTTGCTACCAATACATTTCTTATACCGATATTTGCGACCAATACATTGCTTATTCCGCTATTTTCTACCAATACATTGCGCATACCGATATTTGCTACCAATACATTTCTTATACCGATATTTGCTGCCAATACATTGCTTATACCGATATTTGCTGCCAATACATTGCTTATACCGATATTTGCTACCAATACATTTCTTATACCGATATTTGCTACCAATACATTGCGCATACCGATATTTGCTACCAATACATTGCTTATACCGATATTTGCTGCCAATACATTGCTTATACCGATATTTGCTACCAATACATTTCTTATACCGATATTTGCTACCAATACATTGCGCATACCGATATTTGCTACCAATACATTGCGCATACCGATATTTGCTACCAATACATTGCGCATACCGATATTTGCTACGAATACATTGCTTATACCGATATTTGCTACCAATACATTTCTTATACCGATATTTGCTAACAATACATTGCTTATACCGATATTTGCTACCAATACATTGCGCATACCGATATTTGCTACCAATACATTGCTTATTCCGATATTTTCTACCAATACATTGCTTATACCGATATTTGCGACCAATACATTGCTTATACCGATATTTGCTACCAATACATTGCTTATACCGATATTTGCTACCAATACATTGCGCATACCGATATTTGCTACCAATACATTGCACATACCGATATTTGCTACCAATACATTGCTTATACCGATATTTGCTACCAATACATTGCTTATACTGATATTTGCTACCAATACATTGCGCATACTGATATTTGCTACCAATACATTGCTTATACCGATATTTGCTACCAATACATTGCTTATTCCGCTATTTTCTACCAATACATTGCTTATACCGATATTTGCTACCAATACATTGCTTATACCGATATTTGCTACCAATACATTGCTTATACCGATATTTGCTACCAATACATTGCGTATACCGACATTTGCTACCAATACATTGCGCATACCGACATTTGCTACCAATACATTGCGTATACCGATATTTGCTACCAATACATTGCTTATTCCGATATTTGCTAACAATATATTGCTTATACTGTATTATACAACAATACAATACAATAAGTTTATTGCATAAAACAGTATACATGTTTGTAGCAATTAAGTAAAAACAGGCAGTGACATCCCTTACCAAAATAATTTATATGCTAGAGTTATATGCGCCTTATAACTTTCCGCATATAAGGCGCTTATAAGTTTATATGGATTGTTTATGCAAATTAGATGTATGCGAGTTGATTGCATATATGCGACTAATAACTCCGCATATATGCGCCTTATAACCCGCATATAACTGCCTTATAACCCCGCATATAAGTGCCTTATAACCCGCATATATGCGCCTTATAGCCCGCATATATACGCCTTATAACCCGCATATATGCGCCTTATAACCCGAATATAAGTGCCTTATAACCCGCATATATACGCCTTATAGCCCGCATATATGTGCCTTTAAGCCCGCATATATGCGCCTTATAGCCCGCATATATACGCCTTATAGCCCCGCATATAAGTGCCTTATATCCCGCATATAAGCGCCTTATAACCCGCATATACGTGCCTTATAGCCCGCATATAACTGCCTTATAACCCGCATATATGCGCCATATAGCCCGCATATAAGTGCATTATATCCCGCATATAACTGCCTTATAACCCGCATATATGCGCCTTATAGCCCGCATATAAGTGCCTCATAGCCCGCATATCAGTGAAAAAACATGTAAATTGATATTTTATTCAATATTTTCTACCAATACATTTCGCATACCGATATTTGCTACCAATACATTCCGTATACCGATATTTTCTACCAATACATTGCGTATACCGATATTTGCTACCAATAAATTGCGTATACCGATATTTGCTACTAATACATTGCTTATACCGATATTTTCTACCAATACATTGCGTATACCGATATTTGCTACCAATACATTGCTTATACCGATATTTTCTACCAATACATTGCATATACCGATATTTGCTACCAATACATTGCTTATACCGATATTTTCTTCCAATACATTGCATATACCGATATTTGCTACCAATACATTGCTTATACCGATATTTTCTACTAATACATTGCGTATACCGATATTTGCTACCAATTATTTGCCTATACCGATATTTGCGACCAATTCATTGCTTATTCCGATATTTTTCGACGACGACGACGATAACTGTATTATATATATGCACATAATATTCATTTAGCATACATACATGTCACAATGATGATGTAATGCCCTAATTATTGACTAGCACTACAATATATTAACTGTATGCACATAATATTCATTTAGTTACATGTCACAACGCAAATGTTGACATGAATGTTATGAAAATCGGACAAGGCATATTTTTTTGTCAATTGAATGTTTTAAAAACCATCATTTCATTTTGTGCAGATTTTATGTAGTTACCTTCATAAATAAAAAAAATGACACGCTATTATGTGAAAACATACCCCGGGTGTAATGGTGTATTTTTGAGAACTAACCCTGCTCTTCATAATATAGTCATTAAAGTTAGATACGTATGTTATATATATAGTTGGCTAAGGTTTGTGTTGTGTCGTATATTATGATGAACAAATTGTGTTGCTTTGCTATGATTTTGAGATATCCGATGTTATGACTCTCAATATGTGTTTGTAACAAGAACTGTGTAACGTCCGACCCTATGCCTCTCCAGATATAGTGTACTAAGTAACTATCATTATGTTTATACTAATGCAGTAGATGTATTTACAATATAACATGTACATAATTATGTAGGAATCCAGTTAGTTTTATTTAAATAATTTACACAAATATGAATGTTCTTGTAACGTCGATCCCAAATATGGCATCTACAATTGTTAACGTGTAACACACGTCCTTTAACGTCGATCCCAAATATGGCACTCTATAATTTTTAACGTGTTTAACGTCGATCCCAAATATGGCACTCTATAATTTTTAACGTGTTTAACGTCGATCCCAAATATAGCACTCTATACTTTTTAACGTGTTTAACGTCGATCCCAAATATGGCACTCTATAATTTTAACGTGTTTAACGTCGATCCCAAATATGGCACTCTATAATTTTTAACGTGTTTAACGTCGATCACAAATATGGCACTCTATAATTTTGAATGTTATTCGAACGTGTAACACCTGTCCTTGTAACGTCGGTCCCAAATATGGCACTCTATAAGTTTGAATGATATTGTATAGACAACTTTACATGTTTATATGGAAATACGCATCCAACTGCAGGACTAATATAGTTTGGATGCTTTGAAACTATACATTGGTTGAATTGTGGTACTACACATAACATGTAAAGATGTAGTAGTAAATACATGTACATGTATGTGGCAATTCCAAAACACAGTGCATGTATATTCAAAACTAGTGACGCTATACTTTCATGCTGTGTATTTGAAATTCAAATAGTACATAATTATGGTCGATATGGAAAACAAGCCCTTATCCCCCATCTGACCCTAATAAAATGAATTATTTCAGATGGGAATTTAAACCGAGGTCTTGTGTCAGTGCTTTACACCGTGCACGTAAAAGAACCAGAGGAGACTCTGGAATGGGTCACTATCCTCCAAAATCTAAAATGACTAATCTCTTCAGGAGGCGTCGCTCATATGGGCAGCCCGGAGCGACGATAAATAAACGTAAAACACACACAAAAGCCCACACAGGTACGACAAAGTAAATGTTCCAATAGAGTTGTGTGCTGTTGCAGTTATTGTGAAAACGTTCGTCTTAAAGTGCAAGCACTAAACTGGTGTACTGGTAAATCATTTAGATCCAGCTCAGAATTAGTGGACACTACATTGTGCCATGACAAGAAATGTTTAAATAGAGATTTGTAGAAACTGCGGAACTGATCTCCATACAGTAGAGTTCAGTGAAAGGGGCGATACTGGAATCAGGTGGAAGGAGTGGAAGAATTGTACAGTACCGCTGGATGATAAGAGACAAGTGTCGCATGTACTTTGTGTTGACAGAAACCACGCTTAAGAATTTCCTCCATAATTTGCCCTGCACTTGTATCACACCCAGAACACTAATTTTGTTCTAATTGGCAAGCTAGACAATTCCGTGAAAAATGTCAACAGTATCAAAGAAGGTAAATTGGTTATGGCAATGGATTTTTCTGAAAACTACACAAGTCGGTATGGACGGGAAATTCAGTATTATCATTGGAACCATAAACACTATCCTAAGATTCTATATTATGCAGTGTCTCGATTCGAGTCGGAAGCTATAGAGCATGTCCGAAATAAAGATGTAAATGTCAATTATGTACATGAGTGGAATGGCGACTGACTCCCAACACAAAGGGCGTCATAGGTTTGGAGATAAGACTGTACAAGGTAATGACAGAAACACAGAAGATGATGGAGACATTGGCCGGTTGAAAGTACAACTGCTAAACACTACATACATGTAGCAGCGAACAAAACTGACAACGGTGATGATCAGGTACAACCAACTAACTGTGTCGATGTTACATTTGAGACAAAAAATAATAGTCTTTCTTTACGAAAGTACTTGGAAGTTGAAAATGATGAAGTGAAAGTAGAATATTTGGAAAAGATGGGGGGAGTATTGCCGGTATCTGTCAGAGTCGGACGTTTCATGGCAGCACAAGAATGGCTGAGCTGGCAAATTCTCACCGCTTTATTGAAAGTTAATGGATATCATGATATCTTTTTTAACGACGCCTCAACCTGATAAGATCATGTGGCGTCGAGAACATTTGTAAACTTTTTTTTTTCTTTTAAATGTGATTTATGTTAAAATGTTACATTTAAAATAAGTATATATATTCGGTAATCAAAAATATATTGCATTATAATCTATTTATAAGATGTGTTTCTTTTAAAAAAGCTAATATTGTATTTGTCAGTACTGAATCAAATAATTCCTGCATACTATTTGCGTTAAAGTATGTATTCTTTGTAAAGATGAGGTCCGCACAGTGGAGCAAAAAGGCTTTATTGAAACATATCCATAGATGAAAAATCTTTGAAAGCAGATTAGTGGTAGTAATCTCTGCCCTTCAAGACGCCACCCCCACCCCCAAGTTCAAAAATGAGGGATGTTGGCGTTAGATTATTCAACTTTATATTTCACATATCAGAACATTTATTATATATTTAATGGAACATTTAACTCTAGAATAACAGGAATATATTTATATTGCGAAATAAATTAATGAAAAGTTATACGGTTTAAAATTAGTTTAGCACATTCAAACTGCAGGCGATCATGTCGTATAACAAACAGGAATATGCAAATCTTTCCTCCTAGCATCTCCCTCGGCTGCTCCAGCAGGAAAACCCTGGGTGCCCCTTCGAGCAGTATTTCAAGCATGGATGGACAACTTGTTAGAATAAGCGACCTTCATCAAGCCAGCTGTCAGATAGAAGACACCCACCAGTGGGATTCGAACATACAACTGTGAGAAACTACTGATTCGAAGTTGTCGAGTTTATCACTCCGATAATACCGAAGGTCAATTATTTTGAGAAATGTGCCCGAACGTGCATTTGCGTTATTATTGCACTTAAGAATATTGTATTCTATGCGAGGAAGCCATACAGCTGGCTTGTGGCAGGTTGGTGGTTCTACCTGGATGCCAGTCTGTATGAAATACTGCTCCAAGAGTACATGGGATTGTCCACCATAAATAAATGCTGACCTGATCTGTTGATGCAACTTTAAACCCCACAACAAGCGGCCACTCATAAGTTTGTATGTTTTGTCCAACAGAAATAACTACAACATTTTTGACATAATATATTTTAATTCAATGTTGTGCAGTGAGAGAGACGCATGCATATTGACGACATATTTAAGACGAGACAAGAATACAATAAATATGTACATGTTAATACTACATCTACAAGACAAAAAATGTTTAGATATCTCTGATCGAGATACACGGGACCAGCGTAAAAACAAGAGGTAAAATCATCAATGACGATGTAAAAAAAAACTCTGGAAAACTGTATCCAATGTACCTCGGGCGTTTCATACACTTGAAAGTTACTATCCAATGTACCTCGGGCGTTTCATACACTTGAAAGTTACTATCCCATTTGTACAGTCATTTATTACACATGTAATATATATGTATTTGTTATGTTATATTTCGGGTTTTACGCCTAAATCAGCACCATTCTGGGCTATATCACCGGCGGGCAGTTTACCTAACACCTTTCCTGGGCAGGCTCCAGCGGTTAATCAGTACTTGGTGCACCAACCTCCGTAAGAAACTGCCAACTTTTTCATATAAATGAGACACGGCCTGAGCGGGGCTCGAACCCGTGACCATCAGTGAATATATATTACAGTGGTACACAACTCAGCGACCACAGGGGCGGACCCGTATATGTATTTGTACAGTAATATATATGTATTTGTTATTACACAGGTTATATATATGTATTTGTACAGTAATATATATGTATTTGTACAGTCATTTATACTTGTAATATATATGTATTTGTACAGTCATTTATAACACATGTCACTGTCACTTTATAGAACACATTATCTATCTGTCTTTTATTAATGTGTAGGTGTGCCAGTAATTTGGCAAGTTTCTTGATTCTGGACAATGACACAGTTGAAAAACTTCTCTTCACAAGTTTGAATGTCGCTGAAGACCATCCGTTCTCTAGTCTATATTAACACATTATTCTCAATATGCCATGTAAGTCTAATTCAAACTCCCTCAATAATCTTCAACCTAGCTGTTGTATTAGATACCGTTTGTCCCTGTGTTTGCTGTCCCAGGACGTTAATGATAGCTTGGCAAGGGTTAACAGCGTCATAGTGGTATTGCTGTATTGATTACAGCCTCACAGTTCCACATAAGTAATGCTGTCTTCCATTAAGCTAAACAGTACTCGTCATTCAGCTCGAGATTTGGGCAGTCCTTAGTCGTGTCTTCGTACCAGCATAGTCCACGATACCGGTACACTAGAAAGCAGTGACGCTTGTTGCTGCAGAACTAGCATTGTCCATGATACCGGTACACTAGAAAGCAGTGCCGCCCTTTGCTGCAATAAAGAGTAGATATTGTAAATTCTAACACGACCTAGCTAATAACATACATACTTATAGAGTAAAACCTACCTCGGGTTATTCTGCGATATACCTACCTTGAACTATGCTGCGCGTGCACCGTGTTTTAGCTATTCCATTTATACAATGCGTGTAAACTTTTATGAATATAATGCTTTCAACATAGTACAAGATACCACATAACTATAATGCTTTCAACATAGTACAATATACCACATAACTATAATGCTTTCAACATAGTACAAGATACCACATAACTATAATGCTTTCAATATAGTACAAGATACCAATTTCCAAGCTGCAAAGTATGATAACTGTTAAAAAAATGTAGAGTCCTTGATGGACTTCCAAGCAATATGAATAACGAACAAGCATTGCGTGTTATAAGTATGCATACAATGAATGCCAGAAGGAGGTATGTCTCGGTACCCTTTGTAATAAAATATAAAAACAATGAATACTGAACAGTATGTCAGCATTAATATCTAAAGGATGCATTCAACTAAGACTACGAAAACGCAATGCCGATAACAAATACCAGGTCTAATACTATTATTAAAAAGCAGAACAAAATTAATCTGCAATTACCGAGTCACGAATGTTGAGATGCTGTCAGCAGGACTTCATGAATGTTGGGATGTTGTCAGCAGGACTTCATGAATGTTGAGATGCTGTCAGCAGAAATCCCTTCGATTGACGGACACACGCAGTAGTAATGAACAATTGTAGGAGATGTTCTTGCCGAATACGAGAGGTGTTTAGACTGAAAACAAACTCAACAGAAACTTGGCACACTACACGATATTATTGTATCCCGTATTTCATTCATTACTGTCTGTGAATATGTATGATGGCGAAGGCATGACAATCAAACCATCGCAAACAAATCCACAAACCTATCGGTCATCTCTTGCGAGTGTTCACTATCAAAATACTTGGCAAACATTCCCATGCCAGGAGTGTACTGCAGCAAGATGATTCTGCAAACCACTCTGCTGTCTAGTGAAATATCTTGAACAGACTAGAGACATTTCCTGGTCATTTAGTCAACTTGTACAGCTTCGAGAATTCTCCTGGACAAGCTTGGCACAAATCAAGTTGTCGAGCGGCATAGCTAGATTCCGAGATAACCGTGAGAACAGAACCTGATCCAGCTTAGATGGATGTCTACGCAAACTTTGCACCAGACATTACTCGCTCAGATAGTACCATCACGGACAACGTGGTGCATACATTGTTCTAGAAAGTCCTATTGACTGAGCAAGTTGCCTCGTTTGTTGGAAATCCTCTCTAAAGTGCCAAAGTTGGATGCCTCCATGGTCGTCTCAAAATGCTTGCTATACTGAATGATTTAACAGGTGCATAGATAGTTCAGTAGAACACTCAAAGTACAGCAAGATTGGATGATCAGGAAACCACTCCTAAGAAGCCCAGGAAATACCCACTTAGCAACAGTTGTTATATTTCAGGTGTTACGCCTGCATCAGCACCATTTTGGGCTATATCGCCGGCGGGCAGTTTACCTAACAACACCTTTCCTGGGCAGGCTCCAGCGGTTAACAAGTACTTGGGTGCACCAACCTCCGTAAGAAACTGCCAACTTTTTCATATAAATGAGACACGGGCTTAGCAACAGACCAAGGTTGTTTTGCATCAGACCGATAACACTACAGATGCACCACACTACAGCTTCAGACTCGCCACACTACAGACTCGCCACACTACAGATCCACAACAATACTGCATACATTTTTATATAATTATTGTGCCCTCGCTACAGGTCAAGCACAGGTCAAGCCCTCGCTACAGGTCAAGCCCTCGCTACAGGTCAAGCACAGGTCAAGCCCTCGCTACAGGTCAAGCACAGGTCGAGCCCTCGCTACAGGTCGAGCCCTTGCTACAGGTCGATCCCTCGCTACAGGTCAAGCACAGGTCAAGTCCTCGCTACAGGTCAAGCCCTCGCTACAGGTCAAGCACAGGTCAAGCCCGCGCTACAGGTCAAGCCCGCGCTACAGGTCAAGCCAGCGCTACAGGTCAAGCCAGCGCTACAGGTCGAGCCCTCGCTACAGGTCAAGCACAGGTCAGGCCCGCGCTACAGGTAGAGCCCTCGCTACAGGTAGAGCCCTCGCTACAGGTATAGGCCTCGCTACAGTTCGAGCCTCGCTACAGTTCGAGCCCTCGCTACTCGCTACAGTTCGAGCCCCGCCTCGCTACAGTTCGAGCCCTCGCTACAGTTCGAGCCCTCGCTACAGTTCGAGCCCTCGCTACAGTTCGAGCCCTCGCTACAGTTCGAGCCCTCGCTACAGTTCAAGCCCTCGCCTCAGTTCAAGCCCTCGCTACAGTTCAAGCCCTCGCTACAGTTCAAGCCCTCGCTACAGTTCAAGCGAGGTCGCTACAGTTCAAGCCCTCGCTACAGTTCAAGCCCTCGCTACAGTTCAAGCCCTTACTATTCAAGTTCTATCTTTAAGACGCGACACTTAGAACACTATTCATAATGAGTAATAGG
>CM026388.1:41056665-41105207 GCA_014843695.1 Archivesica marissinica
CTAAATACAGACCTGGCCTGGGGGCTATAACACTTTACCCAAATCTCAAACTCAGTCTCAATCTGTTGATCGGAAGCTGCTGAGAGTAAATCAACCAATCAAATCACATGAGCTTCAGATAAGTTTCAGGTGGATGGACAAGAGAGACAATTAGTCTTGGTATATCAAGTACACTGACATACCTGGTGTATAGTGTTCATCCAGGCCATCTGTGGCTGGACTTTATCTGCAATTCTCACCTACAATACAGCCAATGTTATATAATCATTACAAGGACAGCAACACAGGGATCAGATTAGAGGGCGATGTGGGCGAAATTGTCGCCCTAGGGACCCTGACTTCTCCCTAAGAAAGAAAAGAGGCAGGGTGCACTTTGAGCTGCGATGAGGTGCGGGAGGGTGTATTTTAGGGTTAGCCATTAGAAAATGTTGCTAAATTAAGTTGATTGAACAGAGAGGCAGTACATATTGGTGACAATGGCGTACACGTTCTATGTTATATAGGCCTGCCCGCCTGAAGGCACGAGTTCTATGTTATATAGGCCTGCCCGCCTGAAGGCACGAGTTATATAGGCCTGCTCGCCTGAAGGCACACGTTCTATGTTATATAGGCCTGCCCGCTTGAAGGCACGAGTTATATAGGCCTGCTCGCCTGAAGGCACAAGTTCTATGTTATATAGGCCTGTCCGCCTGAAGGCACAAGTTCTATGTTATATAGGACAGCCTGCCTGAAGGCACAAGTTCTATGTTATATAGACCTGTCCGCCTGAAGGCACAAGTTCTATGTTATATAGACCTGTCCGCCTGAAGGCACAAGTTCTATGTTATATAGGCCTGCCCGCCTGAAGGCACAAGTTCTATGTTATATAGGCCTGCCCGCCTGAAGGTACACGTTCTATGTTATATAGGCCTGCCCGCCTGAAGGCACAAGTTCTATGTTATATAGGCCTGCCCGCCTGAAGGCACAAGTTCTATGTTATATAGGCCTGCCCGCCTGAAGGCACGAGTTATATGTTATATAGGCCTGTCCGCCTGAAGGCACAAGTTCTATGTTATATAGGCCTGCCCGCCTGAAGGCACAAGTTCTATGTTATATAGGCCTGCCCGCCTGAAGGCACAAGTTCTATGTTATATAGGCCTGCCCGTCTGAAGGCACAAGTTCTATGTTATATAGATCTGCCCGCCTGAAGGTACACGTTCTATGTTATATAGGCCTGCCCGCCTGAAGGCACAAGTTCTATGTTATATAGGCCTGAAGGCACGAGTTATATGTTATATAGTCCTGCCTGCCTGAAGGCACAAGTTCTATGTTATATAGACCTGCCCGCCTGAAGGCACAAGTTCTATGTTATATAGACCTGCCCGTCTGAAGGCACAAGTTCTATGTTATATAGACCTGCCCGCCTGAAGGCACAAGTTCTATGTTATATAGGCCTGTCCGTCTGAAGGCACAAGTTCTATGTTATATAGACCTGCCCGTCTGAAGGTACAAGTTCTAAGTTATATAGACCTGCACGCCTGAAGACAAAAGTTCTATGTTATATAGACCTGCCCGCCTGAAGGTACAAGTTCTATGTTATATAGACCTGCCCGCCTGAAGGCACATGTTCTATGTTATATAGGCCTGCCCGTCTGAAGGTACAAGTTCTATGTTATATAGGCCTGCCCGCCTGAAGGCACAAGTTCTATGTTATATAGGCCTGCCCGTCTGAAGGTACAAGTTCTATGTTATATAGACCTGCACGCCTGAAGACACAAGTTCTATGTTATATAGACCTGCCCGCCTGAAGGTACAAGTTCTATGTTATATAGACCTGCCCGCCTGAAGGCACAAGTTCTATGTTATATAGGCCTGCCCGCCTGAAGGTACAAGTTCTATGTTATATAGGCCTGCCCGCCTGAAGGCACAAGTTCTATGTTATATAGGCCTGCCCGCCTGAAGGCACAAGTTCTATGTTATATAGGCCTGCCCGTCTGAAGGCACAAGTTCTATGTTATATAGACCTGCCCGCCTGAAGGTACAAGTTCTATGTTATATAGACCTGCCCGCCTGAAGGCACAAGTTCTATGTTATATAGACCTGCCCGCCTGAAGGTACAAGTTCTATGTTATATAGACCTGCCCGTCTGAAGGCACAAGTTCTATGTTATATAGGCCTGCCCGTCTGAAGGCACAAGTTCTATGTTATATAGGCCTGCCCGTCTGAAGGTACAAGTTCTATGTTATATAGACCTGCCCGCCTGAAGGTACAAGTTCTATGTTATATAGACCTGCCCGCCTGAAGGTACAAGTTCTATGTTATATAGGCCTGCCCGTCTGAAGGCACACGTTCTATGTTATATAGACCTGCCCGTCTGAAGGTACAAGTTCTATGTTATATAGACCTGCCCGCCTGAAGGCACAAGTTCTATGTTATATAGGCCTGCCCGTCTGAAGGCACAAGTTCTATGTTATATAGGCCTGCCCGTCTGAAGGCACAAGTTCTATGTTATATAGACCTGCCCGTCTGAAGGTACAAGTTCTATGTTATATAGACCTGCCCGCCTGAAGGCACAAGTTCTATGTTATATAGGCCTGCCCGTCTGAAGGCACAAGTTCTATGTTATATAGGCCTGCCCGTCTGAAGACACAAGTTCTATGTTATATAGGCCTGCCCGCCTGAAGGCACAAGTTCTATGTTATATAGACCTGCCCGCCTGAAGGTACAAGTTCTATGTTATATAGGCATGCCCGTCTGAAGGCACAAGTTCTATGTTATATAGGCCTACCCGCCTGAAGGTACAAGTTCTATGTTATATAGACCTGCCCGTCTGAAGACACAAGTTCTATGTTATATAGACCTGCCCGCCTGAAGGTACAAGTTCTATGTTATATAGGCCTGCCCGCCTGAAGGTACAAGTTCTATGTTATATAGGCCTGTCCGCCTGAAGGTACAAGTTCTATGTTATATAGGCCTGCCCGTCTGAAGGCACAAGTTCTATGTTATATAGGCATGCCCGTCTGAAGGTACAAGTTCTATGTTATATAGACCTGCCCGCTTGAAGGTACAAGTTCTATGTTATATAGACCTGCCCGCCTGAAGGTACAAGTTCTATGTTATATAGGCCTGCCCGTCTGAAGGCACAAGTTCTATGTTATATAGGCCTGCCCATCTGAAGGCACAAGTTCTATGTTATATAGGCATGCCCGTCTGAAGGTACAAGTTCTATGTTATATAGACCTGCCCGCCTGAAGGTACAAGTTCTATGTTATATAGACCTGCCCGCCTGAAGGTACAAGTTCTATGTTATATAGGCCTGCCCGTCTGAAGGCACACGTTCTATGTTATATAGACCTGCCCGTCTGAAGGTACAAGTTCTATGTTATATAGACCTGCCCGCCTGAAGGCACAAGTTCTATGTTATATAGGCCTGCCCGTCTGAAGGCACAAGTTCTATGTTATATAGGCCTGCCCGTCTGAAGACACAAGTTCTATGTTATATAGGCCTGCCCGCCTGAAGGCACAAGTTCTATGTTATATAGACCTGCCCGTCTGAAGGTACAAGTTCTATGTTATATAGACCTGCCCGCCTGAAGGCACAAGTTCTATGTTATATAGGCCTGCCCGTCTGAAGGCACAAGTTCTATGTTATATAGGCCTGCCCGCCTGAAGGCACAAGTTCTATGTTATATAGGCCTGCCCGCCTGAAGGCACAAGTTCTATGTTATATAGACCTGCCCGCCTGAAGGTACAAGTTCTATGTTATATAGGCCTGCCCGCCTGAAGGCACAAGTTCTATGTTATATAGGCCTGCCCGCCTGAAGGTACAAGTTCTATGTTATATAGACCTGCCCGTCTGAAGACACAAGTTCTATGTTATATAGGCCTGCCCGCCTGAAGGCACAAGTTCTATGTTATATAGGCCTGCCCGCCTGAAGGTACAAGTTCTATGTTATATAGGCCTGCCCGCCTGAAGGTACAAGTTCTATGTTATATAGGCCTGCCCGTCTGAAGGCACAAGTTCTATGTTATATAGGCCTACCCGCCTGAAGGTACAAGTTCTATGTTATATAGGCCTGCCCGCCTGAAGGCACAAGTTCTATGTTATATAGGCCTGCCCGCCTGAAGGTACAAGTTCTATGTTATATAGACCTGCCCGTCTGAAGACACAAGTTCTATGTTATATAGACCTGCCCGCCTGAAGGTACAAGTTCTATGTTATATAGGCCTGCCCGCCTGAAGGTACAAGTTATATGTTATATAGGCCTGTCCGCCTGAAGGTACAAGTTCTATGTTATATAGGCCTGCCCGTCTGAAGGCACAAGTTCTATGTTATATAGGCCTGCCCGTCTGAAGGCACAAGTTCTATGTTATATAGGCATGCCCGTCTGAAGGTACAAGTTCTATGTTATATAGACCTGCCCGCCTGAAGGTACAAGTTCTATGTTATATAGACCTGCCCGCCTGAAGGTACAAGTTCTATGTTATATAGGCCTGCCAGTCTGAAGGCACAAGTTCTATGTTATATAGGCCTGCCCGTCTGAAGGCACAAGTTCTATGTTATTTAGGCATGCCCGTCTGAAGGTACAAGTTCTATGTTATATAGACCTGCCCGCCTGAAGGTACAAGTTGTATGTTATATAGACCTGCCCGCCTGAAGGTACAAGTTCTATGTTATATAGGCATGCCCGTCTGAAGGTACAAGTTCTATGTTATATAGACCTGCCCGCCTGAAGGCACAAGTTCTATGTTATATAGGCCTACCCGCCTGAATGTACAAGTTCTATGTTATATAGGCATGCCCGTCTGAAGGTACAAGTTCTATGTTATATAGGCCTGCCCGCCTGAAGGTACAAGTTCTATGTTATATAGACCTGCCCGCCTGAAGGCACAAGTTCTATGTTATATAGACCTGCCCGCCTGAAGGCACAAGTTCTATGTTATATAGGCCTGCCCGCCTGAAGACACAAGTTCTATGTTATATAGGCCTGCCCGCCTGAAGACACAAGTTCTATGTTATATAGGCCTGCCCGCCTGAAGGCACACGTTCTATGTTATATAGACCTGCCCGCCTGAAGGTACAAGTTCTATGTTATATAGGCCTACCCGCCTGAAGGCACAAGTTCTATGTTATATAGGCCTGCCCGCCTGAAGGCACAAGTTCTATGTTATATAGACCTGCCCGCCTGAAGGTACAAGTTCTATGTTATATAGACCTGCCCGTCTGAAGGCACACGTTCTATGTTATATAGACCTGCCCGTCTGAAGGCACAAGTTCTATGTTATATAGGCCTGCCCGTCTGAAGGTACAAGTTCTATGTTATATAGGCCTGCCCGTCTGAAGACACAAGTTCTATGTTATATAGACCTGCCCGCCTGAAGGCACAAGTTCTATGTTATATAGACCTGCCCGCCTGAAGGTACAAGTTCTATAGGCCTGCCCGCCTGAAGGTACAAGTTCTATGTTATATAGGCCTGCCCGCCTGAAGGCACAAGTTCTATGTTATATAGGCCTGCCCGCCTGAAGGTACAAGTTCTATGTTATATAGACCTGCCCGCCTGAAGGCACAAGTTCTATGTTATATAGGCCTGACCGCCTGAAGGCACCTGTTGAGCCCGGCACGGTTCATTCTAGGTAAGAATGTTTGGGAGAATTGAGAAAGCGCGTGATCGCTTCCTTAAATGGTGTTCTTTAATATACTTCTGCAAAATAGGGTAAAAATGCACAGTACAACCATTAAATACAACATTTGAATAGAAGGAGTGCTTTATAATGCGCCAGTGTATCTTACTAGACCAGATTGAAAATCGTAAAAACCAAAAACAGAGGGCGAAGTCAGGGTCCCTAGGGCGACAATTTCGCTCACATCGCCCTCTAAACTGATCCCTGTGTTGAGGCATATATATATATTTATGTATATTTATTTTTTCAGTTATTTTATTTAATTTGTTTATTTTTATATACGAGGGATGTTCAAAAAGTTCGCGGAAAGTGCTTATAAAATCTTTATTTGTCTTCTATATGACTTGAAATTTAACATAGTGAACCCTTTTTATATTCCTAATTGATTTACTGAAAAACGGCACTGTATTCATAATAATGTTATTTGTATCGTTACTACAGTAATGTCCATCGACCGTCACCGGATCACTTTTCGTATTTTAACCAATTGTTTTGAAAATTGTTACCACTTTACATGTTCATTACTTTTGTATGCGCTAATTGATTTTCTCAAAAATTACATCACGTCCACATACGGTTCCCGTACATTCATACTGTGACGTCAGTAGACTATTACGACGTCATTTGTGACGTCAATACATGTTCAACGTGCGCACCGTCTATTAGCAGACCGGATTCACATCACGATGTCGTTAGAACAGCGCTACGCAATAAAATGTTGTGTTTTGCAAAAGAAAACTAAATCAGAAACTGTGACTGATATTACGAAATCATATGTTGAAAAGGCTTTGAAGAAAACTGCAATATATAAGTGGTACAACAGATTCAGCGACGGCGTCGATTTACCTAACGACGTAAAACGAGACGGACGTCCTGCAACGTCGAAAAACGATAAAATCATTTGTAGGGCCAAATCCATTCTGGATTCGGATAGACGTATACGTGTCAGGGATTTAGCTAATAAATTAGATATTTCAACGGGAAGTGCGTATTCTATAGTTACGGATAAGTTGAATATGCGTCGTGTTGCAGCTAGATGGGTACCTCGGTTACTTTCAAGCGAACACAAAGAGAAAGGAATGGCGGCGGCTTCACACTATCTACAGAACTTTCGTAAAGAAGACATGAGATATTTAAATGAAATAGTGACAGTTGATGAAACATGGGTATCAACGTCGTCAGTTTGGAAAACACCGGCATACCCATCACCACAGAAGGCACGTGTCGTCCGCTCAGCGAAGAAGCAGATGTTTATCGTATTCTACGACGTGCGAGGTGTTGTCCTAACTCATGCCGTACATGTGTGGACTACAATTACCTCCAAGTACTATTCAAAGGTATGTACAGTACAATCTATATGATTTATACATTATTTTCTCCTTTGTTTGCCTCACAAATGGGCGGGTTGTGATATTTTTGCAATTGCCTTTCAGGTGTTGAGCAGAAATTTCATAGCAGCGATGAGAAAGAAGCGACCTGGGCTCTTAAATGACTACCTTCTGCATCAAGACAATGCTCCTAGTCACAAGTCTGCATACACACAGGCGATGATGGATAAGTTGAATATGAAAACTGTGGATCACCCGCCCTACTCATCCAATTTGGCACCAAATGACTTTTATCTATTCCCTACTTTGAAAGCTGAACTTCGCGGCTGACGAATGGGCACGATAGAGGAAATTCAAAACACTGTCTGTTCCGTTTTTAAAAGCATCCCGGAAGATAGTTTCAGAAGATCATTTCTAACATGGGTGCATAGATGGGAGAAATGTTTGCGGTACAAGGGCGAGTATTTTGAGAAGATGTGACATTGAAGTAAGGAAATTTGAGAATGAGGTGACGTTAATTAATTACTCGTATTTTGACGTTGATCCGGTCACACTGTGTAGGCATTGCATTACTAAAACTATGGTAACTCCTTCATTTTTAAAGATACTATGGTGAACTCTTTCCTACAAGTTGAAAAGAGGTGTATGTATATCGGTATTAATTATAATGATTAAAACTGTATTGTTAAAAAAGTTATAAGCACTTTCCGCGAACTTCTAGAACCCCCCTCGTATATATTATTGCGGCTTGCCATTCCGCTCCAAGAACAACTGTAACATATTAGTAACAAGAAAATATTGATACTAAGCTTGTAAGTAACCAGATTAACCCACAGGCGAACATGTTTTATAGTATAATTAGAACTAAACAAATGTTTTGGGATTTAACGTCGCACAAACAGCTTAGTTCTCAGCTATTATTGATATTTTAATTGAATTTTCCCCTCAGATTTTGGAAATGAGATACCGGTACATTAGATTTTTTTAGATACATCCCTGGTATTTCTATTACCTCCCTTGGCAGATAAATTCCGATTTATCCCGAGACGAAAATAGGTCCTTTTAGTTTTATTCCTTTGTTTTTATTGTTGTTCCTTACCCATATGTTGCGGTGTGATTTTATCAAAATTATGTTAATTAATTATTAATAATTTTTTACAAATAATAACCCAATGTATATACTGTAGGATATGTGTTGGGATACAGTAATTTAATAATTATAAGATGAGAAAGTAAATGAAAATTGCTAGCTTGCTGTGCAAAGGAAACAATGATAAAAACAGAGGAAACAACGATAAAAACAAAGGAAAAAACTAAATAGGATCTATCTACTTTTAGGGAAGCAAGTTTTAACAACTTATATTAATCACTCTCGTTGGCTCGGATGAAAGCGTATATGTGGTCATTCATGTGGGAGGCAAACCGGAGTACCCAGAGAAAACCTACCTGTCCGATCTGGCGACCACCGTACCATCTTACATACTTCCCTGTCCGAGGATCAAACCCGGGTCGCATTGGTGAGAAGCGAGCGCGCTAACCACTGCGCTAATCGGATAGCCTATACATAAGTAGATATATTAATGCTCACCTTGCTTGCCAGGCCATTCACAACCAGGTAGTGTACACAATTTCTGCCAATAAGGCAACGAAAAATAGGTCCTGTAATAATATATATCCTGGGGGAATTCGTTATAGCGCAGTGGTAGTGCATTTGCTTCAGGTGTGGAAAGGTCCGGAGTTCGAGCCCAGCTGTAGCTGTTACGATTGTGCCCTTAGGCAAGGCACTTAAATTCCACATTGCCTCTTCTCTTGTCCTCATGGCGATGGATTTCATCACGAAGTAGGTCTCGAGAGCGATTTATCAAATTGTGTACAGGGCTCAAGCTATGAAGTCTCGAGAGCGATTTATCTAATTTTGTACCGGGCTCAAGCTATGAAGTCTCGAGAGCGATTTATCTAATTTTGTACAGGGCTCAAGCTATGAAGTCTCGAGAGCGATTTATCTAATTTTGTACAGGGCTCAAGCTATGAAGTCTCGAGAGCGATTTATCTAATTTTGTACAGGGCTCAAGCTATGAAGTCTCGAGAGCGATTTATCTAATTTTGTACAGGGCTCAAGCTATGAAGTCTCGAGAGCGATTTATCTAATTTTGTACAGGGCTCAAGCTATGAAGTCTCGAGAGCGATTTATCTAATTTTGTACAGGGCTCAAGCTATGAAGTCTCGAGAGCGATTTATCTAATTTTGTACAGGGCTCAAGCTATGAAGTCTCGAGAGCGATTTATCTAATTTTGTACCGGGCTCAAGCTAGACCCAACTATTTGGGATAAGTGAGAAAGCGCGCGATTGCGTCATCTAATGGTATTATTTAATCAACTTCAACATAATAGGGTTAAAATGTAAAATAATTCTGACCCTAAAATACAATATCTGAATGGAAGGAGTGCTTTATAATGTATTTTACTGGACAATATTTTGTCTGAAAATTGTAAAAAAAAAATTAAATATTTTAAGGAGAAGTGGTGCTTCCAAGAACTTGTTTTGCAAACTAAGAAAACTAAGAAAAATATGCAAATATGCAAATGTATTTTGACTATGTATACATTGTATGTATTTATTCCAATAGGCCTGGAAACATCCCTGGTCCAATGGTAGAGCGTCAAATTTGGAATAGAGTGGTCACAGGTTCAATGCTCTCTCATGGCATGTATGTATTGTATTGTCCTTGAGCAAGGCACCTCACACACATTGTTTAGTACTGGGGAATGTTGTATGATCTTTCATAAGCCTGAGAACAGGCGTCGATATATTTTGCATGGTCACTAAATAAATATAGTTTAACACTGAGACTATTAATTGGGCCGTATCAATGTGTCATTTTGACAGAAGTTAAAAAGTGAAAATCGACAGACTGGAACACAGGCTAGTCTTTCATGTAAACATATCTCTAACGACAAAGCACTGGAATATATATATACAGGTAGAGATATGGATATTTTGGAATATATATACAGGTAGAGATATGGATATTTTGGAATATATATACAGGTAGAGATATGGATATTTTGGAATATATACAGGTAGAGATATGGATATTTTGGAATATATATACACAGGTACAGATATGGATAGTTTGGAATATATATACAGGTAGAGATATGGATATTTTGGAATATATATATACAGGTAGAGATATGGATATTTTGGAATATATATACAGGTAGAGATATGGATATTTGGAATATATATACAGGTAGAGATACGGATATTTTGGAATATATATACAGGTACAGATATGGATATTTTGGAATATATATACAGGTACATATATGGATATTTGGAATATATATACACAGGTACAGATATGGATATTTGGAATATATATACAGGTACAGATATGGATATTTTGGAATATATATACACAGGTACAGATATGGATATTTTGTAATATATATACAGGTACAGATATGGATATTATGGAATATATATATACAGGTACAGATATGGATATTTGGAATATATATACAGGTAGAGATATGGATATTTGGAATATATATACAGGTAGAGATATGGATATTTGGAATATATATACACAGGTACAGATATGGATATTTTGGAATATATATATATATACAGGTAGAGATACAGATATTATGGAATATATATACAGGTAGAGATATGGATATTTGGAATATATATACAGGTAGAGATATGGATATTTGGAATATATATACACAGGTACAGATATGGATATTTTGGAATATATATACACAGGTACAGATATGGATAGTTTGGAATATATATACAGGTAGAGATATGGATATTTGGAATATATATATACAGGTAGAGATATGGATATTTGGAATATATATATATATACAGGTAGAGATACAGATATTATGGAATATATATACAGGTAGAGATATGGATATTTGGAATATATATACAGGTAGAGATATGGATATTTGGAATATATATACACAGGTACAGATATGGATATTTTGGAATATATATACACAGGTACAGATATGGATAGTTTGGAATATATATACAGGTAGAGATATGGATATTTGGAATATATATATACAGGTAGAGATATGGATATTTGGAATATATATACACAGGTACATATATGGATATTTTGGAATATATATATATACAGGTAGAGATACAGATATTATGGAATATATATACAGGTACAGATATGGATATTTGGAATATATATATATATACACAGGTACAGATATGGATATTTTGTAATATATATATATACAGGTACAGATATGGATATTTTGGAATATATATACAGGTAGAGATATGGATATTTGGAATATATATACAGGTAGAGATATGGATATTTGGAATATATATACAGGTAGAGATATGGATATTTGGAATATATATACAGGTAGAGATATGGATATTTGGAATATATATATATACAGGTACAGATATGGATATTTTGGAATATATATTGTCGCAAACCTCTCTTTCTTCTTATGTGTATTTTCCAATATCAATGCTCTAACCAGGGTCTATCCTATCGTAGACTCGCTGGAGTTGTCTAATGGGTTTCTCTACTTTCCTTCATTAATTATTTGTAACTCAACACAGTCTATCATTTTCCTGTATAATATAATTTACAACAATCGCCTTTATTTTATATCTATACATGTATCATATCATATCATATCATCGTGATATCTCGTATCTTATTATTCTGGTTTTCTGTCTAGTTAAAGGTGAGTTTGTGTAAATAATGTTTTGAAATGTTTTTATTTAACTGACTGCAAGTTTAAGTATGCTGGTGATGTTTTGTGTTTACAAAAAAATCATGTACCGTCAGCATCTCTGATATCGGCCCTCACCTGTTTTCGGCCTTTGTTTATTCACGCTCTAAATAAAGATGTTTTAGTACTTATGGGGTTCACATATTACTTATCAAATAGCAAACGGAGCGTAAACCAGATACATATTCACATTTTAATTGAAAGTATGCAAATGTTGATGTTTTCATTAATCCCATTTATGTGTAGCCTAAAAATCCCTTAAGCAGAGGTATATATAAAGAAATATGAGTTTGGTTTTGTAAAATTCATTTTGAATTTCATAATTTCACGTCTGCTCAGGAAGGTCACGTGATAGTTATGAGACAATGTCATAATTCGCATTTTAAAATTTAAAAAACGTAAAACACGCACGCACGCACCCACGCACGTACACACGCACGCACCCACGCACGCACGTACACACGCACGTACACACGCACGTACACACGCACGTACACACGCACGCACACACGCACGTACACACGCACGTACACACGCACGTACACACGCACGTACACACGCACGTACACACGCACGTACACACGCACGTACACACGCACGTAAACACGCACGTACACACGCACGTACACACGCACGTACACACGCACGTACACACGCACGTACACACGCACGTACACACGCACGTACACACGCACGTACACACGCACGTACACACGCACGTACACACGCACGTACACACGCACGTACACACGCACGTACACACGCACGTACACACGCACGTACACACAACGTACACACGCACGTACACACGCACGTACACACGCACGTACACACGCACGTACACACGCACGTACACACGCACGTACACACGCACGCACGTACACACGCACGCACGTACACACGCACGCACGTACACACGCACGCACGTACACACGCACGCACGTACACACGCACGCACGTACACACGCACGCACGTATACACGCACGTACACACGCACGTACACACGCACGTATACACGCACGTATACACGCACGTACACACGCACGTACACACACACGTACACACGCACGTACACACGCACGCACACATGCACGTACACACGCACGTACACACGCACGTACACACGCACGTACACACGCACGTACACACGCACGTACACACGCACGTACACACGCACGTACACACGCACGTACACACGCACGTACACACGCACGTACACACGCACGTACACACGCACGTACATACGCACGTACACACGCACACACACACACACACACACGCACGTACACACGCACACACACACACACGCACGTACACACGCACGTACATACGCACGCACACACGCACGTACACACGCACGTACACACGCACGTACACACGCACACACACACGCACGTACACACGCACACACACACGCACGTACACACGCACGTACACACGCACGTACACACGCACGTACACACACGCACGTACACACGCACGTACACACGCATGTACACACGCACACACACACACACGCACGTACACACGCACGTACACACGCACGTACACACGCACGTACACACGCACGTGCACACACACATACATGATGTGCTGATGTATCAAGTATTTGTATTTGGAGGTGAAATCTGTCACTTAATAACATTTATGAACTGTGAAATGTAAAATCGTATATTTTGTATTTTGAAAATTCCGAAAAGTCATTGATTGACATTCCCATTAATATGTTAGCCATCACAGGGTGTACTCGAGACTGCTACAGCTGATATACAGATACGGTTAAATGAATTACAAGCAGAATATTTAAATTAATTAATTACTACAACCTGAAGGGACAAACTGAAATCAGAGAATTGGACAAAACTGAAACCCCTTCAAAGCCATGCGTTCCAAACAATGACATTCGAATAAATACACAAGGACCACCATTGCTTGATAGAACAATTAAACTAAATATTTGAAAAAGGAAACGAGCATACCGTAAAGCAAAACACGCACAATCTCAGCATCATTGGAACAAGTTCAGACAAATAAGAAACGCAACGGTAACACTAATTAAGGACAAACAATAAATTAGTATCTAACCTGAAAGTATATGTGTTACAACATGAATCGGACATGGATTGGCGTTATGGCAATGCCTTATTTATTTACCATTTGCATAATTTTCTTAAATGGTACAATACTTTCTTTGCAGAATGGCACAGAATCTAATTAACAATATATATTCTTACACATGAATACACATAAATGAAAAAAGTCACAAAATGTAAACTTCAGGACCCTTGATAGTGATCTCCAGAAAATTACATACATGTTTAATCAGTGGCTTGTGAATTTTAATCCGAATAAAACAGAAGTAGTGTTTAGTGAATTGTATGCGCATAGGCAAATAGCCTGAATGTTCTATGTAAAAACCATGTCTATGGTTACTGTTACCATAGCAGCACAATTGATTATATGATATGTTGCAATGCAATGAACGAGTTTTTGCATTTTATTGGTCGATCAAGATCTCGTATATTTTATATTTTACTGATATGTATTCCTATATATCTGATAATTTAAATAGTTGTGTTGTCTGTCTAGAATCTACTGATATTGTATGTATGTGTTGATAACCATGACTCAATTTCCCTCGTATATATTAGACTCTACTGGTATGGTGTGTATATATCTGAAAACAATTTCCCTCGTCTAATGTAGGCTCTACCCGTATGGTGTGCATATATCCGATAACTTTAAATCAATTTCCCTCGTCTAAAGTAGGCTCTACTGGTATGGTGTGTATATATCCGATAACTTTAAATCAATTCCCCTCGTCTAATGTAGGCTCTACTGTTATGGTAAAGTATATATATGATAACTTTAAATCAAGTCCCCTCGTCTAAGGTAGGCTCTTCTCGTATGGTGTGTATATATCCGATAACTTTATATCAATTCCCCTCGTCTATTGTAGGCTCTACTGGTATGGTCTGTATATATATGATAACTCTAAACCAATATCCCTCGTCTAATGTAGACTCTACTGGTATGGTAAAGTATATATATGATAACGTTAAATCAAGTCCCCTCGTCTAATATAGGCTCTACTGGTATGGTAAAGTATATATATGATAACTTTAAACCAATTTCCCTCGTCTAATGTAGGCTCTACTGGTATGGTAAAGTATATATATGATAACTTTAAACCAATTTCACTCGTCTAATGTAGGCTCTACTGGTATGGTAAAGTATATATATGATAACTTTAAACCAATTTCCCTCGTCTAATGTAGGCTCTACTGGTATGGTAAAGTATATATATGATAACTTTAAATCAAGTCCCCTCGTCTAATGTAGGCTCTACTGGTATGGTATAGTATATATATGATAAGTTTAATCAAATTTCCCTACTCTAATGTAGGCTCGACTGGTATGGTATAGTATATATATATGATAACTTTAAACAAATATCCCTCGTCTAATGTAGGCTCTACTGGTATGGTAAAGTATATATATGATAACTTTAAACCAATTTCCCTCGTCTAAAGTATGCTCTACTGGTATGGTAAAGTATATATCTTATCAATTTAAACCAATTTCCCTCGTCTAATGTAGGCTCTACTCGTATGATGTGTATATATCCGATAACTTTAAATCAATTCCCCTCGTCTAATGTAGGCTTTACTAGTATGGTCTGTATATATATCATAACTTTAAACCAATTTCCCTCGTCTATTGTAGGCTCTACTGGTATTGTAAAGTATATATATGATAACTTTAAATCAAGTCCCCTGGTCTAATGTGGGCTCTACTGGTATGGTAAAATATATATATGATAACTTTAAACCAATTTCCCTCGTCTAATGTATGCTCTATTGGTATGGTAACGTATATATATGATAACTGTAAATCAAGTCCCCTGGTCTAATGTGGGCTCTACTGGTATGGTAAAGTATATATATGATAACTTTAAACCAATTTCCCTCGTCTAATGTAGGCTCTACTGGTATGGTATAGTATATATATGATAACTTTAAACAAATTTCCCTCGTCTAATGTAGGCTCTACTGGTATGGTAAAGTATATATATGATAACATTAAACCAATTTCCCTCGTCTAATGTAGGCTCTATTGGTATGGTAAAGTATATATATGATAACTTTAAACCAATTTCCCTCGTCTAATCTAGGCTCTACTGGTATGGTGTGTATATATCTGATAACTTTAAACCAATTTCCCTCATCTAATGTATGCTCTACTGGTATGGTAAAGTATATATATGATAACTTTAAATCAACTCCCCTCGTCTAATGTAGGCACTACTGGTATGGTAAAGTATATATATGATCATTTTAAACCAATATCCCTCGTCTAATGTAGGCTCTACTTGTATGGTGTGTATATATCTGATAACTTTAAAACAATTACCCTCGTCTCATGTAGGCTCTACTGGTATGGTAAAGTATATATATGATAACTTTAAATCAAGTGCCCTCGTCTAATCTAGGCTCTACTGGTATGGTAAAGTATATATATGATAACTTTAAACCAATTTCCGTCGTCTAATGTAGGCTCTACTGGTATGGTAAAGTATATATATGATAACTTTAAATCAAGTCCCCTGGTCTAATGTAGGCTCTACTGGTATGGTAAAGTATATATATGATAACTTTAAACCAATTTCCCTCGTCTAATGTATGCTCTATTGGTATGGTAACGTATATATATGATAACTTTAAATCAAGTCCCCTGGTCTAATGTGGGCTCTACTGGTATGGTAAAGTATATATATGATAACTTTAAACCAATTTCCCTATTCTAATGTAGGCTCTACTGGTATGGTATAGTATATATATGATAACTTTAAACAAATTTCCCTCGTCTAATGTAGGCTCTACTGGTATGGTAAAGTATATATATGATAACATTAAACCAATTTCCCTCGTCTAATGTAGGCTCTATTGGTATGGTAAAGTATATATATGATAACTTTAAACCAATTTCCCTCGTCTAATCTAGGCTCTACTGGTATGGTGTGTATATATCTGATAACTTTAAACCAATTTCCCTCGTCTAATGTATGCTCTACTGGTATGGTAAAGTATATATATGATAACATTAAATCAACTCCCCTCGTCTAATGTAGGCACTACTGGTATGGTAAAGTATATATATGATCATTTTAAACCAATATCCCTCGTCTAATGTAGGCTCTACTTGTATGGTGTGTATATATCTGATAACTTTAAAACAATTACCCTCGTCTAATGTAGGCTCTACTGGTATGGTAAAGTATATATATGATAACTTTAAATCAAGTGCCCTCGTCTAATCTAGGCTCTACTGGTATGGTAAAGTATATATATGATAACTTTAAACCAATTTCCGTCGTCTAATGTAGGCTCTACTGGTACGGTAAAGTATATATATGATAACTTTAAATCAAGTCCCCTGGTCTAATGTAGGCTCTACTGGTATGGTAAAGTATATATATGATAACTTTAAATCAAGTCCCCTGGTCTAATGTAGGCTCTACTGGTATGGTAAAGTATATATATGATAACTTTAAATCAAGTCCCCTGGTCTAATGTGGGCTCTACTGGTATGGTAAAGTATATATATGATAACTTTAAACCAATTTCCCTCGTCTATTGTATGCTCTATTGGTAAGGGAAAGTATATATATGATAACTTTAAACCAATTTCCCTCGTCTAATGTAGGCTCTATTTGTATGGTGTGTATATATATGATAACTTTAAACCAAGTTCCCTCGTCTAATGTATGCTCTACTGCTATGGTAAAGTATATATATGATAACTTTAAATCAAGTCCCCTCGTCTAATGTATGCTCTACTGGTATGGCAAAGTATATATATGATCATTTTAAACCAATTTCCCTCGTCTAATGTAGGATCTACTTGTATGGTGTGTATATATCTGATAACTTTAAAACAATTTCCCTCTTCTAAGGTAGGCTCTACTGGTATGGTAAAGTATATATATGATAACATTAAATCAAGTGCCCTCGTCTAATCTAGGCTCTACTGGTATGGTAAAGTATATATATGATAACTTTAAACCAATTTCCGTCGTCTAATGTACGCTCTACTGGTATGGTGTGTATATATCCGATAACTTTATATCAATTCCACTCGTCTATTGTAGGCTCTACTGGTATGGTCTGTATATATATGATAACTATAAACCAATATCCCTCGTCTAAGGTAGACTCTACTGGTATGGTAAAGTATATATATGATAACGTTAAATCAAGTCCCCTCGTCTAATGTAGGCTCTACTGGTATGGTAAAGTATATATATGATAACTTTAAACCAATTTCCCTCGTCTAATGTAGGCTCTACTGGTATGGTAAAGTATATATATGATAACTTTAAACCAATTTCCCTCGTCTAATGTAGGCTCTACTGGTATGGTAAAGTATATATATGATAACTTTAAACCAATTTCCCTCGTCTAATGTAGGCTCTACTGGTATGGTAAAGTATATATATGATAATTTAAATCAAGTCCCCTCGTCTAATGTAGGCTCTACTGGTATGGTATAGTATATATATGATAAGTTTAAACAAATTTCCCTCGTCTAATGTAGGCTCGACTGGTATGGTATAGTATATATATATGATAACTTTAAACAAATTTCGCTCGTCTAATGTAGGCTCTACTGGTATGGTAAAGTATATATATGATAACTTTAAACCAATTTACCTCGTCTAATGTAGGCTCTACTGGTAGGGTAAATTATATATATGATAATTTTAAATCAAGTCCCCTGGTCTAATGTAGGCTCTACTGGTATGGTAAAGTATATATATGATAACTTTAAATCAAGTCCCCTGGTCTAATGTGGGCTCTACTGGTATGGTAAAGTATATATATGATAACTTTAAACCAATTTCCCTCGTCTAATGTATGCTCTACTGGTATGGTATAGTATATATATGATAACTCTAAATCAAGTCCCCTCGTCTAATGTAGGCTCTACTGGTATGGTAAAGTATATATATGATAACTTTAAATCAATTTCCCTCGTCTAATGTAGATTCTACTGGTATGGTATAGTATATATATGATAACTTTAAACACATTTCCCTCGTCTAATGTAGGCTATACTCGTATGGTGTGTATATATCCGATAACTTTAAATCAAGTCCACTCGTCTAATGTAGGCTCTACTGGTATGTTGTGTATATATCTGATAACTTTAAACCAATTTCCCTCGTCTATTGTAGGCTCTACTGGTATTGTAAAGTATATATATGATAACTTTAAATCAAGTCCCCTGGTCTAATGTGGGCTCTACTGGTATGGTAAAATATATATATGATAACTTTAAACCAATTTCCCTCGTCTAATGTATGCTCTATTGGTATGGTAACGTATATATATGATAACTTTAAACCAATTTCCCTCGTCTAATGTAGGCTCTACTGGTATGGTATAGTATATATATGATAACTTTAAACAAATTTCCCTCGTATAATGTAGGCTCTACTGGTATGGTAAAGTATATATATGATAACTTTAAACCAATTTCCCTTGTCTAATGTAGGCTCTATTGGTATGGTAAAGTATATATATGATAACTTTAAACCAATTTCCCTCGTCTAATCTAGGCTCTACTGGTATGGTAAAGTATATATATGATAACTTTAAACCAATTTCCCTCGCCTAATGTAGGCTCTATTTGTATGGTGTGTATATATCTGATAACTTTAAACCAATTTCCCTCGTCTAATGTATGCTCTACTGGTATGGTAAAGTATATATATGATAACATTAAGTCAACTCCCCTCGTCTAATGTAGGCACTACTGGTATGGTAAAGTATATATATGATCATTTTAAACCAATATCCCTCGTCTAATGTAGGCTATACTTGTATGGTGTGTATATATCTGATAACTTTAAAACAATTACCCTCGTCTAATGTAGGTTCTACTGGTATGGTAAAGTATATATATGATAACATTAAATCAAGTGCCCTCGTCTAAGCTAGGCTCTACTGGTATGGTAAAGTATATATATGATAACTTTAAACCAATTTCCGTCGTCTAATGTAGGCTCTACTGGTATGGTAAAGTATATATATGATAACTTTAAATCAAGTCCCCTGGTCTAATGTAGGCTCTACTGGTATGGTAAAGTATATATATGATAACTTTAAATCAAGTCCCCTGGTCTAATGTAGGCTCTACTGGTATAGTAAAGTATATATATGATACTTTAAATCAAGTCCCCTGGTCTAATGTGGGCTCTACTGGTATGGTAAAGTATATATATGATAACTTTAAACCAATTTCCCTCGTCTAATGTATGCTCTATTGGTATGGTAAAGTATATATATGATAACTTTAAACCAATTTCCCTAGTCTAATGTAGGCTATATTTGTATGGTGTGTATATATATGATAACTTTAAACCAAGTTCCCTCGTCTAATTTATGCTCTACTGCTATGGTAAAGTATATATATGATGACTTTAAATCAAGTCCCCTCGTCTAATGTATGCTCTACTGGTATGGTAAGGTATATATATGATCATTTTAAACCAATTTCCCTCGTCTAATGTAGGCTCTACTTGTATGGTGTGTATATATCTGATAACTTTAAAACAATTTCCCTCGTCTAAGGTAGGCTCTACTGGTATGGTAAGGTATATATATGATAACTTTAAATCAAGTCCCATGGTCTAATGTAGGCTCTACTGGTATGGTAAAGTATATATATGATAACTTTAAACCAATTTCCCTCGTCTAAAGTATGCTCTACTGGTATGGTAAAGTATATATCTTATCATTTTAAACCAATTTCCCTCGTCTAATGTAGGCTCTACTCGTATGATGTGTATATATGCGATAACTTTAAATCAAGTCCCCTGGTCTAATGTAGGCTCTACTGGTATGGTAAAGTATATATATGATAACATTAAACCAATTTCCCTCGTCTAATGTAGGATCTATTTGTATGGTGTGTATATATCTGATAAATTTAAACCAATTTCCCTCGTCTAATGTATGCTCTACTGGTATGGGAAAGTATATATATGATCATTTTAAACCAATGTCCCTCGTCTAATGTAGGCTCTACTTGTATGGTGTGTATATATCTGATAACATTAAAACAATTTCCCTCGTCTAATGTAGGCTCTACTGGTATGGTAAAGTATATATATGATAACTTTAAATCAAGTCCCCTGGTCTAACGTAGGCTCTACTGGTATGGTAAAGTATATATATGATAACTTTAAACCAATTTCACTCGTCTAATGTAGACTCTATTTGTATGTTGTGTATATATCTGATAACTTTAAACCAATTTCCCTAGTCTAAAGTATGCACTACTGGTATGGTAAAGTATATATATGATAACTTTAAATCAAGTCCCCTCGTCTAATGTAGGCTCTACTAGTATGGTATAGTATATATATGATAACTTTAAACCAATTTCCCTCGTCTAATGTAGGCTCTACTGGTATGGTATAGTATATATATGATAACTTTAAACACATTTCCCTCGTCTAATGTAGGCTTCACTCGTATGGTGTGTATATATCCGATAACTTTAAATCAAGTCCCCTCGTCTAATGTAGGCTCTACTGGTATGTTGTGTATATATCTGATAACTTTAAACCAATTTCCCTCGTCTATTGTAGGCTCTACTGGTATTGTAAAGTATATATATGTCAACTTTAAATAAAGTCCCCTCGTCTAATGTAGGCACTACTGGTATGGTAAAGTATATATATGATTACTTTAAACCAATATCCCTCGTCTAATGTAGGCTCTACTGGTATGGTAAGGTATATATATGATAACTTTAAACCAATTTCCCTCGTCTAATGTAGGCTCTACTGGTATGGTAAAGTATATATATGATAACGTTAAATCAATTCCCCTGGTCTAATGTAGGCTCTACTGGTATGGTAAAGTATATATATAATAATTTTAAACCAATGTCTCTCGTCTAATGTAGGCACTATTTGTATATTGTGTATATATCTAATAACTTTAAACCAATTTCGCTCGTCTAATTTATGCTCTATTGGTATGGTAAAGTATATATATGATAACTTTAAATCAAATCCCCTCGTCTAATGTAGGCTCTACTGGTATGGTATAGTATATATATGATAACTTTAAACAAATTTCCCTCGTCTAATGTAGGCTCTACTGGTATGGTAAAGTATATATATGATAACTTTAAACCAATTTTCCTCGTGTAATGTAGGCTATACTGGTGTAGTAAAGTATATATATGATAACTTTAAACCAATTTCCCTCGTCTAATTTAGGCTACATTTGTATGGTGTGTATATATCTGATAACTTTAAAACAATTTCCCTCGTCTAATCTAGGCTCTACTTGTATGGTGTGTATATATCCGATAACTTTAAACTAATTTCCCTCGTCTAATGTAGGCTCTACTGGTATGGGAAAGTATATATATGATAACTTTAAATCAAGTCCCCTCGTCTAATCTAGGCTCTACTGGTATGGTAAGGTATATATATGATAACTTTAAACCAATTTCCCTTGTCTAATATAGGCTCTATTGGTATGGTAAAGTATATATATGATAACTTTAAACCAATTTCCATCGTCTAATGTAGGCTCTATTTGTATGGTGTGTATATATCTGATAACTTTAAACCAATTTCCCTCGTCTAAAGTATGCTCTACTGGTATGGTAAAGTATATATCTTATCATTTTAAACCAATTTCCCTCGTCTAATGTAGGCTCTACTCATATGATGTGTATATATCCGATAACTTTAAATCAATTCCCCTCGTCTAATGTAGGCTTTACTGGTATGGTCTGTATATATATGATAACTTTAAATCAAGTCCCCTCGTCTAATGTAGGCTCTACTGGTATGTTGTATATATATCTGATAACTTTAAACCAATTTTCCTCGTCTATTGTAGGCTCTACTGGTATTGGAAAGTATATATATGATAACTTTAAATCAAGTCCCCTCGTCTAATGTAGGCACTACTGGTATGGTAAAGTATATATATGATAACTTTAAACCATTTTCCATCGTCTAATGTAGGCTCTACTGGTAAGGTATAGTATATATATGATAACTTTAAACAAATTTCCCTCGTCTAATGTAGGCTCTACTGGTATGGTAAAATATATATATGATAACTTTAAACCAATTTCCCTCGTCTAATGTAGGCTCTATTGGTATGGTAAAGTATATATATGATAACTTTAAACCAATTTCCCTTGTCTAATATAGGCTCTACTGGTATGGTAAAGTATATATATGATAACTTTAAATCAAGTCCCCTGTTCTAATGTAGGCTCTACTGGTATGGTAAAGTATATATATGATAACTTTAAACCAATTTCCCTCGTCTAATGTAGGCTCTATTTGTATGGTGTGTATATATCTGATAACTTTAAACCAATTTCCCTCGTCTAATGTATGCTCTACTGGTATGGTAAAGTATATATATGATAACTTTAAACCAATTTCCCTCGTCTAATGTAGGCTCTACTGGTATGGTAAAGTATATATACGATAACTTTAAACACATTTCCCTCGTCTAATGTAGGCTCTACTGGTATGGTAAAGTATATATATGATAACTTTAAATCAAGTCCCCTCATCTAATCTAGGCTCTACTGGTATCGTAAAGTATATATATGATAACTTTAAATCAAGGCCCCTCGTCTAATGTAGGCTCTACTGGTATGGTCTGTATATATATGATAACTCTAAACCAATTTCCCTAGTCTAATGTAGGCTCTACTTGTATGGTGTGTGTATATCTGATAACTTTAAACCAATTTCCCTCGTCTAATGTAGGCTCTACTGGTATGGTGTGTATATATCTGATAACTTTAAACCAATTTCCCTCGTCTAATGTAGGCTCTACTGGTATGGTGTGTATATATCCGATAACTTTAAACCATATTCACTCGTCTAATCTAGGCTCTACTGACTGGTATGGTGTGTATATATCCGATAACTTTAAACCATATTCACTCGTCTAATCTAGGCTCTACTGGTATGGTATAGTATATATCTAATCATTTTAAACCAATTTCCCTCGTCTAATGTAGGTTCTACTCGTATGGTGTGTATATATCCGATAACTTTAAATCAATTCCCCTCGTCTAAAGTAGGCTCTACTGGTATGGTCTGTATATATATGATAACTCTAAACCAATATCCCTCGTCTAATGTAGACTCTACTGGTATGGTAAAGTATATATATGATAACTTTAAATCAAGTCCCCTCGTCTAATGCAGGCTCTACTGGTATGGTAAAGTATATATCTGATAACTTTAAACCAATTTCCCTCGTCTAATGTAGGCTCTACTGGTATGGTAAAGTATATATATGATAACTTTAAATCAAGTCCCCTCGTCTAATGTAGGCTCTACTGGTATTGTCTTTATATATATGTTTACTTTAAATCAAGCCCCCTCGTCTAATGTAGGCTCTACTGGTATGTTGTGTATATATCTGATAACTTTAAACCAACTTCCCTCGTCTAATGTAGGTTCTACTGATATGATAAAGTATATATATGATAACTTTAAATCAAGTCCTCTCGTCTAATGTAGGCTCTACTGGTATGGTATAGTATATATATGATAACATTAATCCAATTTCCCTCGTCTAATGTAGGCTCTACTGGTATGGTAAAGTATATATATGATAACTTTAAACCAATTTCCCTCGTCTAATGTAGGCTCTACTGGTATAGTAAAGTATATATATGATAACTTTAAATCTAGTCCCCTGGTCTAATGTAGGCTCTACTGGTATGGTAAAGTATATATATGATAACTTTAAACCAATTTCCCTCGTCTAATTTAGGCTCTACTTGTATGGTGTGTATATATCCGATAACTTTAAACTAATTTCCCTCGTCTAATGTAGGCCCTACTTGTATGGTGTGTATATATCCGATAACTTTAAACTAATTTCCCTCGTCTAATGTAGGCTCTACTCGTATGGTGTGTATATATCCGATAACTTCAAACCATATTCACTCATCGAATGTAGGCTCTATTGGTATGGTAAAGTATATATATGATAACTTTAAATCAAGTCCCCACGTCTAATGTAGGCTCTACTGGTATGGTAAAGTATATATATGATAATTCTAAACCAATTTCCCTCGTCTAATGTAGGCTCTACTCGTATGGTGTGTATATATCCGATAACTTTAAATCAAGTCCCATCGTCTAATGTAGGCTCTACTGGTATGGTAAAGTATATATATGATAATTCTAAACCAATTTCCCTCGTCTAATGTAGGCTCTACTGGTATGGTCTGTATATATATGATAACTCTAAACCAATTTCCCTCGTCTAATGTAGGCTCTACTGATATGGTAAAGTATATATATGATAACTTTAAACCAATTTCCATCGTCTAATGTAGGCTCTACTGGTATGGTAAAGTATATATCTGATAACTTTAAATCAAGTCCCCTCGTCTAATGTAGGCTCTACTGGTATGGTTTGTATATACATGATAACTCTAAACCAATTTCCCTCGTCTAATGTAGGCTCTACTGGTATGGTAAAGTATATATATGATAACTTTAAACCAATTTCCATCGTCTAATGTAGGCTCTACTGGTATGGTAAAGTATATATCTGATAACTTTAAACCAATTTCCCTCGTCTAATGTAGGCTCTATCGGTATGGTAAAGTATATATCTGATACGTTAATATGTCATCTTGTTAAACTGTACTGATAGTGCATGTATGTGTTCGGTAAATCAATCACTCTGTTTTTTTTGCAGGATGGCACAAAGCTCCGCAGTCAAGTACGTGTTTCTGGTCCTGTTCTCACTGGCTGTATTGTTAAATACCGCCTACTACTTGTCCTTGACACAGCCACATCACTTGGAGATAGAACCAACGTTGAGTTCGACAAATCAGAGTCCTGGTAAGATATTAGTTTCGAGTATTGATTTGTTTTGATTGTTTTATGTGTTTATAGGTCGCACCAACAGCTTAGGCGACTATACAGTTAATAGTAGTACCGTAAAACCCCTCTAAACAGATCGTCCCCGGACCAGAGGTAAAGTTCGGTTTGGAGGGATTTTCGATTTAGAGGGGTTTTCATAGTTGGGTACATTTCTCCTAAGTTAACAAATCAACTCTGAAAGCCTAGCTATAGTGTGAGACATATTTATTGCTGACAGTTAGTAAATAACTGATTAATTTTAAGTGTACAATATAATAGTATGAAAATAAAATAGCTGACAGTTGTACATTTAAAAGAATAGTTAGTTTCATATTTAGTTTATACACATTTATTTTAGCTCGATTGCGCAACAAGTTCTTTCAACTTATATTAATCACTCTCGAGACCTCATTCCTGATGGAATCTATCGCCATGAAGGAGAGAGAAGAGGCAATGTGGAATTTAAATGCCTTGCCTAAGGGCAAAATCGTAACGGTTCCAGCGGGGCTCGAACTCCGGACGTTTCGCTCATGAAGCGAACGCGTTTCTACTGCGCTATCACGGCTTCCACATAGCAGAGTTCCATATTTGATGAGGACAAATTGCTATCCGGTTTACAGGGGTACATTACAGTTGAAAATGCACATATTGTTTTAAAATATGCTCGGTATTCGCAAAAGAAGAGGTTTTATTACAATGAACAAAGAAGTGAACAATTTAGGACCAAGAAATGTGTTCGGTTTGGAGGGAATTCCAGCTTAGATGGAGGGGTTCAGGTTTTGAGGGGTTTCACTGTAGTAATATTTAATTGCATCTCATCATTTCAAAATAATAAACCTTATGATGACTCTTCCCATCATTTCTACAAGAAATACTAGCTTTATTGTGTGCCCATAGTGTCACTCGCATAGTGGTTAGATTAAACTTTATTAAGTTTACAACGATTGCGAAGCAAGTTCTAAGAACGTATATTAATCAATTCCTTTGGCTCGGATGACAGCGTATTTGTGGTCATTCGTGTGGGAGGAAACCGGAGTACCCGGAGAAAACACACCTGTCCGATCTGGCGACCACCGTACCATCTCACATACTTCCCGTTGCGAGGATCGAACCCGGGTTACATTGGTGAGAAGCGAGCACGCTAACAACTGCGCTAATGGGACAGCCACACATAGTAGTCGATGCCGTATTCATAATGAAAGTATCGATAGATAAGTTGCAAAATGTTGGACCCTGTAATGCTAACTACTGTAAACCTAGGAATAGGGGTAGGTCCTAAAATAGGTTTAGTTGCAACTTGCACAACCTTAAACATTTTCAGACTTCAATATGTTCACCTTGCATTTCGACAGATTTTCAAATTTTGATCTCGATGACATAAAATGTCGTGTAGTACCTCTGTTAATGGTTTCTAGGATGGGGAGTCCATTTCTGGCGTTCTCGTTTGAATACTGGTTCACAGTGAAGACCAAAGCAGAGGTTAATTGTCAAACTTAACAACAGATAAAGAAAAATCACCTCTATTGATTGATTATATGTAAATATATGAACACCGAGAATCATGCCATATTATGAACGGCTTCAGTTCACAACTATGATCGACTGTGATTGAGCAGAGACCAAACTACCGAATCGTATAACTTTGTAAAACATCATAGGGCAAATCGCCAGTTGTTTTACACTTTGCAATAAGCAAGCCAGATGCACGACTGACACTCTCAGAACAGATTTAACAGTATAATCCAAAGGTCGTTGCAAAACAACACCTAATTAAGTATCTCTCTTAACAATATTAATCTCATTCATTGCTCACATGAACCTAAGCTGGGTACAGAAATCTGCCTATGGACGAAAATGCACAACATTACTTTTAGGAATTTACAGTCATATCCAACCATTTAATGAAATATGTAGACTCCGTTAGTAACACAATACCATCAGTATTGATCATAAGACAAACGTTCTCGTCCCCAATAGCGATACCAGTTGTTTCTAAGATATGGTAACAAGTAATTGATGTATGAATTAAACAAAAGAGGTGAAACTATACACCCTGACGTAAACCACATTTGGCACCAAAGAATTCACTCATAAACAGATTAACACTTACACATGATTGTACAGCTGAATACAAAGATGGTAATGCGTCAAACATTTTACCGGATATTCGTTTGTCAGATAAACGTGTCCACAATATATTTCTATAGTAGCATATACACTAAACGTACGTTTGCGTAACTGGTCCTTTATCCTTTATCCTTTGCCTCATACCAAGTACTTAATCTACAGTTCAAAATGGAACAATATGTTTGTACATAATCGGGGCAAGTGAACTTCAGTCTACATCCGCTATGTCGAATTCCGTCGGACCGAACAAATTACTTCAGTCTACATCCGCTATGTCGAATTCCGTCGGACCGAACAAATTACTTCAGTCTACATCCGCTATGTCGAATTCCGTCGGACCGAACAAATTACTTCAGTCTACATCCGCTATGTCGAATTCCGTCGGACCGAACAAATTACTTCAGTCTACATCCGCTATGTCGAATTCCGTCGGACCGAACAAATTACTTCAGTCTACATCCGCTATGTCGAATTCCGTCGGACCGAACAAATTACTTCAGTCTACATCCGCTATGTCGAATTCCGTCGGACCGAACAAATTACTTCAGTCTACATCCGCTATGTCGAATTCCGTCGGACCGAACACATTACTTCAGTCTACATCCTCTATGTCGAATTCCGTCGGACCGAACAAATTACTTCGACATAAAGCTAAAATCTTTAAATCTATTGTACAATGAATACACGCGGATTGAAATGAATGCTAAACGTTTATTGAATTTATTCCACTGCATACTAGAAATGGGTCCAAGGTATGGCGATATTTATGTAAATATGATTGACGAAAGTACAAATATAAACGTAAGAGTAGTAAGCTTAGCATCCCCCGTCTGACCCTAATAAAATTAACAGTCTTTCAGATGGGAATTTAAACCGAGGTCTCGTGTCGGTGCTTTACACCGTGCACGTAATGAATCAGACGCACAAGCTTAATAGCTGATAACAAGCAGTCAATGGCCTACACGGATAGGAGTCGGGTAGTTCTGATGTTCGTAAGAGGTGACTCATAAGTAACATAAAACAAAAACATTTAACCATTGTATTATTTCCTTCACATGTAACTGTTTATTGTATTCAAGCACTTAAGTTTATATAAATCCACTTAATATACGCTTTACTCTGTGTATTGTTGTGTGTGTTTTACGTTTATTTATCGTTGCTACCTGTTGCCCATATCAGCGACGCCTCATGCAGAGCTTAATGATCTTAGATATTTGGAGGATAGTGCAATGATACAGACAGATACACATTCCAGAATCCCTTCAGTTTCTTTTACGTTCACGGTGTAATGCACCGACACGAGACCTCGGTTTAAAGTCCCATCTGAAAGACTGTTAATATTATTTGGGTCAGACGGGGGGATCGAACATGCGACCCTGGATTCCCAGTCCACCGTGTTAACGACTGCAATACGTATCCGTCTGTGTGTATTGTTTTGGATTATTCGACATATATTTATATGTGGAAGTCGTGATCGCGTAGTGGATGCGCGTTCGCTTCAGGTGCGAAAGTTCTGGAGTTCGAGCCCCGCTGGAGCCGTTACGATTGTGCCCTTAGGCAAGGCATTTAAATTCCACATTGCCTCTTCTCTCTCCCTCGTGGCGATGGATTCCATCAGGAGTGAGGTCTCGAGAGTGATAAATATAAGTTGTAATAACTTGTTTCACAATCGAGCTAAAATAAATTTGTATAAACTATTTATAGTACCGACGAAGGATAAACTACATTGCATGAGCTTATGGGTCGATGCAGCTATAGATATTTTGGGCGGGTGAATAAGTAACACCATACATCATTAGAGCTTGAGAGTATTATTCGAATTATTGGGGGAGCTCCGTGACGAATGTTGTTAAAACTTGTGGTACAACCCATATATATATATGGGCTGTATATATACAACTGCTTGACGACAAGCGTAAAACAGCCGTCATAGATGCTGAACTCTCCCGGCTAAATGTTGACATTGCCGCCCTACAAGAAACAAGACTGCCAGACGACGGCTCATTACAAGTGAAAGAGTACTTTTTCTTCTGGAAAGGCAAGGGACTAGATGAAAGGCGCGAGTATGGCGTTGGATTTGCAGTAAAGTCATCCCTTCTACCAATGATAGAACCACCCACTGCTGGCACGGAACGGATGTTAAGTCTTCGCCTGAACTGTAGCACAGGCCCAGTACACCTTCTGGCTGCCTATGCCCCAACACTCAGCTCTAGCCCTGATGCGAAAGACATATTTTACAATGAGATTGACAGGATTATTGGACAACTGCCTCGTATAGAAGACCTTTCTTGCTTGGTGACTTCAATGCCAGAGTTGGAACGAACCATGACGTCTAGCCTACATGCATTGGCCACCATGGAACTGGGTAAATGAACGTAAACGGTCAGAGACTACTGGAACTATGCTGTACCAGGAACCTGTGCATAACGAACACATATTTTCCAAACAAGCACAAACACAGAGTCTCATGGATGCACCCCAGATCACACCAGTGGCACCAACTAAACGTTATCATCACTAGAAGAAACCGTCTCCAAGCCGTCCACAACACATGCAGTTACCACAGTGCCGACTGTGACACCGATCACTCTCTTGTCATCGCAAACGTGGTACTGCAACCAAGAAAGAAGTTCCACCAAGCTAAGCCAAAGTGTCTCCATAAGATCAACACGACCCATATCACCGACACAGACAGGACAAACAAGTTCATCTCCCTCATCGAGGATATCGCCCCATAAATTAGTTCGTTTGTTCGTTTCTTTATTTGTTTTGCATTGTACATTGAATATTTTATATTGCTATAACATATTATTAAACTAAATTATTCGAAATGTAAATAAATCATTTATTATAGGAATGCATATATGGTTTTATCTTTATGTTATAGTCGCTGATGTAATAGAGGGAGCTCAACAATATAGGACAAACGAAACACAACGAGATAGGACAAAAGCAATACAAGAATATAGGACAAACGAAACACAACGAGATAGGACAAAAGCAATACAACGATATAGGACAAAGGAAATACAAAGAGATAGGAATTTACACATTAGGGAGTTATGTAAATCACATGGCTTAGATAAACATGCCGGTACTAACGTAAGGATGCCCATTTTCTATTCTAGCAAATATAACCTTGCCTGTACATCTGTATATAAAGCTGGATCCACTTTAATGGTTCAGGTATTCAACATACTAAACAATGTTAAAACGAAAGACTACATTTTCAATATGCCCAGAAAGCTCATACATGCTCGCAAATCTTCATATGTGACGAATTACATTACATTACAATCAATGAAAAATGATACAGTATTAATAATTGGTAGAAATCCATATTCCCGCATTTTTTCGGCATATATTGACAAAGTTTACCTTCCAAATCAATTATCCTTGGTAAAAGTTCTTATTAATACTAAAGAACAGAATATATTCGACAATAAAACTACCAAGAACAAAGCTTGTCATGTAACATTTGAACAGTTTCTAGATTATATCTTGGAAAGCGGTCATACTCGTATTTTACTTAGCCACTATAACCCCATTGTATCAGAGAACCTTTTGTCACTTGTCTGCAACCTTGACAATACCCTTATTGTAAAGATGGAGAGCTTTTCGGAAGATATAGAATACGCGCTCAAATTGGTCGGTGTTGAGAACAGAGAGTTTAATCTCATATATGATGCAATGCACAAGAAAAGGATTGAGTCTACTATTCCAGGAATTGTGAAAACAGTATACGCAAACATGCCGAAATCGTCGTTGAATCTCGGGGTACATTCGTCAGATTGTTTATCATGGGCGGGCGTAGCGAATCGATTATGGAGATCATTTCAGATTCAGGGCTATATTCACGAACATTCAGAGTTTCCGTCTGAGAAATATTTCAATAAAGCTAATTACGCCAATGCCAACTATTTAATCAACTTAACATTGGCTGCCATCAATAACAGACCGCTTACACACGTGGACGCAGTGAAGCAGCGGAACAAAGCAATGATGCACGCCTATTCAGAAGTAGGTGCAGATTATATGGCTAGAATACAACATAGTTATGCCTTTGATTTTAAATTTTTCAATTACAACGAAGATTTAGAACTTGATTAGTTTAGTTTATATAAATATTCCTCGAATACGAAATTTCTTAGAAACAACATTAATGCAATAACTCAATATACCTCATTCAATATGGAATCCATCGCAATGACATAGAGGAAGAGAAAGATACACTTATGACACTATCTGATGTTCATAAGAGGTGAAGTCACAAATGGCATCATAAGTCACATAAAACAAAAACAGTTAACCATTGTATTATTTCCTGCACATGTTTATGTTCATACATCGCAAAAGGCAAATGTTCACGTATAAATGCATGGCTACTATAAATTCTTCGGAATACATTCGAACACTAACATTGATTCCATCGCCATGCACTAACGGAATGATCTGACACCTATGGTGGGATGTGCGGGTGGGTGGAATCCATCGCGATGACAGAGAGGAAAGGAAAGAAGCACTAACGGAATGATCTGACACCTATGGTGGAATGGTGGGGTAGGTGGAATCAATGGCCATGACAGAGAGGAAAGGAAAGAAGCACTAACGGAATGATCTGACACCTATGGTGGAGTGGTGGGGTAGGTGGAATCAATGGCCATGACAGAGAGGAAAGGAAAGAAGCACTAATGGAATGATCTGACACATATGGTGGGATGTGGGGGTAGGTGAAATCAATGGCCATGACAGAGAGGAAAGGAAAGAAGCACTAACGGAATTATCTGGCACCTATGGTGGAGTGGTAGGGTAGGTGGAATCCATCGCCATGACAGAGAGAAAAGAGGCAAGAGCGGAATGATCTGGCACGTATGGTGGGTGGTGGAGGTGAGTGGGGTGGGTGGAATTCATCGCAATGACAGAGGAAAGAGCCACGACCTGAATGATCTTGCACGCATTGTGGGTTGCGGGGGGGGGTCTCTGCCATCGTAAAGAAAGTTGATTACCTAATAGGATGATATTGCACACTGGCACGTAAATAGGGAATTATAGGGTACCAGATCATCCCCCACCACTATGGTATTTCTTTCAGCTGTATTAGGCATATATATATATCTGAGATCATATACGACAACTATATGATTGCATGATTTCGAGGTGTGTGTTTTACGTTTATTTATCGTCGCTACCGGTTGCCCATATGAGCGACGCCTCCTGAAGAGATTAGACATTTTAGATTTTTGGAGGATAGTGCATTGATACAGACAGAGATACATTTCAGAGTCTCCTCTGGATCTGGTACGTGCACGGTGTAAAGCACTGACACGAGATCTCGGTCTGAAAGACCGTTAATTGTATTAGGGTCAAACAGGGGATCATTTTCCAGTAAAAATGTTTAACATAGTAAATCCTGACGTTTTTAATGAAATGTAGGTGTTCATGAAATTGGTTTGGTATTTCGCTCGGATTATGGAAATCATGTGAAGACAGTACCATAGCGGTCAGTAGGTAATATGACGATGTGTACAGCCACAGTGGTGTTGCGGATACGATATTCGTCTTCTAACCGAGAGGTTGTGAGGTCGTACCCATCAGGACGACGGTTGTTGTTGTGTCCTGAGTCGAGATATTGTTCTTTTTTCGGACCCTTAATCACTAGAATTTTACACAGTTTCTATCATCTTTATTTACATTAACACTTTATATATTTTCTACCAATACATTGCTTATACCGATATTTGCTACCAATACATTGCAGTGAAAAAACACGTAACCCTTATAATCCCGCATATAAGTGCCTTATAATCCGCATATATGCGCCTTATAGTCCGCATATATATGCCTTATAACCCTCATATATGAGCCTTATAACCCGAATATAAGTGCCTTATAACCCGCATATATACGCCTTATATCCCGCATACATGCGCCTTATAGCCCGCATATATGCGCCTTATAGCCCGCATATACGCCTTATAGCCCGCCTATAAGTGCCTTATAACCCCGCATATAAGTGCCTTATAGCCCGCAGATAATCGCCTTATAACCCGCATATAAGTGCCTTATATCCCGCATATAAGTGCCTTATAGCCCGCATATAAGCGCCTTATAACCCGCATATAAGTGCCTTCTATCCCGCATATAACTGCCTTATAACCCGCATGTATGCGCCTTATAGCCCGCATATAAGTGCCTTATATCCCGCATATCAGTGAAAAAACATGTAAATTGATATTTTATTCAATATTGTCTACCAATACATTGCGCATACTGATATTTTCTACCAATACATTGCGTATACCGATATTTGCTACCAATTCTTTGCCTATACCGATATTTGCGACCAATTCATTGCTTATACCGATATTTGCTACCAATACATTGCAGTGAAAAAACATGTACCCTTATAATCCCGCATATAAGTTCCTTATAACCCGCATATATGCGCCTTATAGTCCGAATATATACGCCTTATAACCCGCATATATGCGCCTTATAACCCGAATATAAGTGCCTTATAACCCGCATATATACGCCTTATATCCCGCATATATGCACCTTATGGCCAGCATATATGCGCCTTATAGCCCGCATATATACGCCTTATAGCCCGCCTATAAGTGCCTTATAACCCCGCATATAAGTGCCTTATATCCCGCAGATAATCGCCTTATAACCCGCATATAAGTGCCTTATATCCCGCATATAAGTGCCTTATAACCCCGCATATAAGTGCCTTATAGCCCGCATATAAGCGCCTTATAACTCGCATATAAGTGCCTTCTATCCCGCATATAACTGCCTTATAACCCGCATATATGCGCCTTATAGCCCGCATATAAGTGCCTTATAGCCCGCATATCAGTGAAAAAACATGTAAATTGATATTGTATTCAATATTTTCTACCAATACATTGCGCATACCGATATTTTCTACCAATACATTGCGTATACCGATATTTGCTACCAATTCTTTGCCTATACCGATATTTGCGACCAATTCATTGCTTATTCCGATATTTGCTACCAATACATTACTCATACCGATATTTACTACCAATACATGGCTCATACCGATATTTACTACCAATACATGGCTTATACCGATATTTGCTACCAATACATTGCATATACCGATATTTGCTACCAATACATTGCTTATACCGATATTTGCTACCAATACATTGCTTATACCGATATTTACTACCAATACATGGCTTATACCGATATTTGCTACAAATACATTGCTTAGTCCGATATTTGCTACCAATACATCGCTTATACCGATATTTGCTACCAATACATCGCTTATACCGATATTTGCTATCAATACATGGCTTATACCGATATTTGCTACCAATACATGGCTTATACCGATATTTGCTACCAATACATGGCTTATACCGATATTTACTACCAATACATTGCGCATACCGATATTTGCTACCAATACATTGCTTATACCGATATTTGCTACCAATACATTGCTTATACCGATATTTACTACCAATACATGGCTTATACCGATATTTGCTACAAATACATTGCTTATTCCGATATTTGCTACCAATACATCGCTTATACCGATATTTGCTACCAATACATCGCTTATACCGATATTTACTGCCAATACATGGCTTATACCGATATTTGCTACAAATACATTGCTTATTCCGATATTTGCTACCAATACATCGCTTATACCGATATTTGCTACCAATACATCGCTTATACAGATATTTGCTACCAATACATCGCTTATACCGATATTTGCTACCAATACATGGCTTATACCGATATTTGCTACCAATACATTGCTTATACCGATATTTACTACCAATACATTGCGCATACCGATATTTGCTACCAATACATGGCTTATACCGATATTTGCTACCGATACATGGCTTATACCGATATTTACTACCCATACATTGCGCATACCGATATTTGCTAACAATACATGGCTTATACCGATATTTACTACCAATACATTGCGCATACCGATATTTGCTACCAGTACATGGCTTATACCGATATTTGCTACCAATACATGGCTTATACCGATATTTACTACCCATACATTGCGCATACCGATATTTGCTAACAATACATGGCTTATACCGATATTTACTACCAATACATTGCGGATACCGATATTTACTACCAATACATTGCTTATACCGATATTTACTACCAATGTATCGCATATACCGATATTTGCTACCAATATATCGCATATACCGATATTTGCTACCAATACATAGCGTATACCGATATATGCTACCAATACATTGCTTATACCGATATTTGCTACCAATACATGGCCTATACCGATATTTGCTACCAATAAATTGCTTATTCCGATATTTGCTATCAATACATTGCTTATACCGATATTTGCTACCAATACATTGCTTATTCCGATATTTGCTACCATTACATTGCTTATACCGATATTTGCTACCAATAAATTGCGCATACCGATATTTACTACCAATAAATGGCTTATACCGATATTTGCTACCAATTAATTGCTTATTCCGCTATTTTCTACCAATACATTGCTTATTTGCTACCAATACATTTCTTATTCCGATATTTGCTACCAATACATTGCTTATTCCGATATTTGCTACCAATACGTTGCTTATACCGATACTTACTACCAATACATTGTGTATACCGATATTTGCTACCAATACATTGTGCATACCGATATTTGCTACCAATACATTGCTTATACCGATATTTGCTACCAATACATTGCTTATACCGATATTTGCTACCAATATATTGCGTATACCGATATTTGCTACCAATACTTTGCCTATACCGATATTTGCTACCAATACATTGCTTATACTGATATTTACTACCAATACATTGCGCATACCGATATTTGCTACCAATACATTGCGCATACCGATATTTGCTACAAATACATTGCTTATTCCGATAATTTCTACCAATACATTGCTTATTCCGATATTTTCTACCAATACATTGCTTATTCCGATATTTGCTACATACATTGCTTATACCGGTATTTGCTACCAATACATTGCTTATACCGATATTTGCGACCAATTCATTGCTTATACCGATATTTGCTACCAATACATTGCGTCTACCGATATTTGCGACCAATTCATTACTTATACCGATATTTGCTACCAATACATTGCGTATAAAGATATTTACTGCCAATACATTGCTTATACCGATATTTGCTACCAATATATTGCTTATACCGATATTTGCGACCAATTCATTGCTTATACCGATATTTGCTAACAATACATTGCTTATACCGATATGTACTACCAATACATGGCGTATACCGATATTTGCTACCAATACATGGCTTATACTGATATATTCTACCAATACATGGCGTATACCGATACATTCTACCAATACATGGCTTATACCGATATATTCTACCAATACATGGCGTATACCGTTATTTACTACCAATACATTGCTTTTACCGATATTTGCTACCAATACATTGCGTATACCGATATTTGCTACCAATACTTTGCCTATACCGATATTTGCTACCAACACATTGCTTATACCGATATTTACTACCAACACATTGCTTATACCGATATTTGCTACCAACACATTGCTTATACCGATATTTACTACCAACACATTGCGTATACCGATATTTGCTACCAATACTTTGCCAATACCGATATTTGCTACCAATACTTTGCCTATACCGATATTTGCTACGATTACTTTGCCTATACCGATAATTGCTACCAATACATTGCTTATTCCGATATTGTCTACCAATACATGGCTTATACCGATATTTGCTAACAATTCATTGCTTATTCCGATATTTGCTACATACATTGCTTATACCGGTATTTGCTACCAATTCATTGCTTATACCGATATTTGCTACCAATACATTGCTTATACCGATATTTGCTACCAATACATTGCGCATACCGATATTTGCTACTAATACATTGCTTATACCGATATTTGCTACCAATTCATTGCTTATACCGATATTTGCTACCAATACATTGCTTATACCGATATTTGCTACCAATTCATTGCTTATACCGATATTTGCTACCAATTCATTGCTTATACCGATATTTGCTACCAATACATTGCGCATACCGATATTTGCTACCAATACATTGCGCATACTGATATTTGCTACCAATACATTGCTTATTCCGATATTTTCTACCAATACATTGCTTATACCGATATTTGCGACCAATACATTGCTTATACCGATATTTGCTACCAATACATTGCTTATATCGATATTTGCTACCAATATATTGCTAATACCGATATTTGCTACCAATACATTGCGCATACCGATATTTTCTACCAATACATTGCTTATACCGATATTTACTACCAACACATTGCGAATACCGATATTTGCTACCAATACATTGCGTATACTGATATTTGCTACCAATACATTGCCTATACCGATATTTGCTACTAATACTTTGCCTATACCGATATTTGCTACCAATACTTTGCCTATACCGATAATTGCTACCAATACATTGCTTATTCCGATATTTGCTACATACATTGCTTATACCGGTATTTGCTACCAATTCATTGCTTATTCCGATATTTGCTACCAATAGATTGCTTATTCCGATATTTGCTACCAATACATTGCGAATACCGATATTTGCTACCAACATGTTGCTTATACCGATATTTGCTACCAATACATTGCGCATACTGATATTTGCTACCAATACATTGCGTATACCGATATTTGCTACCAATACATTGCGCATACCGATATTTGCTACCAATACATTGCGCATACCGACATTTGCTACCAATACATTGCGCATACCGATATTTGCTACCAATACATTGCTTATTCCGCTATTTTCTACCAATACATTGCGCATACCGATATTTGCTACCAATACATTGCGCATACTGATATTTGCTACCAATACATTGCGTATACCGATATTTGCTACCAATACATTTCTTATACCGATATTTGCGACCAATACATTGCTTATTCCGCTATTTTCTACCAATACATTGCGCATACCGATATTTGCTACCAATACATTTCTTATACCGATATTTGCTGCCAATACATTGCTTATACCGATATTTGCTGCCAATACATTGCTTATACCGATATTTGCTACCAATACATTTCTTATACCGATATTTGCTACCAATACATTGCGCATACCGATATTTGCTACCAATACATTGCTTATACCGATATTTGCTGCCAATACATTGCTTATACCGATATTTGCTACCAATACATTTCTTATACCGATATTTGCTACCAATACATTGCGCATACCGATATTTGCTACCAATACATTGCGCATACCGATATTTGCTACCAATACATTGCGCATACCGATATTTGCTACGAATACATTGCTTATACCGATATTTGCTACCAATACATTTCTTATACCGATATTTGCTAACAATACATTGCTTATACCGATATTTGCTACCAATACATTGCGCATACCGATATTTGCTACCAATACATTGCTTATTCCGATATTTTCTACCAATACATTGCTTATACCGATATTTGCGACCAATACATTGCTTATACCGATATTTGCTACCAATACATTGCTTATACCGATATTTGCTACCAATACATTGCGCATACCGATATTTGCTACCAATACATTGCACATACCGATATTTGCTACCAATACATTGCTTATACCGATATTTGCTACCAATACATTGCTTATACTGATATTTGCTACCAATACATTGCGCATACTGATATTTGCTACCAATACATTGCTTATACCGATATTTGCTACCAATACATTGCTTATTCCGCTATTTTCTACCAATACATTGCTTATACCGATATTTGCTACCAATACATTGCTTATACCGATATTTGCTACCAATACATTGCTTATACCGATATTTGCTACCAATACATTGCGTATACCGACATTTGCTACCAATACATTGCGCATACCGACATTTGCTACCAATACATTGCGTATACCGATATTTGCTACCAATACATTGCTTATTCCGATATTTGCTAACAATATATTGCTTATACTGTATTATACAACAATACAATACAATAAGTTTATTGCATAAAACAGTATACATGTTTGTAGCAATTAAGTAAAAACAGGCAGTGACATCCCTTACCAAAATAATTTATATGCTAGAGTTATATGCGCCTTATAACTTTCCGCATATAAGGCGCTTATAAGTTTATATGGATTGTTTATGCAAATTAGATGTATGCGAGTTGATTGCATATATGCGACTAATAACTCCGCATATATGCGCCTTATAACCCGCATATAACTGCCTTATAACCCCGCATATAAGTGCCTTATAACCCGCATATATGCGCCTTATAGCCCGCATATATACGCCTTATAACCCGCATATATGCGCCTTATAACCCGAATATAAGTGCCTTATAACCCGCATATATACGCCTTATAGCCCGCATATATGTGCCTTTAAGCCCGCATATATGCGCCTTATAGCCCGCATATATACGCCTTATAGCCCCGCATATAAGTGCCTTATATCCCGCATATAAGCGCCTTATAACCCGCATATACGTGCCTTATAGCCCGCATATAACTGCCTTATAACCCGCATATATGCGCCATATAGCCCGCATATAAGTGCATTATATCCCGCATATAACTGCCTTATAACCCGCATATATGCGCCTTATAGCCCGCATATAAGTGCCTCATAGCCCGCATATCAGTGAAAAAACATGTAAATTGATATTTTATTCAATATTTTCTACCAATACATTTCGCATACCGATATTTGCTACCAATACATTCCGTATACCGATATTTTCTACCAATACATTGCGTATACCGATATTTGCTACCAATAAATTGCGTATACCGATATTTGCTACTAATACATTGCTTATACCGATATTTTCTACCAATACATTGCGTATACCGATATTTGCTACCAATACATTGCTTATACCGATATTTTCTACCAATACATTGCATATACCGATATTTGCTACCAATACATTGCTTATACCGATATTTTCTTCCAATACATTGCATATACCGATATTTGCTACCAATACATTGCTTATACCGATATTTTCTACTAATACATTGCGTATACCGATATTTGCTACCAATTATTTGCCTATACCGATATTTGCGACCAATTCATTGCTTATTCCGATATTTTTCGACGACGACGACGATAACTGTATTATATATATGCACATAATATTCATTTAGCATACATACATGTCACAATGATGATGTAATGCCCTAATTATTGACTAGCACTACAATATATTAACTGTATGCACATAATATTCATTTAGTTACATGTCACAACGCAAATGTTGACATGAATGTTATGAAAATCGGACAAGGCATATTTTTTTGTCAATTGAATGTTTTAAAAACCATCATTTCATTTTGTGCAGATTTTATGTAGTTACCTTCATAAATAAAAAAAATGACACGCTATTATGTGAAAACATACCCCGGGTGTAATGGTGTATTTTTGAGAACTAACCCTGCTCTTCATAATATAGTCATTAAAGTTAGATACGTATGTTATATATATAGTTGGCTAAGGTTTGTGTTGTGTCGTATATTATGATGAACAAATTGTGTTGCTTTGCTATGATTTTGAGATATCCGATGTTATGACTCTCAATATGTGTTTGTAACAAGAACTGTGTAACGTCCGACCCTATGCCTCTCCAGATATAGTGTACTAAGTAACTATCATTATGTTTATACTAATGCAGTAGATGTATTTACAATATAACATGTACATAATTATGTAGGAATCCAGTTAGTTTTATTTAAATAATTTACACAAATATGAATGTTCTTGTAACGTCGATCCCAAATATGGCATCTACAATTGTTAACGTGTAACACACGTCCTTTAACGTCGATCCCAAATATGGCACTCTATAATTTTTAACGTGTTTAACGTCGATCCCAAATATGGCACTCTATAATTTTTAACGTGTTTAACGTCGATCCCAAATATAGCACTCTATACTTTTTAACGTGTTTAACGTCGATCCCAAATATGGCACTCTATAATTTTAACGTGTTTAACGTCGATCCCAAATATGGCACTCTATAATTTTTAACGTGTTTAACGTCGATCACAAATATGGCACTCTATAATTTTGAATGTTATTCGAACGTGTAACACCTGTCCTTGTAACGTCGGTCCCAAATATGGCACTCTATAAGTTTGAATGATATTGTATAGACAACTTTACATGTTTATATGGAAATACGCATCCAACTGCAGGACTAATATAGTTTGGATGCTTTGAAACTATACATTGGTTGAATTGTGGTACTACACATAACATGTAAAGATGTAGTAGTAAATACATGTACATGTATGTGGCAATTCCAAAACACAGTGCATGTATATTCAAAACTAGTGACGCTATACTTTCATGCTGTGTATTTGAAATTCAAATAGTACATAATTATGGTCGATATGGAAAACAAGCCCTTATCCCCCATCTGACCCTAATAAAATGAATTATTTCAGATGGGAATTTAAACCGAGGTCTTGTGTCAGTGCTTTACACCGTGCACGTAAAAGAACCAGAGGAGACTCTGGAATGGGTCACTATCCTCCAAAATCTAAAATGACTAATCTCTTCAGGAGGCGTCGCTCATATGGGCAGCCCGGAGCGACGATAAATAAACGTAAAACACACACAAAAGCCCACACAGGTACGACAAAGTAAATGTTCCAATAGAGTTGTGTGCTGTTGCAGTTATTGTGAAAACGTTCGTCTTAAAGTGCAAGCACTAAACTGGTGTACTGGTAAATCATTTAGATCCAGCTCAGAATTAGTGGACACTACATTGTGCCATGACAAGAAATGTTTAAATAGAGATTTGTAGAAACTGCGGAACTGATCTCCATACAGTAGAGTTCAGTGAAAGGGGCGATACTGGAATCAGGTGGAAGGAGTGGAAGAATTGTACAGTACCGCTGGATGATAAGAGACAAGTGTCGCATGTACTTTGTGTTGACAGAAACCACGCTTAAGAATTTCCTCCATAATTTGCCCTGCACTTGTATCACACCCAGAACACTAATTTTGTTCTAATTGGCAAGCTAGACAATTCCGTGAAAAATGTCAACAGTATCAAAGAAGGTAAATTGGTTATGGCAATGGATTTTTCTGAAAACTACACAAGTCGGTATGGACGGGAAATTCAGTATTATCATTGGAACCATAAACACTATCCTAAGATTCTATATTATGCAGTGTCTCGATTCGAGTCGGAAGCTATAGAGCATGTCCGAAATAAAGATGTAAATGTCAATTATGTACATGAGTGGAATGGCGACTGACTCCCAACACAAAGGGCGTCATAGGTTTGGAGATAAGACTGTACAAGGTAATGACAGAAACACAGAAGATGATGGAGACATTGGCCGGTTGAAAGTACAACTGCTAAACACTACATACATGTAGCAGCGAACAAAACTGACAACGGTGATGATCAGGTACAACCAACTAACTGTGTCGATGTTACATTTGAGACAAAAAATAATAGTCTTTCTTTACGAAAGTACTTGGAAGTTGAAAATGATGAAGTGAAAGTAGAATATTTGGAAAAGATGGGGGGAGTATTGCCGGTATCTGTCAGAGTCGGACGTTTCATGGCAGCACAAGAATGGCTGAGCTGGCAAATTCTCACCGCTTTATTGAAAGTTAATGGATATCATGATATCTTTTTTAACGACGCCTCAACCTGATAAGATCATGTGGCGTCGAGAACATTTGTAAACTTTTTTTTTTCTTTTAAATGTGATTTATGTTAAAATGTTACATTTAAAATAAGTATATATATTCGGTAATCAAAAATATATTGCATTATAATCTATTTATAAGATGTGTTTCTTTTAAAAAAGCTAATATTGTATTTGTCAGTACTGAATCAAATAATTCCTGCATACTATTTGCGTTAAAGTATGTATTCTTTGTAAAGATGAGGTCCGCACAGTGGAGCAAAAAGGCTTTATTGAAACATATCCATAGATGAAAAATCTTTGAAAGCAGATTAGTGGTAGTAATCTCTGCCCTTCAAGACGCCACCCCCACCCCCAAGTTCAAAAATGAGGGATGTTGGCGTTAGATTATTCAACTTTATATTTCACATATCAGAACATTTATTATATATTTAATGGAACATTTAACTCTAGAATAACAGGAATATATTTATATTGCGAAATAAATTAATGAAAAGTTATACGGTTTAAAATTAGTTTAGCACATTCAAACTGCAGGCGATCATGTCGTATAACAAACAGGAATATGCAAATCTTTCCTCCTAGCATCTCCCTCGGCTGCTCCAGCAGGAAAACCCTGGGTGCCCCTTCGAGCAGTATTTCAAGCATGGATGGACAACTTGTTAGAATAAGCGACCTTCATCAAGCCAGCTGTCAGATAGAAGACACCCACCAGTGGGATTCGAACATACAACTGTGAGAAACTACTGATTCGAAGTTGTCGAGTTTATCACTCCGATAATACCGAAGGTCAATTATTTTGAGAAATGTGCCCGAACGTGCATTTGCGTTATTATTGCACTTAAGAATATTGTATTCTATGCGAGGAAGCCATACAGCTGGCTTGTGGCAGGTTGGTGGTTCTACCTGGATGCCAGTCTGTATGAAATACTGCTCCAAGAGTACATGGGATTGTCCACCATAAATAAATGCTGACCTGATCTGTTGATGCAACTTTAAACCCCACAACAAGCGGCCACTCATAAGTTTGTATGTTTTGTCCAACAGAAATAACTACAACATTTTTGACATAATATATTTTAATTCAATGTTGTGCAGTGAGAGAGACGCATGCATATTGACGACATATTTAAGACGAGACAAGAATACAATAAATATGTACATGTTAATACTACATCTACAAGACAAAAAATGTTTAGATATCTCTGATCGAGATACACGGGACCAGCGTAAAAACAAGAGGTAAAATCATCAATGACGATGTAAAAAAAAACTCTGGAAAACTGTATCCAATGTACCTCGGGCGTTTCATACACTTGAAAGTTACTATCCAATGTACCTCGGGCGTTTCATACACTTGAAAGTTACTATCCCATTTGTACAGTCATTTATTACACATGTAATATATATGTATTTGTTATGTTATATTTCGGGTTTTACGCCTAAATCAGCACCATTCTGGGCTATATCACCGGCGGGCAGTTTACCTAACACCTTTCCTGGGCAGGCTCCAGCGGTTAATCAGTACTTGGTGCACCAACCTCCGTAAGAAACTGCCAACTTTTTCATATAAATGAGACACGGCCTGAGCGGGGCTCGAACCCGTGACCATCAGTGAATATATATTACAGTGGTACACAACTCAGCGACCACAGGGGCGGACCCGTATATGTATTTGTACAGTAATATATATGTATTTGTTATTACACAGGTTATATATATGTATTTGTACAGTAATATATATGTATTTGTACAGTCATTTATACTTGTAATATATATGTATTTGTACAGTCATTTATAACACATGTCACTGTCACTTTATAGAACACATTATCTATCTGTCTTTTATTAATGTGTAGGTGTGCCAGTAATTTGGCAAGTTTCTTGATTCTGGACAATGACACAGTTGAAAAACTTCTCTTCACAAGTTTGAATGTCGCTGAAGACCATCCGTTCTCTAGTCTATATTAACACATTATTCTCAATATGCCATGTAAGTCTAATTCAAACTCCCTCAATAATCTTCAACCTAGCTGTTGTATTAGATACCGTTTGTCCCTGTGTTTGCTGTCCCAGGACGTTAATGATAGCTTGGCAAGGGTTAACAGCGTCATAGTGGTATTGCTGTATTGATTACAGCCTCACAGTTCCACATAAGTAATGCTGTCTTCCATTAAGCTAAACAGTACTCGTCATTCAGCTCGAGATTTGGGCAGTCCTTAGTCGTGTCTTCGTACCAGCATAGTCCACGATACCGGTACACTAGAAAGCAGTGACGCTTGTTGCTGCAGAACTAGCATTGTCCATGATACCGGTACACTAGAAAGCAGTGCCGCCCTTTGCTGCAATAAAGAGTAGATATTGTAAATTCTAACACGACCTAGCTAATAACATACATACTTATAGAGTAAAACCTACCTCGGGTTATTCTGCGATATACCTACCTTGAACTATGCTGCGCGTGCACCGTGTTTTAGCTATTCCATTTATACAATGCGTGTAAACTTTTATGAATATAATGCTTTCAACATAGTACAAGATACCACATAACTATAATGCTTTCAACATAGTACAATATACCACATAACTATAATGCTTTCAACATAGTACAAGATACCACATAACTATAATGCTTTCAATATAGTACAAGATACCAATTTCCAAGCTGCAAAGTATGATAACTGTTAAAAAAATGTAGAGTCCTTGATGGACTTCCAAGCAATATGAATAACGAACAAGCATTGCGTGTTATAAGTATGCATACAATGAATGCCAGAAGGAGGTATGTCTCGGTACCCTTTGTAATAAAATATAAAAACAATGAATACTGAACAGTATGTCAGCATTAATATCTAAAGGATGCATTCAACTAAGACTACGAAAACGCAATGCCGATAACAAATACCAGGTCTAATACTATTATTAAAAAGCAGAACAAAATTAATCTGCAATTACCGAGTCACGAATGTTGAGATGCTGTCAGCAGGACTTCATGAATGTTGGGATGTTGTCAGCAGGACTTCATGAATGTTGAGATGCTGTCAGCAGAAATCCCTTCGATTGACGGACACACGCAGTAGTAATGAACAATTGTAGGAGATGTTCTTGCCGAATACGAGAGGTGTTTAGACTGAAAACAAACTCAACAGAAACTTGGCACACTACACGATATTATTGTATCCCGTATTTCATTCATTACTGTCTGTGAATATGTATGATGGCGAAGGCATGACAATCAAACCATCGCAAACAAATCCACAAACCTATCGGTCATCTCTTGCGAGTGTTCACTATCAAAATACTTGGCAAACATTCCCATGCCAGGAGTGTACTGCAGCAAGATGATTCTGCAAACCACTCTGCTGTCTAGTGAAATATCTTGAACAGACTAGAGACATTTCCTGGTCATTTAGTCAACTTGTACAGCTTCGAGAATTCTCCTGGACAAGCTTGGCACAAATCAAGTTGTCGAGCGGCATAGCTAGATTCCGAGATAACCGTGAGAACAGAACCTGATCCAGCTTAGATGGATGTCTACGCAAACTTTGCACCAGACATTACTCGCTCAGATAGTACCATCACGGACAACGTGGTGCATACATTGTTCTAGAAAGTCCTATTGACTGAGCAAGTTGCCTCGTTTGTTGGAAATCCTCTCTAAAGTGCCAAAGTTGGATGCCTCCATGGTCGTCTCAAAATGCTTGCTATACTGAATGATTTAACAGGTGCATAGATAGTTCAGTAGAACACTCAAAGTACAGCAAGATTGGATGATCAGGAAACCACTCCTAAGAAGCCCAGGAAATACCCACTTAGCAACAGTTGTTATATTTCAGGTGTTACGCCTGCATCAGCACCATTTTGGGCTATATCGCCGGCGGGCAGTTTACCTAACAACACCTTTCCTGGGCAGGCTCCAGCGGTTAACAAGTACTTGGGTGCACCAACCTCCGTAAGAAACTGCCAACTTTTTCATATAAATGAGACACGGGCTTAGCAACAGACCAAGGTTGTTTTGCATCAGACCGATAACACTACAGATGCACCACACTACAGCTTCAGACTCGCCACACTACAGACTCGCCACACTACAGATCCACAACAATACTGCATACATTTTTATATAATTATTGTGCCCTCGCTACAGGTCAAGCACAGGTCAAGCCCTCGCTACAGGTCAAGCCCTCGCTACAGGTCAAGCACAGGTCAAGCCCTCGCTACAGGTCAAGCACAGGTCGAGCCCTCGCTACAGGTCGAGCCCTTGCTACAGGTCGATCCCTCGCTACAGGTCAAGCACAGGTCAAGTCCTCGCTACAGGTCAAGCCCTCGCTACAGGTCAAGCACAGGTCAAGCCCGCGCTACAGGTCAAGCCCGCGCTACAGGTCAAGCCAGCGCTACAGGTCAAGCCAGCGCTACAGGTCGAGCCCTCGCTACAGGTCAAGCACAGGTCAGGCCCGCGCTACAGGTAGAGCCCTCGCTACAGGTAGAGCCCTCGCTACAGGTATAGGCCTCGCTACAGTTCGAGCCTCGCTACAGTTCGAGCCCTCGCTACTCGCTACAGTTCGAGCCCCGCCTCGCTACAGTTCGAGCCCTCGCTACAGTTCGAGCCCTCGCTACAGTTCGAGCCCTCGCTACAGTTCGAGCCCTCGCTACAGTTCGAGCCCTCGCTACAGTTCAAGCCCTCGCCTCAGTTCAAGCCCTCGCTACAGTTCAAGCCCTCGCTACAGTTCAAGCCCTCGCTACAGTTCAAGCGAGGTCGCTACAGTTCAAGCCCTCGCTACAGTTCAAGCCCTCGCTACAGTTCAAGCCCTTACTATTCAAGTTCTATCTTTAAGACGCGACACTTAGAACACTATTCATAATGAGTAATAGG
>CM026388.1:41106207-41134469 GCA_014843695.1 Archivesica marissinica
GACTTACTGTATGGTAGGGACTTACTGTAGGATGGGAACTTTCTGTGGGGTTGAGGACTTACTGTATGGTGGTGACTTACTGTAGGGTGGGGACTTACTGTATGGTGGGGACTTACTGTATGGTGGTGACTTACTGTATGGTGGGGACTTACTGTAGGGTGGTGACTTACTGTAGGGTGGGGACTTACTGTAGGGTGGGGACTTACTGTAGGGTGGGGACTTACTGTATGGTGGGGACTTACTGTATGGTGGGGACTTACTGTAGGGTGGGGACTTACTGTATGGTGGGGACTTACTGTAGGGTGGGGACTTACTGTGGGGTTGGGACTTACTGTATGGTGGTGACTTACTGTAGGGTGGGGACTTACTGTATGGTGGGGACTTACTGTAGGGTGGGGACTTACTGTATGGTGGGGACTTACTGTAGGGTGGGGACTTACTGTAGTTTGTGGTGGGGACTTACTGTAGGGTGGGGACTTACTGTAGGGTGGGGACTTACTGTAGGGTGGTGACTTACTGTAGGGTGGGAACTTACTGTATGGTGGTGACTTACTGTATGGTGGGGACTTACTGTATGTTGGGGACTTACTGCATGGTGGGGACTTACTCTATGTTGGGGACTTACTGCATGGTGGGGACTTACTCTATGTTGGGGACTTACTGCATGGTGGGGACTTACTCTATGGTGGGGACTTACTGTAGGGTGGGGATTTACTGTATGGTGGGGACTTACTGTATGGTGGGGACTTACTGTATGGTGGTGACTTACTGTAGGGTGGTGACTTACTGTATGGTGGGGAATTACTGTAGGGTGGGGACTTACTGTATGGTAGGGAATTATTTAGGATGGGATCTTTCTGTGGGGTTGAGGACTTAATGTATGGTGGTGATTTACTGTAGGGTGGGGACTTACTGTAGGGTAGGGACGTACTTTATGGTGGGAACTTACTGTATGGTGGGGACTTACTGTAGGGTGGGGACTTACTGTATGGTGGGGACTTACTGTATGGTGGGGACTTACTGTAGGGTGGGGACTTACTGTATGGTGGTGACTTACTGTATGGTAGGGACTTACTGTATGGTAGGGACTTACTGTATGGTGGGGACTTACTGTATGGTGGTGACTTACTGTATGGTGGGGACTTACTGTAGGGTGGGGACTTATTGTAGGGTGGGGACTTACTGTAGGGTGGGGACTTACTGTAGGGTGGGGACATACTGTATGGTGGGGACTTACTCTAGGGTGGGGACTTACTGTATGGTAGGGACTTACTGTATGGTGGGGACTTACTGTAGGGTGGGACATTACTGTAGGGTGGGGACTTATTGTAGGGTGGGGACTTATTGTAGGGTGGAGACTTACTGTATCGTAGGGACTTACTGTATGGTGGGGAATTACTGTAGGGTGGGGACTTACTGTATGGTAGGGACTTATTTAGGATGGGATCTTTCTGTGGGGTTGAGGACTTAATGTATGGTGGTGACTTACTGTATGGTAGTGACTTACTGTATGGTAGGGACTTACTGTATGGTAGGGACTTACTGTATGGTGGGGACTTACTGTAGGGTGGGGACTTACTGTATGGTGGGGACTTACTGTATGGTGGTGACTTACTGTATAGTGGGGACTTACTGTATGGTGGGGACTTACTGTATGGTGGGGACTTACTGTCGGGTGGGGATTTGCTGTATGGTGGGGACTTACTCTATGGTGGTGACTTACTGTAGGGTGGTGACTTACTTTATGGTGGGGACTTACTGTAGGGTGGTGAATTACTGTAGGGTAGGGACTTATTGTAGGGTGGTAACTCACTGTAGGGATGGGGACCTATTGTAGGATGGGGACTTATTGTAGGGGTGGGGACTTATTGTAGAGTGGGGACTTTCTGTAGGATGGGGACTTACTGTAGCGTGGGGACTTACTGTAGGGTGGGGACTTATTGTAGGGATGGGGACCTATTGTAGGATGGTGACCTATTGTGGGACTTACTGTCGGGTGGGACTTACTGTATGGTGGTGACTTACTTTAGGGTGGGGACTTACTGTAGGGTGGGGACTTACTGTAGGGTGGGGACTTACTGTAGGGTGGGGACTTACTGTAGGGTGGGGACTTACTGTAGGGTTGGGGACTTACTGTAGGGTGGGGACTTACTGTAGGGTGGGGACTTACTGTAGGGTGGGGACTTACTGTAGGGTTGGGGACTTACTGTAGGGTTGGGGACTTACTGTAGGGTGGGGACTTACTGTAGGGTGGGGACTTACTGTAGGGTGGGGACTTACTGTAGGGTGGGGACTTACTGTAGGGTGGGGACTTACTGTAGGGTGGGGACTTACTGTAGGGTGGGGACTTACTGTAGGGTGGGGACTTACTGTAGGGTGGGGACTTACTGTAGGGTGGGGACTTACTGTAGGGTTGGGGACTTACTGTAGGGTGGGGACTTACTGTAGGGTGGGGACTTACTGTAGGATGGGGACTTACTGTAGGGTGGGGACTTACTGTAGGGTGGGGACTTACTGTAGGGTGGGGACTTACTGTAGGGTGGGGACTTACTGTAGGGTGGGGACTTACTGTAGGGTGGGGACTTACTGTAGGGTGGGGACTGTGGGACTTACTGTAGGGTGGGGACTTACTGTAGGGGGGGACTTACTGTAGGGTGGGGACTTACTGTAGGGGTACTGTAGGGTGGGGACTTACTGTAGGGTGGGGACTTACTGTAGGGTGGGGACTTACTGTAGGGGTGGGGACTTACTGTAGGGTGGGGACTTACTGTAGGGTGGGGACTTACTGTAGGGTGTACTGTAGGGTGGGGACTTATTGTAGGGTGGGTGGGACTTACTGTAGGGTGGGGACTTACTGTAGGGTGGGGACTTACTGTAGGGTGGGGACTTACTGTAGGGTTGGGGACTTACTGTAGGGTGGGGACTTACTGTAGGGTGGGGACTTACTGTAGGGTGGGGACTTACTGTAGGGTGGGGACTTACTGTAGGGTGGGGACTTACTGTAGGGTGGGGACTTACTGTAGGGTGGGGACTTACTGTATGGTGGGGACTTACTGTAGGGTGGGGACTTACTGTAGGTTGGGGACTTACTGTAGGGTGGGGACTTACTGTAGGGTGGGGACTTACTGTAGGGTGGGGACTTACTGTAGGGTGGGGACTTACTGTAGGGTGGGGACTTACTGTAGGGTGGGGACTTACTGTAGGGTGGGGACTTACTGTAGGGTGGGGACTTACTGTAGGGTGGGGACTTACTGTAGGGTGGGGACTTACTGTAGGGTGGGGACTTACTGTAGGGTGGGGACTTACTGTAGGGTGGGGACTTACTGTAGGGTGGGGACTTACTGTAGGGTGGGGACTTACTGTAGGGTGGGGACTTACTGTAGGGTGGGGACTTACTGTAGGGTGGGGACTTACTGTAGGGTGGGGACTTACTGTAGGGTGGGGACTTACTGTATGGTGGGGACTTACTGTAGGGTGGGGACTTACTGTAGGGTGGGGACTTATTGTAGGGTGGGGACTTATTGTAGGGTGGGGACTTACTGTAGGGTTGGGGACTTATTGTAGGGTGGGGACTTATTGTAGGGGTGGGGACTTATTGTAGGGGTGGGGCTTATTGTAGGGGTGGGGACTTATTGTAGGGGTGGGGACTTACTGTAGGGTGGGGACTTACTGTAGGGTGGGGACTTATTGTATGGTGGGGACTTACTGTAGGGTGGGGACTTACTGTAGGGTGGGGACTTACTGTAGGGTGGGGACTTATTGTAGGGGTGGGGACTTATTGTAGGGGTGGGGACTTACTGTAGGGGTGGGGACTTATTGTTGAGGTGGGGACCTATTGTAGGATGGGGACTTACTGTAGGGGTGGGGACTTATTGTAGGGGTGGGGACTTATTGTAGGGATTAATCCACAAAGAGAGAGGAATAAAGGGCCTGTCTAAGTGCTCAATTGTGGCTACAGCTGGGTGCGAACTCCGAGCCGCTCTATCACCTGAAGCGAACGCAACTCCGAGCCTCTCTCGCACATGAGGCGAACGCAACCCCGAGCCTCTCTAGCACCTGAGGCGAACGCAACTCCAAGCCTCTCTCGCACCTGAGGCGAACGCAACCCCGAGCCTCTTTCGTACCTGAGGCGAACGCAACAAAGAATGCTAGCTAGCTATATAAGTTTAACGCAACAAAGAATGCTAGCTAGCTATATAAGTTTAACGCAACAAAGAATGCTAGCTAGCTATATAAGTTTAACGCAACAAAGAATGCTAGCTAGCTATATAAGTTTAACGCAACAAAGAATGCTAGCTAGCTATATAAGTTTAACGCAACAATGAATGCTAGCTAGCTATATAAGTTTAACGCTACAATGAATACTAGCTAGCTATATAAGTTTAACGCAACAAAGAATGCTAGCTAGCTATATAAGTTTAACGCAACAAAGAATGCTAGCTAGCTATATAAGTTTAACGCAACAAAGAATGCTAGCTAGCTATATAAGTTTAACGCAACAAAGAATGCTAGCTAGCTATATAAGTTTAACGCAACAAAGAATGCTAGCTAGCTATATAAGTTTAACGCAACAAAGAATGCTAGCTAGCTATATAAGTTTAACGCAACAAAGAATGCTAGCTAGCTATATAAGTTTAACGCAACAAAGAATGCTAGCTAGCTATATAAGTTTAACGCAACAAAGAATGCTAGCTAGCTATATAAGTTTAACGCAACAAAGAATGCTAGCTAGCTATATAAGTTTAACGCAACAAAGAATGCTAGCTAGCTATATAAGTTTAACGCAACAAAGAATGCTAGCTAGCTATATAAGTTTAACGCAACAAAGAATGCTAGCTAGCTATATAAGTTTAACGCAACAAAGAATGCTAGCTAGCTATATAAGTTTAACGCAACAAAGAATGCTAGCTAGCTATATAAGTTTAACGCAACAAAGAATGCTAGCTAGCTATATAAGTTTAACGCAACAAAGAATGCTAGCTAGCTATATAAGTTTAACGCAACAAAGAATGCTAGCTAGCTATATAAGTTTAACGCAACAAAGAATGCTAGCTAGCTATATAAGTTTAGCGCAACAAAGAATGCTAGCTAGCTATATAAGTTTAGCGTAACAAAGAATGCTAGCTAGCTATATAAGTTTAACGTAACAAAGAATGCTAGCTAGCTATATAAGTTTAACGCAACAAAGAATGCTAGCTAGCTATATAAGTTTAACGCAACAAAGAATGCTAGCTAGCTATATAAGTTTAACGCAACAAAGAATGCTAGCTAGCTATATAAGTTTAACGCAACAAAGAATGCTAGCTAGCTATATAAGTTTAACGCAACAAAGAATGCTAGCTAGCTATATAAGTTTAACGCAACAAAGAATGCTAGCTAGCTATATAAGTTTAACGCAACAAAGAATGCTAGCTAGCTATATAAGTTTAACGCAACAAAGAATGCTAGCTAGCTATATAAGCTTAACGCAACAAAGAATGCTAGCTAGCTATATAAGTTTAACGCAACAAAGAATGCTAGCTAGCTATATAAGTTTAACGCAACAAAGAATGCTAGCTAGCTATATAAGTTTAACGCAACAATGAATGCTAGCTAGCTATATAAGTTTAACGCAACAAAGAATGCTAGCTAGCTATATAAGTTTAACGCAACAAAGAATGCTAGCTAGCTATATAAGTTTAACGCAACAAAGAATGCTAGCTAGCTATATAAGTTTAACGCAACAATGAATGCTAGCTAGCTATATAAGTTTAACGCAACAAAGAATGCTAGCTAGCTATATAAGTTTAACGCAACAATGAATGCTAGCTAGCTATATAAGTTTAACGTAACAATGAATGCTAGCTAGCTATATTAGTTTAACGTAACAATGAATGCTAGCTAGCTATATAAGTTTAACGTAACAAAGAATGCTAGCTAGCTATATAAGTTTAACGTAACAAAGAATGCTAGCTAGCTATATAAGTTTAACGCAACAAAGAATGCTAGCTAGCTATATAAGTTTAACGTAACAATGAATGCTAGCTAGCTATATAGTTTAACGTAACAATGAATGCTAGCTAGCTATATAAGTTTAACGTAACAATGAATGCTAGCTAGCTATATAAGTTTAACGTAACAATGAATGCTAGCTAGCTATATAAGTTTAACGTAACAATGAATGCTAGCTAGCTATATAAGTTTAACGTAACAATGAATGCTAGCTAGCTATATAAGTTTAACGTAACAATGAATGCTAGCTAGCTATATAAGTTTAACGTAACAATGAATGCTAGCTAGCTATATAAGTTTAACGTAACAATGAATGCTAGCTAGCTATATAAGTTTAACGTAACAATGAATGCTAGCTAGCTATATAAGTTTAACGTAACAATGAATGCTAGCTAGCTATATAAGTTTATTTAAAGTCGCCACCGCATAAATGTTGTGCGACTAAATGATCTAAGGTGATTAAAGCGAACAAAGAATGAGTATGAATTACACCACTTATACCACCTGACACCATGTACACGTGACTAATTTAACCACAATAAATGTATTTACCACAATTATTTATCTACCCCAAAGATTTATCTATCACACTGAGCTGTAATCTTCTTTGAATGTATATATGTCATAATTATGTTTCTCGGACATTTTTACTAGAAAAAGTTGGCAGTTTCTTACTTCGGGGTGTGCACCAAGTATTGGGTAAGCGCTGGTCCTGCCCAGGACATGTGTTGTTTTGTAAGCTGTCCACCGGCGATATAGCCCACAAAGGTGCTGATGAAGGCGTAAATCCGAACAAACAAACCATAGTTGCTTTAATATGTGTAGAGCCGCTTCATGGGGATAATAAATACACAAAGCCAGCTTCTCTCGTTATTCCATTTGTGTGTTTACGTTTATTTATCGTCGCTAGCGGTTGCCCATATGAGCGATGAAGAGATTAGTCATTTTAGATTTTTGGAGGATAGTGCAATGATACAGAGAGGGACCCATTTCCGAGTCTCGTCTGGTTCGTTTACGTGCACGGTGTAAAGCACCGACACGAGACCTCTGTTTAAAGTCCCATCTGAAAGACTGTTAATTTTATTAGGGTCAGGCTGGGGGATCGAACCTGCGATCCTTGGATTACCAGTCCAGTGTGTTACTACTGGACTACAGATCCGTCTGTAATCGACAGATTGTAACCCAGGTTATGTATATAATACTGGTCCCATATTGGACAACGCTTCCTTGTTGAAATAATTTGCATAATAAGTCAGTCAGAAAACGAAATTTAGACACGTGTTTTTATTAAAGATTTAAACTTTATTTATTTTACAACGATTGCAAAGCAAGTTCTAACAACTTGTATTAATCACTATCGTTAACGCGGATGATAGCGTATATGTGGTCATTCGTGTGGGAGGAAACCGGAGTACCCGGAGAAAACCCACCTGTCCGATCTGGCGACCACCGAACCATCTCATATACTTCCCGGTCCAAGGATCGACCCCGAGTTGCATTGGTGAGAAGCGAGTGTGTTAACATCTGCGCTAACCGGACAGCTTTTTCTTAATTCAGCATAAATGCGTACCTGAAGGCAAATTAGAAAACCTCCTAATAAGATAAGTGCTTCTAATTAAATAAACTAATAAAATAGACAGGGTTTTATTGTCTACTGTAAAATTTAACAATTCGTATCTTTGACTACTGCGACCACACCAATTTATGAAAGCGATTGGTAATGGTGTTCGTTATCAGTAAAACTTCCCAGCGCGACTTGACTCTGGTCGTCGCGCATCACAGTCTGCGAGTTTTGATATGGGCATTGTGCCTCCACTTGCAACGGTCTTCCGCTCACCGAGCCCTGGGTATCAACTGGCCAAGTGTTCTGTAAAGCATTGTCCACTTGACCCTGCTCTACGCTCGGTGCGATATTCTCATATACCATATTAGCAGTGTCATCGCTGTTCAGTGACTGTAGATTCCCATATTCCACTGGACCCTGGCTTATATCCTTTGGACACGCCCTCTCATCATCGCTTTGTAATGTACCACTGTTTAGTGGCAATGCATTGCATGGATGTGAATGGTTCAAAGATTCGTAGATATGCGGTTCTTGAAGATTGTCTTCTGTGCCGGTGTTCTTCTGGTTCACAGCTATGTCATCAACAACGGGGCTACCATGGGTGGTGTAGGCGTTTAGCTCCATTGGAATTGAAATATGGTCGATGTTACGTTGTTTATCACCAGTGTTTCTAAAATAGGGAAAAAAAGAGAAATTATATTATATACAAATTATATTTTATGGAATTAACATTGAAAGGATAATAGGTTTGTCGGTTATATATTCATTTAAAGTGACATAACATCGCAAAAAAGCAAATAAAATGCATTTATTTCACGTAAAAATGCATTGCTACTACAAATTCATCCGAACACAATCAAGCGACACCCATGTCCGAATGGTTAAGCATGCAGGCAGACTGTAATCAAGCGATACCAATGTCCGAATGGTTAAGCATGCAGGCAGACTGTAATCAAGCGACACCCATGTCCGAATGGTTAAGCATGCAGGCAGACTGTAATCAAGCGACACCCATGTCTGAATGGTTAAGTATGCAGGCTGTAATGAATGACATCCATGTCCGAATGGTTAAGCATGCATGCAGTCTGTAATCAAGCACATCCATCTCCGAATGGTTAAGCATGCATGCAGTCTGTAATCAAGCGACACCCATCTCCGAATGGTTAAGCATGCAGGCAGACTGTAATCAAGCGACACCCATGTCCGAATGGTTAAGCATGCAGGCAGACTGTAATCAAGCGACACCCATGTCCGAATGGTTAAGCATGCAGGCAGACTGTAATCAAGCGACACCCATGTCCGAATGGTTAAGCATGCAGGCAGACTGTAATCAAGCGACACCCATGTCCGAATGGTTAAGCATGCAGGCAGACTGTAATCAAGCGACACCCATGTCCGAATGGTTAAGCATGCAGGCAGACTGTAATCAAGCGACACCCATGTCCGAATGGTTAAGCATGCAGGCAGACTGTAATCAAGCGACACCCATGTCCGAATGGTTAAGCATGCAGGCAGACTGTAATCAAGCGACACCCATGTCCGAATGGTTAAGCATGCAGGCAGACTGTAATCAAGCGACACCCATGTCCGAATGGTTAAGCATGCAGGCAGACTGTAATCAAGCGACACCCATGTCCGAATGGTTAAGCATGCAGGCAGACTGTAATCAAGCGACACCCATGTCCGAATGGTTAAGCATGCAGGCAGACTGTAATCAAGCGACACCCATCTCCGAATGGTTAAGCATGCAGGCAGACTGTAATCAAGCGACACCCATGTCCGAATGGTTAAGCATGCAGGCAGACTGTAATCAAGCGACACCCATCTCCGAATGGTTAAGCATGCAGGCAGACTGTAATCAAGCGACACCCATGTCCGAATGGTTAAGCATGCAGGCAGACTGTAATCAAGCGACACCCATCTCCGAATGGTTAAGCATGCAGGCAGACTGTAATGAAGTAATAGGCAATACTTTAATATAATCAAATGCTGATCGATTAGCACGCTCGCTTCTCACTAATGTTGTCAGAACGTGTTACCAACATAGTAGAATGTGTAGGCAATACTTTAATATAATCAAATGCTGATCGATTAGCACGCTCGCTTCTCACTAATGTTGTCAGAACGTGTTGCCCATCTAATTGGCTAAGTATTTATTTGTAATATGATTAGTTTATATACATTTATTTTAGCTCGATTGCGAAACAAGTTATTTCAACTTATATTAATCACTCTCGAGACCTCATTCCTTATGGAATCCATCGCCATGAAGGAGAGAGAAGAGGCATTGTGGAATTTAAATGCACAATCGTAACGGCTCCATATATTGTAATAGTTACATACATATATATATAGAACAATAAAATATTATCAAATCCGGGTTTGATCGGTGTTCGCCAGATTGGATCAGGCTGGTTTTTTGTTGTCCGGATATTCCGGTAACCTCACACATTTAATGACCACATACATGTATATAGTGTGTGCTGTTTGTCGCATTGATTTAAAGGGCATTCATAGCGACACACACACACGCACGCACGCACGCACGCACGCACGCACGCACGCACGCACGCACGCACGCACGCACGCACGCACGCACGCACGCACGCACGCACGCACGCACGCACGCACGCACGCACGCACGCACGCACGCACGCACGCACGCACGCACGCACGCACGCACGCACGCACGCACGCACGCACGCACGCACGCACGCACGCACGCACGCACGCACGCACGCACGCACGCACGCACGCACGCACGCACGCACGCACGCACGCACGCACGCACGCACGCACGCACGCACGCACGCACGCACGCACGCACGCACGCACGCACGCACGCACGCACGCACGCACGCACGCACGCACGCACGCACGCACGCACGCACGCACGCACGCACGCACGCACGCACGCACGCACGCACGCACGCACGCACGCACGCACGCACGCACGCACGCACGCACGCACGCACGCACGCACGCACGCACGCACGCACGCACGCACGCACACACACACACACACACACACACACACACACACACGAATGGTTAAGCATGCAGGCAGACTGTAATCAAGCGAACATCCATGTCCGAATGGTTAAGCATGCAGGCAGACTGTAATCAAGCGACACCCATGTCCGAATGGTTAAGCATGCAGGCAGACTGTAAACAAGCGATATCCATGTCCGAATGGTTAAGCATGCAGGCAGACTGTAATGAAGGACACCCATGTCCGAATGGCTAAGCATGCAGGCAGACTGTAATCAAGCGACACCCATGTCCGAATGGCTAAGCATGCAGGCAGACTGTAAACAAGCGATATCCATGTCCGAATGGTTAAGCATGCAGGCAGACTGTAATCAAGCGACACCCATCTCCGAATGGTTAAGCATGAAGGCAGACTGTAATCAAGCGACATCCATGTCCGAATGGTTAAGCATGAAGGCAGACTGTAATCAAGCGACATCCATGTCCGAATGGTTAAGCATGAAGGCAGACTGTAATCAAGCGACACCCATGTCCGAATGGTTAAGCATGCAGGCAGACTGTAATCAAGCGACACCCATGTCCGAATGGTTACGATAGTTGACTTCAAATCTAATCAAGTTCAAGAGAAATGAAATTACCGTTTCCGTCTGATAATGACAATGACCAGCCCAATTATTACGATGACCAAACAGCACATAATGACCGCCATTATCATGGTAACGGCGTCTGCACCAGCGTCCTGTTCTCCTGGAAAGAAATTCCCATAAATCACTATATATTGGTGTAGGTTTATTTTCACGAATCATTTGAATGGATATTAATCATTTGTCATCCAATTATCATCATACGAGAATTTAAGAATCATTGGAAAATCGCGAAAAATGATTCACGAAAATATTATATAATTTACAGTACATCTCAAACAGTATTAGAGACAAACGGATCTGCAGTCCAGTTGTAACACGCTGGACTGGTAATCCACGGATCGCAGGTTCGATACCCCGTCCTTTCTTTCAGATGGGACATTAAACCGAGGTATATTGTCGGTGCTTTACACCGTGCACATAAAAGAACCAGAGGAGACTCTGGAATGGGTCTCTGTCTGTATCATTGCACTATCCTCCAACAATCAAAAATGACTAATCTCTTCAGGAGGCGTCGCTCATATGGGTAACCGGTAGCGACGATAAATACACGTAAAACACACAGTATTAGCCAACATTGACAACATAGTAGAATGTGTAGGCAATACTTTAATATAATCCAATGCTGATCGATTAACACGCTCGCTTCACACTAATGCTGTCAGAACGTGTTGCCCATCTAATTGGCTAATTATTTATTTGTAATATGATTAGTTTATACACATTTATTTTAGCTCGATTGCGAAACAAGTTATTTCAACTTATATTAATCACTCTCGAGACCTCATTCCTTATGGAATCCATCGCCATGAAGGAGAGAGAAGAGGCATTGTGGAATTTAAATGCCTTGCCTAAGGGCACAATCGCAACGGCTCCAGCGGGGCTCGAACTCTTAACACTGGATATCAAATTATTCAAATAAATAACATCCACTATGGAGAGCCATTCAACTTTTTATAACAGTAGCAAATATTTTGGATATCACTGGATTGTTAGATATATATATATATAGAACAATAAAATATTATCAAATCCGGGTTTGATCGGTGTTCGCCAGATTGGATTAGGCAGGTTTTTTGTTGTCCGGATATTCCGGTAACCTCACACATTTAATGACCACATACATGTATATAGGAAGTGCTGTTTGTTATAGTCTCTCCCCGATTTAAAGGGCCAGCCATTTCTGATTTATGAGGCACCTCTTTTTATGAGGTCTCGAGAGTGATTAATATAAGTTGAAAGAACTTGTTTCGCAATCGAGCTAAACTAAATTTGTATAAACACCTCTTTTTATGAACACCAGTACTACCAGAAACCTATAGGCACCATGCTGGTAGGCAATCGGTAGCCATTATTTACTAGTTGGCGGCTCACCAACCGGCCATATCAGAACGAAGCCCAGACGAGTTTGGCACCTTCGACCTCCCGCTCCGTAGGCGGACGTCTTAACCACTAGGCCACGGAGACGTATGTATATATTCACGCCAATGCCATATCAGCACGAACCCCTGACGAGTTTCGAACCATTGACCTCGCGCTCCGTAGGCGGACGCCTTAACCACTAGGTCACGGAGACGTATGTATATATACACACCAATGCCATATCAGCACGAACCCCTGACGAGTTTCGAACCATTGACCTCGCGCTCCGTAGGCGGACGCCTTAACCACTAGGCCACGGAGACGTATGTATATATACACACCAATGCCATATCAGCACGAACCCCTGACGAGTTTCGAACCATTGACCTCGCGCTCCGTAGGCGGACGCCTTAACCACTAGGCCACGGAGACGTGTGTATATATACATACCAATGCAATATCAGAACGAACCCCTGACGAGTTTCGAACATTCGACCTCCCGCTCCGTAGGCGAATGCCTTAACAACTAGGCCACGGAGACGTGTGTATATATACACGGCACCGATAGCGATTGGTGTAAGTAGATACATACTGTTACAGTAACCACTAGGCCACGGAGACATGTGTATATATACACGGCAACGAGAGCGATTGGTGTAAGTAGCTACATACCGCTACAGTAACCACTAGGCCACGGAGATGTGTGTATATATACACGGCACCGAGAGCGATTGGTGTAAGTAGATACATACTGTTCCAGTAACCACTATGCCACGGAGACGTGTGTATATATACACGGCACCGATAACGATTGGTGTAAGTAGCTATATACTGCTACAGTAATAAAGCTTACACTTATTGTAATATAATCTAACTATTTCACATAAAAACATAATTATAAAATACCATTATTTTCCATTGACTGGGGTGTATTGTTGGTAGTCGAGGTCTGTGTAGATCCATGTGATGTGGGTGGTACAGATGTTGTCGCTGTAGTTATATGTGCCGTGGATGACACAATCGATGTCTGTGTAAATGCGACTGTACTGGATGCTAGGGACGTTGACTGTGTAAATGGGGTTGTACTGGACGTTAGGGACGTTGACTGTGTAAATGGGGTTGTACAGGACGTTAGGGACGACGACTGTGTAAATGGGGTTGTACTGGTCGTTATGGACGTTGACTGTGTAAATGGGGTTGTACTGGTCGTTATGGACGTTGACTGTGTAAATGGGGTTGTACTGGTCGTTGGGGACGTTGACTGTGTAAATGGGGTTGTACTGGACGTTGGTGACGTTGACTGTGTAAATGGGGTTGTACTGGTCGTTGAGGACGTTGATTGTGTAAATGCGGTTGTACTGGTCGTTATGGATGTTGACTGTGTAAATACGGTTGTACTGGACGTTAGGGACGACAACTGTGTAAATGGGGTTGTACTGGTCGTTGGGGACCTTGACTGTGTAAATGGGGTTGTACTGGACGTTGAGGACGTTGACTGTGTAGATGTGGTTGTACTGGACGTTGGGGACGTTGACTGTGTAAGTGTGGTTGTTCTGGACGTTGGGGACGTTGACTGTGTAAATGGGGTTGTACTGGACGTTGGGGACGTTGACTGTGTAAATGGGGTTGTACTGGACGTTGGGGACGTTGACTGTGTAAATGGGGTTGTACTGGACGTTGGGGGCGTTAACTGTGTAAATGGGGTTGTTCTGTACGTATCTGTATCAATAAATACAATGTGTTAGTAGTATTGTTGTATAGTATAGTATATGCATATTTAACTAGATAAATGCCAATAAGAAAAACTGGAAATTGCTGTGTTGGTGGCAAACGTGAACGCAGGAGCGTTGCTGATCGTTTTATGAAATCCTACGTTCACCTTTGAAAGCCTGTATACATAAACATTGTCGTAGGTGCCACAGTCATTGATTGTGTAAATCCATTGGTACTGGACGCTATAGACGTGTAAATCCAGCTCTACTGGTCTGCACTTTCCATTATAATACAAATATATAATGTTTCACATTCATATTAAATGCCCAAGTAGATTCCTATCCTTCATCGCCAGTCGCCATGACGATGTCCGAACCTTCGATCTCCAGCTCCTAGGCGGACGCCTTAACCACTAGGCCATGTATGGTTTATACCTGAACGCTGTAGTTTACGAGTTATCTTATTTTAATACGATTTCATAAACGTTGATGCGTATGCGCATTTTATAACGTCGTTGTAGGCTTAGTAAATATATATTGTTATAGGCATCAACTCTGATAAATTTAATCTAATCTGGTGGTCGACAATGAACAAATTCCGGTAATATTTACAGGATGGATTGTACGAAGTGCTCTCTGTTTGGCTTGTAGCTGAAATAACACAAATTGTCGTTGTGTTGCCTAGATACCAAACATGTAACACCTTGATACCACACGTACAACACATAGATTCCACACGTGCAACTCCTAGATACCACGCGTGCAACTCCTAGATCACCACACGTGCAACTCCAAGATACCAAGCGTGTATCTCCTAGATACCACACATGCAACTCCTAGATACCACACATGCAGCACCTAGATACCACGCGTACAACTCCTAGATACCACACGTGCAACTCCTAGATACCACACGTGTATCTCCTAGATACCACACATGCAACTCCTAGATACCACACATGCAATACCTAGATACCACACATGCAAAACCTAGATACCACACGTGCAACTACTAGATACCATGCGTGCAACTCCTAGATACCACACATGCACCACCTAGATACCACGCGTACAACTCCTAGATACCACGCGTGCAACTCCTAGATACCACACGTGCAACTCCTAGATACCACGCGTGTATCTCCTAGATACCACACATGAATCTTCTAGATACCACGCGTACAACTCCTAGATACCAAGCGTGCAACTCCTAGATACCACACGTACAACACCGAGATACCACACATGCAACACCTAGATACCAAACTTGCAACACCTAGATATCACACATGCAACACCGAGATACAACACATGCAACACCTAGATACCACACATGCAACACCGATATACCACACATGCAACACCGAGATACAACACATGCAACACCTAGATACCACACATGCAACACCGATATACCACACATGCAACGCATAGATACCACACATGCAACGCATAGATACCACATATGCAACACCTAGATACCACATATGTAACACCTAGATACCACACATGCAACTCCTAGATACCACACATACATCTCCTAGATACCACACATACAACACCTAGATACTACACATGCAACACCTAGATACCACACATGCAACATCGATATACCACACATGCAACGCATAGATACCACACATGCAACGCATAGATACCACACATGCAACACCTAGATAACACATATGTAACACCTAGATACCACACATGCAACTCCTAGATACCACACATACATCTCCTAGATACCACACATACAACACCTAGATACCACACATGCAACACATAGATACCACACATGCAACAACGATATACCACACATGCAACACCGAGATACAATACATGCAACACCTAGATACCACACATGCAACACCGATATACCACACATGCAACACCGATATACAACACATGCAATACCGTTATACCACACATGCAACTCCTAGATACCACACATGCACTGCATAGATACCACACATACAACACCTAGATACCACACATGCAACTCCTAGATACCACGCCTGCAACTCCTAGATACCACACGTGTATCTCCTAGATACCACACATGCAACTCCTAGATACTACGCGTACAACTCCTAGATACCACACGTGCAACTCCTAGATACCACGCGTGCAACTCCTAGATACCACACATGCAACACCTAGATACTACACATGCAACACCTAGATACCAAGCGTACAACTCCTAGATACCACACGTGTATCTCCTAGATACCACACATGCAACTCCTAGATACCACACATGCAACACCTAGATACCACGCGTACAACTCCTAGATACCAAAAGTGCAACTCCTAGATACCACACGTGTATATCCTAGATACCACACATGCAACTCCTAGATACTACACATGCAACACCTAGATACCACACATGCAAAACCTAGATACCATGCGTACAACTCCTAGATACCACACGTGCAACTCCTAGATACCACACGTGTATCTCCTAGATACCACACATGTACTTCCTAGATACCACACGTACAACTCCTAGATACCACGCGTGCAACTCCTAGATACCACACGTGCAACTCCTAGATACCACGCGTGTATCTCCTAGATACCACACATGTATATCCTAGATACCACGCGTAAAACTCCTAGATACCACACGTACACCACCGAGATACCACACATGCAACACCTAGATACCAAACTTGCAACACCTAGATATCACACATGCAACACCGAGATACAACACATGCAACATCTAGATACCACACATGCAACACCGATATACCACACATGCAACACCGATATACAACACATGCAACACCTAGATACCACACATGCAACACCGATATTCCACACATGCAACGCATTAATACCACACATGCAACCCCTAGATACCACACGTACAACACATAGATACCACACGTGCAACTCCTAGATACCACACGTACAACACATAGATACCACACATGCAATACCTAGATACCACACATGCAACTCCTAGATACCACGCGTGCAACTCCTAGATACCACGCGTGCAACACCTAGCTACCACACATGCAACACCTACATACCACACATGCAACACCTAGATACCACACGTACAACACATAGATACCACACGTGCAACTCCTAGATACCACACATGTAACGCATATATACCACACATGCAATACCTAGATACCACACATGCAACTCCTAGATACCACGCGTGCAACTCCTAGATACCACGCGTGCAACACTTAGATACCACACATGCAAAACCTAGATACCACAAATGCAACAACTAGATACGACACATGCAACACCTAGATGCCACACATGCAACACCTAGATACCCAACGTGCAACACATAGATACCACACATGCAACACCTAGATACCACACATGCAACTCCTAGATATCACACATGCAACACCTAGATACCACACATGCAACTTCTAGATACCACACATGCAACTCCTAGATACCAAACGTGCAACTCCTAGATACCACACATGCAACTCCTAGATACCACACATGCAACTCCTAGATACCACGCATGCAACACATAGATACCACACATTCACCGCATAGATACCACACATGCACCGCATATATACCACACATGCACCGCATAGATACCACACATGCACAGCATAGATACCACACATGCACCGCATAGATACCACACATTCACTGCATAGATACCACACATGCACCGCATACATACCACACATGCACCGCATAGATACCACACATGAACAGCATAGATACCACACATGCACCGCATAGATACCACACATTCACCGCATAGATACCACACATGCACAGCATAGATACCACACATGCACCGCATAGATACCATACATGCACAGCATAAATACCACACATGCACCGCATATATACCACACATGCACCGCATACATACCACACATTCACCGCATAGATACCACACATGCAACGCATAGATACCACACATGCAACACCTAGATACCACACTTGCAACTCCTAGATACGAGACGTGCAACTCCTAGATACCACGCGTGCAACACCTAGCTACCACACATGCAACACCTACATACCACACATGCAACACCTAGATACCACACGTACAAAACATAGATAACACACGTGCAACTCCTAGATACCACACATGTAACGCATAGATACCACACATGCAATACCTATATACCACACATGCAACTCCTAGATACCACGCGTGCAACTCCTAGATACCACGCGTGCAACACTTAGATACCACACATGCAACACCTACATACCACACATGCAACACCTAGATACCACACGTACAACACATAGATACCACACGTGCAACTCCTAGATACCACACATGTAACGCATAGATACCACACATGCAATACCTAGATACCACACATGCAACTCCTAGATACCACGCGTGCAACTCCTAGATACCACGCGTGCAACACTTAGATACCACACATGCAACACCTAGATACCACACATGCAACAACTAGATACGACACATGCAACACCTAGATACCACACATGCAACACCTAGATACCCAACGTGCAACACATACATACCACACATGCAACACCTAGATACCACAGATGCAACTCCTAGATATCACACATGCAACACCTAGATACCACACATGCAACTTCTAGATACCACACATGCAACTCCTAGATACCAAACGTGCAACTCCTAGATACCACGCATGCAACACATAGATACCACACATTCACCGCATAGATACCACACATGCACCGCATATATACCACACATGCACCGCATAGATACCACACATGCACAACATAGATACCACACATGCACCGCATAGATACCACACATTCACTGCATATATACCACACATGCACCGCATACATACCACACATGCACCGCATAGATACCACACATGAACAGCATAGATACCACACATGCACCGCATAGATACCACACATTCACCGCATAGATACCACACATGCACAGCATAGATACCACACATGCACCGCATAGATACCATACATGCACAGCATAAATACCACACATGCACCGCATAGATACCACACATGCAACACATAGATACCACACATGCAACACATAGATACCACACATGCAACACCTTGATACCACACATGCATCTTCTAGATACCACACATGCAACGCATAGATAACACACATGCACCGCATATATATCACACATGTAGCTGATAGATACCACACGTGCAACTCATAGATACCACACATGCACCGCATAGATACCACACATGTACCGCATAGATACCACACATGCACCGCATATATACCACACATGCACCGCATAAATACCACCCAAGCAACACATATATACCACACATGCACAGCATATATACCACACATGCACAGCATATATACCACACATGCACCGCATATATACCACACATGCATCGCATAGATACCACACATGCACCGCATATATACCACACATGCAACACATAGATACCACACATGCACAGCATATATACCACACATGCAATACATAGATACCACACATGCACAGCATAGATACCACACGTGCAACACATATATACCACACATGCAACAGATAGATACCACACATGCAACACATAGATACCACACATGCACCGCATATATACCACACATGCAACACATAGATACTACACATGCACAGCATATATACCACACATGCACCGCATGGATACCACACATGCACCGCATTGATACCACACATGCACCGCATGGATACCACACATGCACAGCATTGATACCACACATGCACCGCATAGATACCACACATGCACAGCATAGATACCACACATGCACCGCATATATACCACACATGCACAGCATATATACCACACATGCACAGCATAGATACCACACATGCACCGCATAGATACCACACATGTACCGCATATATACCACACATTCACCGCATATATACCACACATGCACCGCATATATACTACACATGCATCGCATAGATACCACACATGCACCGCATAAATACCACACATGCAACACATAGATATCACACATGCACCGCATATATACCACACATTCAACACCTATATACCACAAATGCAACTCCTAGATACCATACATGCAATACCTAGATGCCACACATGCAACACCTAGATACCACACGTACAACTCATAGATACCACACATGCACCGCATAGATACCACACATGTACCGCATATATACCACACATGCACCGCATAGATACCACACATGCACCGCATAGATACCACACATGCACCGCATAGATACCACACATGCACCGCATAGATACCACACATGTACCGCATATATACCACACATGCACCGCATAGATACCACACATGCACCGCATAAATACCACACATTCACCGCATATATACCAAATATGCACCGCATAGATACCACACATGCACCGCATAGATACCACCCAAGCAACACATATATACCACACATGCACCGCATAGATGCCACATATGCAACACATATATACCACACGTGTAGCGCATACATACCACTTATGCAACACATAGATACCACACATGCAACGCATAGATACCACACATGCAACGCATATATACCACACATGCAACACATATATACCACACATGCAACACCTAGATACCACACATGCAACGCCTAGATACCACACGTGCAACACCTAGATACCACACATGCAACACCTAGATACCACACATGCAACACCTAGATTCCACACGTGCAACACCTAGATACCACACGTGCAACACATATATACCACACATGCAACACCTAGATACCATACATGCAACACCTAGATTCCACACGTGCAAAACCTAGATACCACACGTGCAACACATATATACCACACATGCAACAGATAGATACCACACATGCAACACATATATACCACACATGCACCGCATATATACCACACATGCAACACATAGATACTACACATGCACAGCATATATACCACACATGCACCGCATGGATACCACACATGCACCGCATTGATACCACACATGCACCGCATAGATACCACACATGCACATCATAGATACCACACATGCACCGCATATATACCACACATGCACATCATATATACCACACATGCACAGCATATATACCACACATGCACCGCATATATACCACACATGCATCGCATAGATACCACACATGCACCGCATATATACCACACATGCAACACATAGATACCACACATGCACAGCATATATACCACACATGCAACACATAGATACCACACATGCACAGCATAGATACCACACGTGCAACACATATATACCACACATGCAACAGATAGATACCACACATGCAACACATAGATACCACACATGCACCGCATATATACCACACATGCAACACATAGATACTACACATGCACAGCATATATACCACACATGCACCGCATGGATACCACACATGCACCGCATTGATACCACACATGCACCGCATGGATACCACACATGCACAGCATTGATACCACACATGCACCGCATAGATACCACACATGCACAGCATAGATACCACACATGCACCGCATATATACCACACATGCACAGCATATATACCACACATGCACAGCATAGATACCACACATGCACCGCATAGATACCACACATGTACTGCATATATACCACACATTCACCGCATATATACCACACATGCACCGCATATATACTACACATGCATCGCATAGATACCACACATGCACCGCATAAATACCACACATGCAACACATAGATATCACACATGCACCGCATATATACCACACATTCAACACCTATATACCACAAATGCAACTCCTAGATACCATACATGCAATACCTAGATGCCACACATGCAACACCTAGATACCACACGTACAACTCATAGATACCACACATGCACCGCATAGATACCACACATGTACCGCATATATACCACACATGCACCGCATAGATACCACACATGCACCGCATAAATACCACACATTCACCGCATATATACCAAATATGCACCGCATAGATACCACACATGCACCGCATAGATACCACCCAAGCAACACATATATACCACACATGCACCGCATAGATGCCACATATGCAACACATATATACCACACGTGTAGCGCATATATACCACTCATGCAACACATAGATACCACACATGCAACGCATAGATACCACACATGCAACGCATATATACCACACATGCAACGCATATATACCACACATGCAACACCTAGATACCACACATGCAACGCCTAGATACCACACGTGCAACACCTAGATACCACACATGCAACACCTAGATTCCACACGTGCAACACCTAGATACCACACGTGCAACACATATATACCACACATGCAACACATAGATACCACACATGCAGCACATAGATACCACACATGCACCGCATATATACCACACATTTCAACACATAGATACTACACATGCACAGCATATATACCACACATGCACCGCATGGATACCACACATGCACCGCATTGATACCACACATGCACCGCATAGATACCACACATGCACATCATAGATACCACACATGCACCGCATAGATACCACACATGCACAGCATATATACCACACATGCACAGCATATATACCACACATGCATCGCATAGATACCACACATGCACCGCATAAATACCACACATGCAACACATAGATACCACACATGCACCGCATATATACCACACATGCAACACATAAATACAACACATGCACCGCATATATACCACACATGCACCGCATAAATAACACACATGCAACACATATATACCACACATGCACCGCATAGATACCACACATACAACACATATATACCACACATGCAACACATATATACCACACGTACAACACATATATACCACACATGCAACACATATATACCACACATGCAACGCATAGATACCACACATGCAACACCTAGATACCACACATGCAACGCCTAGATACCACACATGCAACACCTAGATACCACACGTGCAACACCCAGATACTACACATGCAACACCTAGATACTATACGTGCAACACCTAGATACCACACATGCAACATCTAGATACTATACGTGGAACACCTAGATACCACACATGCAACACCTAGATACTATACGTGCAACACCTAGATACCACACATGCAACACCTAGATACTATACGTGCAACACCTAGATACTATACGTGCAAAACCTAGATACCACACATGCATCGCCTAGATACCACACATGCAACACCTAGATACCACACATGCAACACCTAGATACCACACATGCAACGCCTAGATACCACACGTGCAGCACCTAGATACCACACGTGCAACACATATATACCAAACATGCAACACATAGATACCACACATGCAACACATAGATACCACACATGCACCGCATATATACCACACATGCAACACATAGATACCACACATGCACCGCATGGATACCACACATGCACAGCATTGATACCACACATGCACCGCATAGATACCACACATGCACAGCATAGATACCACACATGCATCGCATAGATACCACACATGCACAGCATATATACCACACATGCACAGCATATATACCACACATGCACCGCATAGATACCACACATGTACCGCATATATACCACACATTCACCGCATATTTACCATACATGCACCGCATAGATACCACACATGCATCGCATAGATACCACACATGCACCGCATAAATACCACACATGCAACACATAGATACCACACATGCACCGCATATATACCACACATGCAACACATAAATACCACACATGCACCGCATAGATACCACACATGCACCGCATAAATAACACACATGCAACACATATATACCACACATGCACCGCATAGATACCACACATACAACACATATATACCACACATGCAACACATATATACCACACGTACAACACATATATACCACACATGCAACACATATATACCACACATGCAACGCATAGATACCACACATGCAACACCTAGATACCACACATGCAACGCCTAGATACCACACATGCAACACCTAGATACCACACGTGCAACACCTAGATACTACACATGCAACACCTAGATACTATACGTACAACACCTAGATACAACACATGCAACACCTAGATACTATACGTGCAACACCTAGATACTATACGTGCAACACCTAGATACCACACATGCATCGCCTAGATACCACACATGCAACACCTAGATACCACACATGCAACACCTAGATACCACACATGCAACGCCTAGATACCACACGTGCAACACCTAGATACCACACATGCAATTCTAGATGCTATTCCCCTATTTCTACCGATGGAATAAAGCATTTTATATCACTGATCTATTTCTATATTTCATTGGAAATCATAAAATAAACGGTTTGTGATTCTTAACTTCAGACATTGTTAACAGTCTTTCAGATGGGACTTTAAACAGATGTCACAATCACAGTTTAAAATCGCACATACATTATCATGTTGCAAGTTATTAAAGTACTACAGACGTGGTTAACAGTCTTTCAGATGGGACTTTAAACAGAGGTCACAATCAAAGTTTAAAATCGCACATACATTATCATGTTGCAATTTATTAAAGTACTTCAGACGTTTTTAACAGTCTTTAATATGGGACTTTAAACACAGGTCACAATCAAAGTTTAAGATCGAACAGACAGTATCATGTTGTAATTTATTAAAGTATCTAAGACGTTGTTAACAGTCTTTCAGATGGGACTTTAAACATATGTCACAATCAAAGTTAAAATCGCACAGACATCATGTTGCAATTTATTAAAGTACTTCAGAAGTTGTTAACAGTCTTCCAGATGGGACTTTAAACCGAGGTCCCGTATCGGGGCTTTACACAAGTGTACAGTTTCCTTTTTGCTCTGGCAATTTGCTGTAAATACGCATATATTACACTGGATAACCGCCATGTAGAGAAAGGGGTTATTGTAATAATGTAGTGTTCAAGTTGAGTGGTAATATGATCACTTGAGCACCCCTATATAATTAACCTCAACATTCCCCAACGGGGAAGTAAGATTTCAATTAGAGAGTTAGAATGATAATCTGTTATTATATTTTACGTTTATTTATCGTCGCTAACGGTTGCCCATATGAGCGACGCCTCCTGAAGAGATTAGTCATTTTAGATGTTGGAGGGTAGTGCAATGATACAGACAGAGACACATTGCTGTATAAGATAAATTTGTATAAACTAAATGTATTTAATATTACACAATGTGGCATACTTGGCCTTGTGGTTATAGTGGTGGACTGGACCCTTTTATTCCACTTATTTAATATTATAGTAAATGCAGCCAAATTGCTATGGTCATTGACTGGAACTCATTTGCCCTTCAATGCGGTTTGTTCGAATCTCGAATTGAGTTGTCGAGTTATTTCCTATGTTCTCCATCCTTGTTCTTCCAATAAGAACTGGCCCCGAGGTTATAAACTGTTCTCCATCCTTGTTCTTCCAATAAGAACTGGCCTCGAGGTTATAAACAGTTCTCCATCCTTGTTCTTCCAATAAGAACTGGCCCCGAGGTTATAAACTGTTCTCCATCCTTGTTCTTCCAATAAGAACTGGCCCCGAGGTTATAAACTGTTCTCCATCCTTGTTCTTCCAATAAGAACTGGCCCCGAGGTTATAAACTGTTCTCCATCCTTGTTCTTCCAATAAGAACTGGCCTCGAGGTTATAAACTGTTCTCCATCCTTGTTCTTCCAATAAGAACTGGCCCCGAGGTTATAAACTGTTCTCCATCATTGTTCTTCCAATAAGAACTGGCCCCGAGGTTATAAACTGTTCTCCATCCTTGTTCTTCCAATAAGAACTGGCTCCGAGGTTATAAACTGTTCTCCATCCTTGTTCTTCCAATAAGAACTGGCCTCGAGGTTATAAACTGTTCTCCATCTCTAATCCCAGTCTCAAGCGTCTGGTTGGTTCAGCTGACAGTAACACTCAGAATCAACCAATCAGAGTCCCGCCGGAGCTGTTACGATTGTGCCCTTAGGCAAGGCATTTAAATTCCACGTTGCCTCTTCTCTCACACCTCATGGCGATGGATTCCATCAGGGATGAGGTCTCGAGAGTGATTAATATAAGCTGAAAGTACTTGTTACGCAATCGAGCTAAAATAAATTTGTATTATAAGCTAACCAATCAGATCATTTGAGCTTGAGTTCGAGATGTGAGAAAAGTTACAATTACTATCTCACATACTTACCGGTCAGGGGATCGAACCCATGTTGCATTGGTGAGAAACGAGCGCGTTAGCCAATGCGTCAATCGGACAGAGTTATGTTTGATGTACAATTTGAGAGGCATACATTGTATTACTTTAAAGCCTCGCCTTGTATATTTTCTCCAACTCGTATAATAAATTAAAATTTATAAGACAGTAACCTGACATTCTCTATAAAATGATACAGTAAAAACAATGTATTTACCTAGAAAACTAAACGATATTAGCAGACACATGATTGCCCAATAATTAATATCCATCGGAAACATAATCAGTCTGTATCCTGTATTTTAATCAGGTATACGCCAATGACAGCACAACAAATACGCCACCTTGTGAACGATTTAATCGCGAATTGCATTCAAATTTAAAACATGTCGATATTATTTGTTATAGCCTTAAGTTAACTTCAGAAATATGATATTTATGTGTGTTTTACGTTTATTTATCGTCGCTAACGGTTACATGAAGATATAGTCACGGTATATTGTGACGGCTAATTCAATGGCACAGACAACAATGCAGAGTCTCCGCTGGTTCTTTTACGTGCACGTAATACATATTGAACAACCACACATAATCAGAATACAGAAACAGGATTAGAATGGAAGACATAGTCTTATAGACCTCGGTTTAAAGTCCCATATGAAATACTGCTAATATTATTAAGTTCAGATAGTTAGTTTATACACATTTATTTTAGCTCGATTGCGAAACAAGTTAATTCAACTTATATAAATCACTCTCGAGACCTCATTCCTGATGGAATCCATCGCCACGTGGGAGAGAGAAGAGGCAACGTGGAATTTAAATGCCTTGCCTAAGGGCACAATCGTAACGGCTCCAGCGGGTCTCGATCTCCGGACCTTTCGCACATCCACTGCGCTATCACGACTTCCAGATAGTTGATCCCAGGATGCACAGTCCAGCGAGTTAACAACTGGACTATTACTTTTATACATGTTTATTTTAGCTCTATTGGGAAACAAGTTCCTACAACTTATATTAACCACTCTCGATAGCTCATTTCTGATGGAATCCATCACCACGAGGGCGAGAGAAGAGGCCTGATGGAATCCATCATCATGAGGGTGAGAGAAGAGGCCTGATGGAATCCATCACCACGAGGGCGAGAGAAGAGGCCTGATGGAATCCATCACCATGAGGGAGAGAGAAGAGGCCTGATGGAATCCATCACCACGAGGGCGAGAGAAGAGGCAACAAGGAATTTAAATGCCTTACATAAGAACACAATCGTAGGGCCAACAGTTAGCGTCATATGGCGACTCTTCAGCAACAAATGGAGGCAGACGGACGAACACCCGGGTAGAAGCACCAACACTTGTCCATTGAGGATCCCCACAGTGACCCGGGTAGGACCACCAACACTTGTCCATTGAGGATCCCCACAGTGACCCGGGTAGAACCACCAACACTTGTCCATTGAGGATCCCCACAGTGACATACCCGGGTAGGACCACCAACACTTGGCCATTGAGGATCCCCACAGTGACCCGGGTAGAACCACCAACACTTGGCCATTGAGATCCCCACAGTGACCCGTGTAGAACCACCAACACTTGGCCATTGAGGATCCCCACAGTGACCCGGTAGAACCACCACACTTGGCCATTGAGGATCCCCACAGTGACCCGTGTAGAAAACCACCAACACTTGGCCATTGAGGATCCCCACAGTGACCCAGGTAGAACCACCAACACTTGGCCATTGAGGATCCCCACAGTGACATACCCGGGTAGGACCACCAACACTTGGCCATTGAGGATCCCCACAGTGACATAC
>CM026388.1:41135469-41189905 GCA_014843695.1 Archivesica marissinica
CACCAACACTTGGCCATTGAGGATCCCCACAGTGACCCAGGTAGAACCACCAACACTTGGCCATTGAGGATCCCCACAGTGACATACCCGGGTAGGACCACCAACACTTGGCCATTGAGGATCCCCACAGTGACATACCCGGGTAGAGCCACCAACACTTGGCCATTGAGGATCCCCACAGTGACCCAGGTAGAACCACCAACACTTGGCCATTGAGGATCCCCACAGTGACATACCCGGGTAGGACCACCAACACTTGGCCATTGAGGATCCCCACAGTGACATACTTTGTCAGAGTCGTCGTTAGTCATAATGATATACTGTTTGACCTGTACTGTTTGACCTATACTGTTTGACCTATACTGTTTGACCTATACTGTTTGACCTATACTGTTTGACCTATACTGTTTGACCTATACTGTTTGACGTATACTGCTTGACCTATACTGTTTGACCTATTCTGTTTGACCTATACTGTTTGACCTATACTGTTTGACCTATACTGCTTGACCTATGTTGTTTGACGTATACTGTTTGGCCTATGCTGTTTGACCTATACTGTTTGACTTATATTGTTTAACCTATGCTGTTTGACCTATACTGTTTGACCTATACTGTTTGACCTATATTGTTTGACATATACTGTTTGACCTATATTGTTTGACGTATACTGTTTGACGTATACTGTTTGACCTATACTGTTTGACGTATACAGTTTGACTTATACTGTTTGACTTATAATGTTTGACCTATATTGTTTGACCTATGTTGTTTGACCTATGTTGTTTGACCTATACTGTTTTACCTATGCTGTTTGATCTATGCTGTTTGACGTATACTGTTTGACGTATACTGTTTGGCGTATACTGTTTGACCTATAATGTTTGTCCTATGCTGTTTGACCTATACTGTTTGACATATACTGTTCGACGTATGCTGTTTGACGTATACTGTTTGACCTATACTCATAGACCTATACTGTTTGACGTATACTGTTTGACTTATACTGTTTGACTTATAATGTTTGACCTATATTGTTTGACCTATGTTGTTTGGCCTATGTTGTTTGACCTATACTGTTTGACATATGCTGTTTGATCTATGCTGTTTGACCTATACTGTTTGACCTATACTGTTTGACCTATACTGTTTGACCTATGATGTTTGACCTATACTGTTTGACCTATACTGTTTGACCTATATCGTTTGACGTATACTGTTTGACCTATATTTATGTAAATGGCCAAAGGCAGTGTATTGCTGATAATACTAATAAACTTGAAACTTGTTCATACCCTCAAATAATATAACTACAATAACTTCGAGCCTCTCTCGCACCTGAAGCGAAGGCAACACCGAGCCTCTCTCGCATCTCCGAGCCACTCTCGCTCCTGAAGCGAACTCAACTCCGAGCCTCTCTCGCACCTGAAGTGAACACAACTCCGAACCTCTCTCGCACCTGAAGCGAACGCAACCCCGAGCCTCTCTCGCATCTCCGAGCCACTCTCGCTCCTGAAGCGAACTCAACTCCGAGCCTCTCTCGCACCTGAAGTGAACACAACTCCGAACCTCTCTCGCACCTGAAGCGAACGCAACCCCGAGCCTCTCTCGCACCTGAAGTGAACACAACTCCGAGCTTCTCTCGCACCTGAAGCGAACGCAACCCCGAACCTCTCTCGCACCTGAGGCGAACGCAACTCCGAGCTGTAATCAGCCCACAAAGGTGCTGATGAAGGCGTAAAACCGAACAAACCATAGCTGCTTTGATATGTGTAGAGCCGTTTCATGGGGAAAATAAATACACAAAACCGGCTTTGTCGTCTCTCGTAATTCCATGTGTGTGTTTTACGTTTATTTATCGTCGCTACCGGTTGCCCATATGAGCGATGAAGAGATTAGTCATTTTAGATTTTCAGAGGATAGTGCAATGATGCAGAGAGGGGCCCATTCCAGAGTCTCCTCTGGTTCTTTTACGTGCATGGTGTAAAGCACCGACACGAGACCTCTGTTTAAAGTCCCATCTGAAAGACTGTTAATATTATTAGGGTCAGACTGGGGGATCGAACATGCGACCCTTGGATTACCAGTCCAGCGTGTTACCACTGGACTACAGATCCGTCTGTAATCGACAGATTGGAACCCAGGTTATGTATATAATACTGGTCCCATATTGGACAACACTTCTCTTGTTGAAATAATTTGCATAATAAGTCAGTCAGAAAACGAAATTTAGACACGCGTTTCTATTAACGGTTTAAACTTTATTTATCACATAAACTACGGCGCGGGAGTTTAATAAAGCCATGTCATAAATTCGGTAATACACTAGTGTATTAAATATGCGAATGAGGCAAATGCGTGGGCGAATCACTTTATTTGTATATTCATACGCGCTGTCAAAGAAGTAAATAAACATAATGCACATTTCTGGACACAAAAATATATCGTCTATCAACAACTAGAGTCACATCAATCAAAATCAGCACAACGAAATATCCAAAATCCTGTATTCGTCCAACAGTTCGTCCAACAGCACTGTACATCCAAATCCTGACAGGCCTGATAAAGCACATTACACAGCATATCCAAACCAGGTCAACACATATTCGTCACCAAGCGTGGCAACTTCTATGAATACCAATTCCAATATTAATCTGACCGGTGGATTCCAAAGTCTGTTGGCTGGCCCAATCCATGGTGGTACTGTTAATATATATATTAACAACCATAAAACTGTATCCCCATTTAATCCACCAAGAAAACGTCTAAGAATCATTGAAAGCGATAGCGATTCGCAGTGACATAGATGTTTACATCAACTAGCACGCGCTGTGTAACTTTGATTGTGACGTCATTTGCCAAAACATCGTGTACATTTTGTATTTGTATTTGTTAAAAAAGACTGTTTGAAAATAATTTAAAAGTGTTTAATATTGAATTGTTGCACATGATATGTTGTGATAGTTTAAAAACTGTTTACAAAGAAGAAAATAAAAAAATGGAGTATTTAGTGTTGCACTATTTTCTTGGCCCATTAAGTAGAAACCACAGTACTACTCTGGCTTTCATATGCTAAAGGGGAAGTGTGTTCAATCGTGACACACTTTTACTGTGTATTTGGTTTATGTGATAAAAAGAGTCTTACATTCGTGTCTTTCCATATTGAATTTATTAAACTCGTTGAATAAATTCAATATGGAAAGCCACTCATGTAAGATCCTCTATTTTACAACGATTGCGAAGCAAGTTCTAACAACTTATATTAATCACTCTCGTTAACGCAGATGATAGCGAATACTATTATGTGGTCATTCGTGTGGGATGAAACCGGAGTACCCGGAGAAAACCCACCTGTCCGATCTGGCGACCACCGAACCATCTCACATACTTCCCGGTACGAGGATCGACCCCGGGTTGCATTGGTGAGAAGCGAGTGTGCTAACCTCTGCGCTAACCGGGCAGCTTTTTATTAATTTAGCATTAAATGCGTATCTGAAGGCAAATTAGAAAGCTACTGTACCGTAATCGTATAAGTTCCAAAACAAGTCCAAGTTATAAGCGTTTATTTAAATACATTTCTACGGTGTGCCCAAGCACCATATGGCGCTTTCAATAATCCCAGTTTGTCTCCCCTAATCTAATTTTATCCTATCTTTTATAGAGAAGCACGCTTGGACATGTATTCCATAAAATGTCAAGCTACAGATGTACCAGTAAACATGCTTGGCATAACTGCCACTCAATATATCAATTTGGATATATTGTTTTGGTGCAAACACATGCTTGTACGGAAATAACATGTTAATATTTTGAAATTGTACTGTTTAAGCTTAAAACATCAGAGTACAGTTCTGATGTAATAGCACACATGTGTGGAAAAACCTTTAATATGCTGATCAGGCATACATGTAAGGGATGTCAACGCCAAGTATACTTGTTTCCCTGCCAAATGTACTTGCTTCTCTGCCAACATAAACAGTTAGTACAGTTCCATGTATAATTGCCTTGTATAACGACCGTATACAGCATTATTATAAATGGATCAATACTCATGAGTATACATAGAGGATCTTACATGAGTGGCTTTCCATATTGAATTTATTAAACGAGTTGAATAAAATGATAAAATGCGAGGCTCTGCCGAATTATTCTTTTTATCACATAAACCAAATACACAGTAAAAGTGTGTCACGATTGAACACACTTCCCCTTTAGCAAATGAAAGCCAGAGTAGTACTGCGGTTTCTACTTAATGGACCAAGAAAATAGCTAAATACTCCAATTTTTTTATGTTCTTCCTTTGTAAACAGTTTTTAAACTATCACAACATATCAAGGGCAACAATTCAATGTTAAGCACTTTTAAATTATTTTCAAACAGTCTTTTTTAACAAATACAAAATGTAAACGATGTTTTGGCAAATGACGTCACAATTAAAGCGCGTGCTAGTTGATGTAAAAATGTATGTATTTGCCTCATTTGCATATTTAATACACTAGTGTATTACCGAATTTATGACATGGCTTTATTAAACTCCCGCGCCGTAGTTTATGTGAAAAAACTAATTATGGAGGTAATTAATTAACATAATCAACATATAACTCCATTATGTTACACCACCTACTCAGATAAGTGCTTCTAATAAACTAATAAAATAGACAGGGTTTTATTTTCTACTGTAAAATTTAACAATTCGTATCTTTGACTACTGCGACCACACCAAATTTATGTTATATATGTTATATTTCGGGTTTTACGCCTGCATCAGCACCATTTTGGGCTATATCGCCGGCGGGCAGTTTACCTAACAACACCTTTCCTGGGCAGGCTCCAGCGGTTAACCAGTACTTGGGTGCACCAACATCCGTAAGAAACTGCCAACTTTTTCATATAAATGGGACTCGGTCTGAGCGGGGCTCGAACCCGTGACCATCAGTGATGATAGGTTACAGTGGTATACAAGTCAGCGACCTTAACCACTCGACAACGGAGGCGGACCCCACACCAATTTAAGAAAGAGATTGGTAATGGTGTTCGTCATCAGTAAAACTTCCCAGCGCGACTTGACTCTGGTCGTCGCGCATCACAGTCTGCGAGTTTTGATATGGGCATTGTGCCTCCACTTGCCAAGGTCTTCCGCTCACCGAGCCCTGGGCATCAACTGGCCACGGGTTCTGTAAAGCATTGTCCACTTGACCCTGCTCTACGCTCGGTGCGATATTCTCATATACCATGTTAGCAGTGTCATCGCTGTTCAGTGACTGTAGATTCCCATATTCCGCTGGACCCTGGCTTATATCCTTTGGCCACGCCCTCTTATCATCGCTTTGTATTATACCTCTGTTTAGTGGCAATGCATTGCATGGATGTGGATGGTTCAAAGATTCGTAGATATGCGGTTCTTGAAGATTGTCTTCCGTGCCGGTGTTCTTCAGGTTCACAGCTATGTCATCAACAACGGGGCTACCATGGGTAGTGTAGGCGTTTAGCTCCATTGGAATTGAAATCTGATCGATGTTACGTTGTTTATCACCAGTGTTTCTAAAATAGGAAAATATGAGAACTTATATCTGCTTGTTTCAGTGTATTGCGATTTATATTTCATGGAATTAACATTGAAAGGATTATTGGTTTGTCGGTTATATATTCATTTAGGTGTAGGAGTTTAGCTCCATTAAAATTGAGATGTTACGTTCTTCCTCACCAGTGTTTCTAAAATAGGAAAAAATGAGAAATTATATCTGCTTGTTTCAGTGTATTGCGAATTATATTTCATGGAATTAACATTGAAAGGATTATTGGTGTATCGGTTATATATTCATTTAGGTGTAGGAGTTTAGCTCCATTAAAATTGAAATCTGGTCGATATTACGCTCTTTCTCACTAGTGTATCAAAAATAGGTGGGTGGGAGAACTTATATCTGCTTGTTTCAGTATATTACGATTTATATTTCATGGAATTAACATTGAAAGGATTATTGGTTTGTCGGTTATATATTCATTTAAAGTGACATTACATCGCAAAAAAGCAAATAAAATACATTTATTTCACGTATAAATGCATTACTACTATAAATTCATCCGAACACATTCGAACGAATCAATAAACAGTGTTTGTGTGGCATACAAACTTTCAAAATTGAAAATAAGATTTCATATAACGGTCATCCATGTTCCCTAATTGACGTTTTTTATTGATGTAGTGTCGCTGTAAGCTATCTCCATTGCGAAACAAATCGCTTTTTAAGTACACACGTTACAAATATGCAATCATACAAACAACAAGATGCAATGCCTACTCATACACCGGTGCGAGTATGTACACTTTGTGTGTTTTACGTCGCTGTATATCGTCGCTACCGGTTGCCCATATGAGCGACGCCTCCTGAAGAGATTAGTCGTTTTACATTTCGGAGGATAGTGCAATGATACAGACAGAGACCCATTCCATAGTCTCATCTGGTTCTTTTACGTGTACAGTGGAAAGCACAGACACGAGACCTCGGTTTAACGTCCTATCTGAAAGACTGTTAATTGTATTAGGGTCAGACGGGGCTGATCGACCTGCATATATATATATACACTTTTCTTATAAAACGTTATTTATTATATATAATTATATGTGGGTTTATTTGTTAGTGTTATCTATAACTATGTCATCATTTTGTCAGTAGGTTGAGCGTTGTCAGTACTTAGAATAAACAATAAATTTTAAATTGTGAAGCACGTTTTTAAAAAAAAGCGTATTATGTGGGTATTCATGTGGAAAGGAAACGGGAGGACCCGGAGAAAACCCACCTGTCCGATCTGGCGACCACGGTACTATCTCACATACTTCACGGCTCGAGGATCGAACCTGGGTTGCATTTGTGAGAAGCGAGCGCGGTAACCACTGTGTTAATCGGACAGCCTGAGAATAAGCCATATACAACGGACTTCCAAACTTGTGGAAGTCTTGATAGCGCAGGTGGTGGCAGCTCGTTCGATGCATGTGCGAACTTCCCCGAGTTCGCGCCCAGCTGTATCCATTACGAGTGGCAGTGCGTCCTTAGCGCACATTGCCTCTTATATCTCCCTCGTGGCGATGGATTCCATCAGGAATGAGGTCTTGAGAGTGCTTTACACCATGCACGTAACGAGGAGATTCTGGAATTGGTCTCTGGCTGTATCATTGCGCTATCCTCCAAAACTCTAAAATGACTAATCACTTCATGAGGCGTCGCTCATATTGGCAACCGGTGGCGACAATCGATACACATAAAACACACACACACTGTATTATACTAGTCGCCTAAATGCATTCATTGCGACTTCCGAATATAACAGTCAGTCTGTATACAAGCAAAAGTAATGTGAAAGAAGCTAAGTAAGCTAATGTAGCAGGCAAACTGTAATCAAGCGACACCCATGTCCGAATGGTTAAGCATGCAGGCAGACTGTAATCAAGCGACACCCATGTCCGAATGGTTAAGCATGCAGGCAGACTGTAATCAAGGACACACATGCTCGAATGGTTAAGCATGCAGGCAGACTGTAATCAAGCGACACCCATGTCCGAATGGTTAAGCATGCAGGCAGACTGTTATCAAGCGACACCCATGTCCGAATGGTTAAGCATGCAGGCAGACTGTAACCAAGCGACACCCATGTCCGAATGGTTAAGCATGCAGGCAGACTGTAACCAAGCGACACCCATGTCAGAATGGTTAAGCATGCAGGCAGACTGTAATCAAGCGACACCCATGTCCGAATGGTTCAGCATGCAGGCAGACTGTGATCGAGCGACACTCATGTCCGAATGGTTCAGCATGCAGGCATACTGTAATCAAGCGACACCCATGTCCGAATGGTTAAGCATGCAGGCAGACTGTAATGAAGGACACCCATGTCCGAATGGTTCAGCATGCATGCAGACTGTAATGAAGGACACCCATGTCCGAATTGTTAAGCATGCAGGCAGACTGTAATGAAGGACACCCATGTCCGAATGGTTAAGCATGCAGGCAGACTGTAATCAAGCGACACCCATGTCCGAATGGTTAAGCATGCAGGCAGACTGTAATGAAGGACACACATGCTCGAATGGTTAAGCATGCAGGCAGACTGTAATCAAGCGACACCCATGTCCGAATGGTTAAGCATGAAGGCAGACTGTAATCAAGCGACACCCATGTCCGAATGGTTAAGCATGAAGGCAGACTGTAATCAAGCGACACCCATGTCCGAATGGTTAAGCATGCAGGCAGACAGTAACCAAGCGACATCCATGTCCGAATGGTTAAGCATGCAGGCAGACTGTAATCAAGCGACATCCATGTCCGAATTGTTAAGCATGCATGCAGACTGTAATCAAGCGACACCTATGTCCGAATGGTTAAGCATGCAGGCAGACTGTAATCAAACGACACCCATGTCCGAATGGTTAAGCATGCATGCAGACTGTAATCAAGCGACACCCATGTCCGAATGGTTAAGCATGAAGACAGACTGTAATCAAGCGAAACCTAAGTCCGAATGGTTAAACATGCAGGCAGACTGTAATCAAGCGACACCTATGTCCGAATGGTTAAGCATGCAGGCAGACTGTAATCAAACGACACCCATGTCCGAATGGTTACGATAGATGACTTCAAATCAAATCAAGTTCAAGAGAAATGAAATTACCGTTTTCGTCTGATAATGACAATGACCAGCCCAATTATTACGATGACCAAACAGCCCATAATGACGCCATTATCATGGTAATGGCGAATGTACCCGCGTCCTGTTCTCCTGGAAAGAAACTCCCATAAATCACTATATATTGGTGTAAGTTTATTTTCACGAACATTTGAATGGATCATTTGTCATCCGATTACCCTCATACGAGAATTTAAGAATCATTGGAAAATCGCGACAACTGATTTACGAAAATATTATATGATTTACAGTACATCTTAAACAGTATTAGAGACAAACGGATCTGTAGTCCAGTGGTAACACGCTGGACTGGTAATCGAGGGATCGCAGGTTCGATCCCCGGACCCTTCTTTCAGATGGGACATTAAACTGAGGTATCGTGTCGGTGCTTTACACAGTGCACGTAAAAGAACCAGAGGACTCGGACTCTGGAATGAGTCTCTGTCTGTATCATTGGACTATCCTCCAAAAATCAAAAATGACTAATCTCTTCTGGAGGCGTCGCTCATATGGGTAACCTGTAGTGAAGATAAATAAACGTAAAACACACAGTATTAGACAAAATCGACAACATAGTAAATTGTGTAGGCACTACTTTAATATAATCAAATGCTGATCGATTAGCACGCTCACTTCTCACTATTGTTGTCTGGATCAATGCTGCTTCCAATTCAGTAGTGGGGCGACCATCCCCTACCCAGCGGGTCCTCAGGTGGCGGATAGGGGAACCGCCCTCATATATGGGGGTTAGCTGTGAATCAAATAAGCAGTCCCGGACCATATGGCGGTGTACCTACCAGGACGGGGTAAGATAGCAAAGCTACTCCTATTAAAATACTCCACGTGCCCTACAACGGGTGCATCAGGCGAATATATGGACCGCCTTAAAAGTCCTAGCTTAAGGGTGAGGTAACCCTAACAGAAACCTCGAATGCTGAAGCCGGAAGTACTGGGCCGCACGGCGCATTCTAATAAACCACGGTACTACGCATAAGCGCAAACTGAATCACAATGACAGAAAGTGTAAACCGAGATGGTGCTGGACCTGTGAAGACCCGCCAGGCAGGTTCAGTGCCGGGTTCCATACCTCGTAGGAACCCATCCTTAGCTACTGGAGGTCACCCTAAGCCGCCCTGTGGAGCCAGGGGACGGCGAAGGACAGCTACTGGACGACACGTGAAGCAGAAACCTCTTGTGCTCATGCTGTGGAATGCTGAAGGAGTCTTTAACAAAAAGACTGAACTGGAGCAAGTACTACAGGACACAGAGGTAAGTGTTTGCTTCATACAGGAAACACACCTGAACAAAGACAAGACGTTCAAAGTACGAGGCTACAAGTGCCGAGCAGACCGACAAGACAGACACAAGGGTGGTGTGCTCACTCTAATCCGGAACAACATCAATGCGAGCGAAGTGAAAACCTACCTTGAAGGAGCGAATTCCAGGAGTTCAAGATCGACCAAATCAACTGAGTTGAACCTCGTCAACTACTAACTGCCCAAATGACAAAGCCCTTGCCCTTGACACTATTGGAGCTTGAAACAGTCGATACATGGTTGTTGGTGACTTCAATAGTCATTCCCAGAGTTGGGGATATGCACAGTCTAATAGGCGTGGGAATGAAGTGGAGGACTGGCAGGATGAGCACAACTTGATTCTTGTAAACCAGCCCTATGATGTACCAACCTTCTACTATAGGCGATGGCACACTACTACCTCTCCAGATCTAGCATTCTGCACAGAGGACATCCAGAAAGGTACGGTTAGAGAAGTTGGCGATCAACTTGGTGGAAGTGACCACAAACCAGTGTTCCTCACACTCAGCAGTGAAGTGATACAGACAGACCATCCCTACCCTAGATGGAACTACACTAAAGCCAAGTGGATTCTCTTTGCTATTCGGTCCAATTCGCTTACTCGAGGCATACAGGTACAAGGAAGAGATGTTAACAACGTGGTGAAAGAGTTCAACAGCTGAATACTCAACGCTGCCCATGAAACCATCCCTAGAGGTGCGAGAAGAGAATACAAGCCCTACTGGACCAATCAGTTGCAGACCCTCCAAGATGAACTCACTGAAGCAATGAACAGGGCAGAAGAACAGCCATCACAAGAAAACCATGAACAACTTCAGAAAGCAAAGGCACAGTTTCAAAAATCTATACTGGAAGCTACACGACGAAGTTGGAGGGAGAAAACTGCTGCCCTAAACCTTGAGAAGGACGGGAGGAAGTTGTGGAGGCTCACGAAACAGCTAAATGATGAAGGAAATAGCAGACAGAAAATCACGTTGGATGAGGATGGGAAACTGTTGACCGGCAAAGAGACTGCAGACTGTCTCGCCAAAGCCTACCAGAAAGAGGGCAACATCAAAGTCACACGCCAACAGCAAAGAGAGGCACGAAAAGAACAGAAGGATAGAAGTAAAAGGCATACGGAACAAGACTCCATGAAACTTCCACTTACATACCAGGAACTGTACACAGCGCTCAGACAACTGAAAAAAAGGAAGTCACCTGGACCAGATGGAATCTCCAATGAGATGCTAACTCATCTTGGATGCTCAGCCATGCTGAAACCTCTTGACATCTTCAATCTTAGCTGGGAAGAAGGCACAGTTCCGCAGATCTGGAAGGAAGCCAACGTTATCCCAATCAACAAGAACGGCAAGGATAGAAAGAAAGCTTCCAGCTATCGCCCTATTAGTCTCACTAGCTGTGTGGTCAAGACAATGGAGAGAATAGTTAACAAGAGACTCATGTGGTACCTTGAGACAGAAAACCTCCTATCCAAGGAACAAGCAGGATTCCGACAGTTCAGATGCACAGAGGACCAGGCAACATACCTCGCTCAGGAAGTTGAGGATGCATTCCAAGGCCAGAAGGTAGTTTTTGCAACCTGGATAGACCTCCAGAAGGCTTTTGACAAAGTCTCGACTGATGGGCTGCTGGTTAAGATGCAACGATGCGGAATTGCCGACAATATGCTCCGATGGACCAAATCCTTCCTACACAATCGCAGAGCCAGAGTACTTGTTGACAGCCAGAAGAGCAAGAAATTCCTCATCCGACACGGTGTTCCTCAAGGAGGAGTGATCTCGCCTACGCTGTTCCTCATCTTCATCGATGACTTGCTTGCAGAGCTCCCAACAGGTATCAACGCAGCACTCTATGCTGACGACTTGGTCATGTGGTGTGTTTAAGAACATGCAACGACTGCCACATACAGAATGCAGATGGCCGCATACAAGCTCACAGCATGGGCAGAAGACTGGTGCATCTCTATTAATAAGGAGAAGTCGTCAACCACACTCTTCACACTTTCCACCAAACAGAAAGCTGGAACCATCAAAGTCGGTGGAACTGCCTTGAAGACGGACAACTAGCCAACATACTTGGGGGTGACATTTGACAGACGGCAGCCATGGAAGTCACATATCCAGAAAGCAGAGGCCAAAACCAAGCGCAAGCTTGCAATCCTTCGGAAGCTTGCTGGCACCACATGGGGTGCCAATGATCACATCCTGAAGACTATATACCAAGGTGTGGTCAGGCCTCACCTGGAATATGGATCCACCGCCTGGACAACATCAGCCAAGACCAACCAACAGACACTCGACAAGGTTCAGAACAAGGCTCTCAGGCTGATCACAGGTGCAATGAAGAGCACTCCAATCAAGGCCATGGAGAAAATTACTTCCATCCAGATACTGCAAGAACGTCGCGACACAAGAATTCTTCTACAGACAGAGAAGTGTCGATGTCAGGAAGAACAACCGATGAAGCAGAGATTTGAGCCACTAACGACGAATCGTCTAAAGCGAAGCAGTTTCATCCACCAGTCCAAGAAACTTGCTCGAAAGCACACCAGCCATCTTCCAAACATTGCCTCCAACGCCATTTCTATCCAAGCCATGGTTGACTAGCGATGAATCCAAGGTTACCATCTGCAGTACAATCCCATACATGACACCCAGAGATAGACAACATGATGACGTCAAACGTGCCCTCACACTAGCACACATCGACAAGAGTTATCCTGGAGAAGCATGGCTACAAGTCTACACAGATGGTTCAGCCACAAGAGCAGTAGCAAACGGAGGAGCAGGCGTGTATGTCCGACACCCAGATGGACACACACAGTCAGTTGCTCTACCTGGAGTACACTGCAGCAACTATGGGGCAGAAGTACAGGCCCTTGAAACAGCAGCATCTCTAGTACACAACACTGTGGAGTGTGCCCAGGTTGTCTTCCTGACTGATGCGCTCTCAGTTCTGGATGCCCTGTCTAACAACAAAGAACCCCACCTGATGGAAGCCCGAAGTCAGCGTAACTAAAAGAACTGTCCTCCAGTGGGTACCTGCACACATAGGTATTCCTGGCAATGAAGCCGCTGACCAGCTTGCCAATCAAGATTCTACCGAGAGGCAACCAGAAAAAGATTTGACTTACAGGCAGAAATGCACCATAATCAAATCTGCATCAAAGCCAACAGTCGAGAAGGATGACTACCACCTTCTCACCAGACAGGAGCAAGTCACGATATTCCGGCTTAGAACAGGGCATAACCGCCTGAACTTCCATATGTGTCGTAAGCTTGGACTAGCTCCATCAACTGCCTGCAGCTGCAAAATAGGGGACCAGACTGCAGAACACATCCTCCAGGTGTGTCCCAATCTTCATGGGCTGAGGAAAACAACCTGGGCAACAGATAATTCTCTCCAGACGAAGTTACATGGCTGCCGGGAGGATCTGAGAAGGACGGCCCATTTCGTGTTTGCTGCCGGCTTGTCCATGTGATTCGCGAACGACAAGAAGAAGAAACTATTGTTGTTAGAATGAGTTGCCCATCTAATTTGCTAATTATTTATTTGTAATATGATTAGTTGATACAAATTTATTTTAGCTCGATTGCGAAACAAGTTTTTTCAACTTATATTAATCACTCTCGAGACCTCATTCCTGATGGAATCCATCGCCATGAAGGAGAGAGAAGAGGCATTGTGGAATTTAAATGCACAATCGTAACGGCTCCATTTATTGTAATAGTTACATACATATATATATAGAACAATAAAATATTGTCAAATCCGGGTTTGATCGGTGTTCGCCAGATTGGATCAGGCTGGTTTGTTGTTGTCCGGATATTCCGGTAACCTCACACATTTAATGACCACATACATGTATATAGGAAGTGCTGTTTGTTATAGTCTCTCCCCGATTTAAAGGGCCAGCCATTTCTGATTTATGAGACACCTCTTTTTATGAACACCACTACTTCCAGAAACCTATAGGCACCATGCTGGTAGGCAATCGGTAACCACTAGGCCACGGAGACGTGTATATATATACACAGCGATTGGTGTAAGTAGCTACATACTGCTACAGTAACCACTAGGCCACGGAGACGTGTGTATATATACGATAGCGATTGGTGTAAGTAGCTACATACTGCTACAGTAATAAAGCTTACACTTATTGTAATATAATCTAACTATTTCACATAGAAACATAATTATAAAATACCATTATTTTCCATTGACTGGGGTGTATTTTTGGTAGTCGAGGTCTGTGTAGATCCATGTGATGTGGGTGGTACAGATGCTGTCGCTGTAGTTATATGTGCCGTGGAGGACACAATCGATGACTGTGTAAATGCGACTGTACTGGATGCTAGGGACGACGACTGTGTAAATGGGGTTGTACTGGATGCTAGGGACGACGACTGTGTAAATGCGGTTGTACTAGACGTTAGGGACGACGACTGTGTAAATGTGGCTGTACTAGACGTTAGGGACGACGACTGTGTAAATGCGGTTGTACTGGACGTTAGGGACGACGACTGTGTAAGAGGAGCTGTATCAATAAATACAATTTGTTAGTATTATTGTTGTATAGTATAGTATATGTATATTTAACTAGATAAATGCCAATAAGAAAAACTGGAAGTTGCTGTGTTGGTGGCAAACGTGAACACAGGAGCGTTGCTGATCGTTTTATGAAATCCTACTTTCACCTTTGAAAGCTTGTATACATAAACATTGTCGTAGGTGCCACAGTCGGTGATTGTGTAAATCCATTGGTACTGGACGCTATACATGTGTAAATCCAGCTCTACTGGTCTGGACTTTCCATTATAATACAAATATATAATGTTTCACATTCATATAAAATGCCCAGCTCGATTCCTATCCTTCAACGCCAGTCGCCATGACGATGTCCGTACCTTCGATCTCCAGCTCCTAGGCGGACGCCTTAACCACTAGGCCACGGGTGGTTTATACCTGAACGCTGTAGTTTACGAGTTATCTTATTTTAATACGATTTCATAAACGTTGATGCGTATGCGCATTATATAACGTCGTGGTAGGTTTAGTAAATATTTAGAGGTTATTAAACCGCGGAGGTCGGCCATTTGTGGATATTGGCGCACCCTATAGAGATATTGGATAGGTGCGCCAATATCCATAAATGGCCCACCGCAGCCGCTTAATAACGTCTTTATTGCATACATAGCCGTATGTTTCTTCTGCTGATAATTGCTTATTTCGCTCAGCCATTTTACCGTCAATCTGTCAGACAACGACTTTAGTGGTGCGTGGGGGGCCATGTATACACAATGTAGTTACTATGTTGTTGCTACCTGTGACACGTGCCGAAAATCGAAATATATTGCCCGCGTCTACCAGATATTTTGTTTTTCTACCATTAAATGTGTTACTATTTATAGTAATGTATGCAATAAATATTGTTATAGGCATCAAATACGATAACTTTAAGCAAATCTGGTCGTCGACACGGAACAAATTCCGGTAATACTTACACGATGAACTGTAAGAAGAGCTCTCTGTTTGGCTTGAAGCTGAAATAACACAAATTGCCGTTGTGTTGCTTAGACACCACACGTGCAGCGCATTGATATCACACGTGCAACGCCTAGATACCACGCGTCCAACGCCTAGATACCACGCGCGCAACTCCTAGATACCACACGTGCAACATATAGATACCACACATGCAACACATATATACATTCTAGATGCCACACCTAGATACCACACGTGCAACACCTAGATACCACACATGCAACATATAGATACCACACATGCAACACATATATACATTCTAGATGCAACACCTAGATACCACACGTGCAACACCTAGATACCACACATGCGACGTCTAGATACCACACATGCAACTCCTAGATACCACACATGTAACACCTAGATACCACACATGCAACACCTAGATACCACACATGCAACATATAGATACCACACGTGCAACATATAGATACCACACGTGCAACACCTAGATACCACACATGCAACATATAGATACCACACATGCAACACCTAGATACCACACGTGCAACACCTAGATACCACACATGCAACATATAGATACCACACGTGCAACATATAGATACCACACATGCAACATATAGATACCACACGTGCAACACATTGATACAACACGTGCAACATATAGATACCACACATGCAACATATAGATACCACACGTGCAACACCTAGATACCACACGTGTAACACATATATACCACACATGCAACACATATATACCACACATGCAACGCATTGATACCACACGTGCAACACATATATACCACACTTGCAACACATATATACCACACATGCAACACATAGATACATTCTAGATGCAACACTTAGATACCACACGTGTAACGCATATATATATTCTAGATGCAACACTTAGATACCACACGTGTGCAAAGCATTGATAAAACACATGCAACACTTAGATACCACACATGCAACGCATTGATGCCACACATGCAACGCATTGATACCACACATGCAACGCATTGATACCACACGTGCAACACATATATACCACACATGCAACGCATTTATATCACACATGCAACGCATAGATACCACACATGCAATACATTGATACCACACATGTAACACCTAGATACCACACATGCATCACCTAGATACCACACATGCAACACCTAGATACCACACATGCAACACCTAGATACCACACGTGCAACACCTAGATACCACACATGCAACGCATGGTTCATGTCTGTCGATTTTTCACTAATTAACCTTTGGCAAAAAATAAGTTGATATTATCAGAAACTCAATACGGCCCAATTCAACACTCTTTCTTTCTTTTTTGCCAGAAGTAAATTAAATGAAAAACCGACAGACTAGAACCCAGACTAGTGGACACGTGACAGACACATGCTACTTACATGACGGAGTGTAGGAGGATCTCAGTGAAACACTTGAAGCTGAAGGAAAAGAAAAGTTGGTAATGTCATATTGATTTGACTATGCATTCCACAAAATTGTTTTATAATTGAATTTATTAGTTGCGTTCTATGGTACTCGGTTTATGAACCCCCGTATTACCCTAATAAAAGTAACAGTCGTTCATATGTGACTTTAAACAGAGGTTACAAAGCTTAAAATCGCACAGACATTATCATGTTGCAATTTATTAAAGTACTTCAGACGTTGTTAACAGTCTTTCAAATGGGACTTTAAACAGAGGTCATAATCAAGGTTTAAAATCGCACAGACATCATGTTGCAATTTATTAAAGTACTTCAGACGTTGTTAACAATCTTTCAGATGGGACTTTAAACAGAGGTCTCGTATCGGGGCTTTACAAAAGTGCACAGTTTCCTGTTTGGTGTCAGTATATATATTAAACTGGATAACTGTCATTTAGAGAAAGGGGAAGTTGCAATAATGCCTTGTTCCAGTTGACTGGTAGTATGATGGGTATAAGAATTGATCGCTTGAGCACCCCTATATAACTATAGAATGAAAATGTACTGCTGCATTAAACATATAATTAACCTCAACATTCCCAAACGGGGAAGTAAGATTTGAACTAGAGTGTGACAATGATAAGATGTTATTATATTTTACGTTTATGGCTGTCTGATCTTATAGGCAAACATGTGCCGGTAATAGACATACAACTTACATGGGGAACTGTCTGAAACGCTGGCTGTCTGATCGTATAGGCAAACATGTGCCGGTAATAGACACAACACTTACATGGGGAACTGTCTGAAACGCTGGCTGTCTGATCGTATAGGCAAACATGTGCCGGTAATAGACATACAACTTACATGGGGAACTGTCTGAAACGCTGGCTGTCTGATCTTATAGGCAAACATGTGCCAGTAATAGACACAACACTTACATGGGGAACTGTCTGAAACTCTGGCTGTCTGATCTTATAGGCAAACATGTGCCAGTAATAGACACACCACTTACATGGGGAACTGTCTGAAACGCTGGCTGTCTGATCTTATAGGCAACCATATACTAGTAATAGACACACCACTTACATGGGGAACTGTCTGAAACGCTGGCTGTCTGATCTTATAGGCAAAAATATACTAGTAATAGACACAACTCTTACATGGGGAACTGTCTGAAACGCTGGCTGTCTGATCTTATAAGCAAACATATGCCAATAATATACACAACCCTTACATGAGGAACTGTCTGAAACGCTGGCTGTCTGATCTTATAGGCAAACATATGCCAGTAATAGACACAACACTTACATGGAGAACTGTCTGAAACGCTGGCTGTCTGTTCTTATAGGCAAACATATACCAGTAATAGACACACCACTTACATGGAGAACTGTCTGAAACGATGGCTGTCTGATCTTATAGGCAAACATGTGTCAGTAATAGACACACCACGTACATGGAGAACTGTCTGAAACGCTGGCTGTCTGATTTTATAGGCAAACATGTGCCAGTAATAGACACACCACTTACATGGGGAACTGTCTGAAACGCTGGCTGTCTGATTTTATAGGCAAACATGTGCCAGTAATAGACACACCACGTACATGGGGAACTTTCTGAAACGCTGGCTGTCTGATTTTATAGGCAAACATGTGCCAGTAATAGACACACCACTTACATGGGGAACTTTCTGAAACGCTGGCTGTCTGATTTTATAGGCAAACATGTGCCAGTAATAGACACACCACTTACATGGGGAACTGTCTGAAACGCTGGCTGTCTGATCTTATAGGCAAACATGTACCAGTAATAGACACACCACTTACATGGGGAACTGTCTGAAACGCTGGCTGTCTGATCTTATAGGCAAACATGTGCCAGTAGTAGACACACCACTTACATGGGGAACTGTCTGAAACGCTGGCTGTCTGATCTTATAGGCAAAAATATACTAATAATAGACACACCACTTACATGGGGAACTGTCTGAAACGCTGGCTGTCTGATCGTATTGGCAAACATATACTAATAATAGACACACCACTTACATGGGGAACTGTCTGAAACTCTGGCTGAAGAGCTGGGAGTCAGGCTCATAGCTGAAGTAGAGTGTCGAAATGATAAAACGTTATGCATAGATAGATTCAGAAGTTACTAAACATACGGTTACAAGGAATGAGTGTGTGTTAATAACCACATTAATCAATCATTGTAAATCGACAATATACACGTATATTGCTGCATGAACCATTATACTTACTTGACGAAGTGTCAGAAGCGCTGGCTGAAGAGCTTGTTATGTTTAAACATGTTATACCCGGAGCATTGTGCGAGTAAGGTACATTATACTTACTTGACGAAGTGTCAGAAGCGCTGGCTGAAGAGCTTGACGACGGGCTCATTGCTGAAGAAATGCTTCAGCATTATACTATTTGATCATATGATATATGTCTCTTGGCCGCATTACAACAGGACCATATGATATATGTCTCTTGGCCTCATTGCCACAGGACCATATGATATATGTCTCTTGGCCGCATTGCCACAGGACCATATGATATATGTCTCTTGGCCGCATTGCCACAGGACCATATGATATATGTCTCTTGGCCGCATTGCCACAGGACCATATGATATATGTCTCTTGGCCGCATTGCCACAGGACCATATGATATATGTCTCTTGGCCGCATTGCCACATGACCATATGATATATGTCTCTTGGTCGCATTGCCACAGGACCATATGATATATGTCTATTGGCCGCATTGCCACAGGACCATATGATATATGTCTATTGGCCGCATTGCCACAGGACCATATGATATATGTCTCTTGGCCGCTTTGCCACAGGATCATACGATATATGTCTCTTGGCCGCATTGCCACAGGATCATACGATATATGTCTCTTGGCCGCATTGTCACAGGACCATATGATATATGGCTCTTGGTCGCATTGCCACAGGACCATATGATATATGTCTCTTGGCCGCATTGCCACAGGACCATATGATATATGTCTCTTGGCCGCATTGCCACATGACCATATGATATATGTCTATTGGCCGCATTGCCACAGGACCATATGATATATGTCTCTTGGCCGCTTTGCCACAGGATCATACGATATATGTCTCTTGGCCGCATTGCCACAGGATCATACGATATATGTCTCTTGGCCGCATTGCCACAGGATCATACGATATATGTCTCTTGGCCGCATTGTCACAGGACCATATGATATATGTCTCTTGGTCGCATTGCCACAGGACCATATGATATATGTCTCTTGGCCGTATTGCCACATGACCATATGATATATGTCTCTTGGCCGCATTGCCACAGGACCATATGATATATGTCTCTTGGCCGCATTGCCACATGACCATATGATATATGTCTCTTGGCCGCATTGCCACAGGACCATATGATATATGTCTCATGGCCGCATTGCCACAGGACCATATGATATATGTCTCTTGGCCGCTTTGCCACAGGATCATACGATATATGTCTCTTGGCCGCATTGCCACAGGATCATACGATATATGTCTCTTGGCCGCATTGTCACAGGACCATATGATATATGTCTCTTGGTCGCATTGCCACAGGACCATATGATATATGTCTCTTGGCCGCATTGCCACATGACCATATGATATATGTCTCTTGGCCGCATTGCCACAGGACCATATGATATATGTCTCTTGGCCGCATTGCCACAGGACCATATGATATATGTCTCTTGGCCGCATTGCCACAGACATATGATATATGTTTTGGCCGATTGCCACATGACCATATGATATATGTCTCTTGGCCGCATTGCCACAGGACCATATGATATATGTCTCTTGGCCGCATTGCCACAGGACCATATGATATATGTCTCTTGGCCGCATTGCCACATGACCATATGATATATGTCTCTTGGCCGCATTGCCACAGGACCATATGATATATGTCTCATGGCCGCATTGCCACAGGACCATATGATATATGTCTATACTAAACACAGCTAATGCTCTTCATGCTTGTGTGTGTGTTTTACGTTTATTTATCGTCGTTACCGGTTGCCCATATGAGCGACGCCTCCTGAAGAGATTAGTCATTTTAGATCTTTGGAAGATATTGCAATGATACAGACAAAGACCCATTCTAGAGTATCCTCTGGTTCTTTTATGTGCACGGTGTAAAGTACCGACACGAGACCTCGGTTTAACGTCCCATCTGAAAGACTGTTAATTTTAACATGCTTGGGAAGTGAAACTGTATTATAGCATGACCAAAGGCAAGCTGGCGTTGCAGAATCTGACATGTCATCATTTAACGATGTCAAATTGAGTAATGTTGTAACCCATATCTGTAATCGTAATACTAGTAGTGCACATTTAAATATCGAATTTAATTATGTTAATAACCAAACTAATCAATCATTATAAATCGACAATATACAATTAAACCTGTGCTAAAGGTCACCTCCGAATGAAGGCCGCATATGAAACAACCTGTCTCTAAAGACCACCATTTTGCTCTCCCATCGAGCCATTTTCAATGCATTTTAACCATCTATTGAGAGCCCACCTACCAACAAAGGCCACTGTTTTACTTTCCCGAGGGTATCCTTTATAGTCAAGTTTGACTGTACATTTATGTAGTTGCAGGAACCTATCACTATGATGTACACGGACCAATGTTCGAGTGAGGGACATACTGCTTACACGAGGAACTGTCTGACACGCTGGCTGAAGAACTTGAAGACGGGTTCATAGCTGAAGCAAAACTTTATCTATCTATCTTCCTCTAATGTCGAACCCATCGAGGAGAGGAGAAGAATTATATAAGACTATGTCTTCCATTCTAATCCTGTTTCTGTATTCTGATTATGTGTGATTGTTCAATATGTATTATATTGGGAAATAAAATATGTTTAAACTAACCCATCGCGGGGATGTAGACGTGTTGTTATTTATCATTTATTTATGTACCATTAATGTCAAACCCCTTGCGGGGACCTATACATGTTTTCCTGGGTATGCTTAGCCGACCATAGCGGTTAACCAGTACTAAGCAATGTGTGCGAGGGAGGTGCCTTGCTCAATGACACTACTGTTCGATTCCAAATCCGATCCTCTACCATTGAACCACGGACGCCACACAATGCATTGATTTATGCATTGATATATTCAGGGGTTACTACACATAAGGTTACAAACACATAAGCGTGCACGGTAATAATTGCATTTTACAAACAATAGCCAATGGTGAATGAAAATGTACACACTTGTACAAGCTTGTGTGCAACTACAGTTATTCTACAATGTACAAGTATCTGTACGGGAAATACACGGCATGGAATACATATTAGTTGTACTTAGTCCATCCTGCGAATCTAATACTAGAAGTAGTAGATAATGAAATATCCAATTTAATTATGTTTCAAACCAAATGAATCAATCATTGTATATCGGCAATATACATGTATGTTGCTGCAGGCACCTTCACTATGTTATACACGGATCAAAGTTCGAGTAAGGTACATTTATACTTACATGAGGAACTGTCTGATACGCTGGATGAAGAGCCTGAAGACGAGGTCATAGCTGAAGACGAGGTCATAGTTGAAGACGAGATCATAGCTGAAGAAAAGTATCGAAATGATAAAACGTTATAATTATATAGATAGATTCAGAGGTTACTAAATATTCGAAGTCGTGGAAGTCGTGATAGCGTTGTGGATGTGCGTTCGCTTCAGGTGCGAACGGTCCGGAGATAGAGTCCCACCCGAGCCGTTACGATCGTGCCCTTAGGCAAGGCATTTAAATTCCACGTTGCCTCTTCTCTCTCACTCGTGGCGATGGATTCCATCAGGAATGAGGTCTCGAGAGTGATTTATATAAGTTGAAATAACTGTTTCGCAATCGAGCTAAAATAAATTTGTATAAATATTCGATTGCAAACGCATGAATTGCATTTTGCAAATAATAAACAATGGTGAGTGAATATATACATGGTTGTTCATGCTTTTGTGCAACTAAATTGATTCTACAACGTACACTTATATGAATGGTGAATACGGAATGTAACCCACATTATAGCTGTATTCAGCACTACATACGAATCTAATACGAGTAGTACATCATGAAATATCCAATTACTAGTAGTACATCATGAAATATCCAATTACTAGTAGTACATCATGAAATATCCAATTACTAGTAGTACATCATGAAATATCCAATTACTAGTAGTACATCATGAAATATCCAATTATGAAATATCCAATTACTAGTAGTACATCATGAAATATCCAATTATGAAATATCCAATTACTAGTAGTACATCATGAAATATCCAATTTAATTATGTTAATATCAAATCAATTAATCATTGTAAATCGGCAATATACATATATGTTGCTGACGGAACCTTCACTATGTTATACACGGAACAATGTTCGAGCAAGGACCATAATACTTACGCGACGAACTGCCAGACACTCTGGTTGAAGAACTTGAAGACAGACTCATAGCTGAATTAAAGAGTAGAAATGATAAAATGTTATGTATAGATAGATTCAGAAGTTACAAGACATGAGGGTATGTTAATAACCAAATTAATCAATTATTGTAAATCGACAATATACATATATGTTGCTGTAGGAAACTATGTTTAAACATGTTATACCCGGAACAATGTGCGAGTAAGGTACGTTATACTTACACGACGAACTGTCTGACACGCTGGCTGAAGAACTTGAAGACAGACTCATAGCTGAATTAAAGAGTAGAAATGATAAAATGTTATGTATAGATAGATTCAGAAGTTACAAGACATGAGGGTATGTTAATAACCAAATTAACCAATCATTGTACATCGACAATATACATATATGTTGCTGTAGGAAACTATGTTTAAACATGTTATACCCGGAACAATGTGCGAGTAAGGTACGTTATACTTACACGACGAACTGTCTGACACGCTGGATGAGGAACGTGTTATGTTTAAACATGTTATACCCGGAACATTGTGCGAGTAAGGTACATTATACTTACATGACGAACTGTCTGACACGCTGGATGAGGAACGTGTTATGTCTAAACATGTTATACACGGAACAATGTGCGAGTAAGGTACATTATACTTACATGACGAACTGTCTGACACGCTGGATGAGCTTGAAGATGAGCTTAAAGCTGAAGCAAAGCAAGATGTATTCGTGTCAGAATAATAATTCAACTAACATCTTTTATTTGCACCCTGTGAACATTATATCATTAATTATCCACCATAGCACAATTAGTAACCGTAGAGGCGACTGGTTACGAACATTATATCATTAATTATCCAACTTAGCACAATTAGTATCCGTAGAGGCGACTGGTTACGAACATTATATCATTAAGTATCCAACTTAGCACAATTAGTAACCGTAGAGGCGACTGGTTACGAACATTATATCATTAATTATCCAACGTAGCACAATTAGTATCCGTAGAGGCGACTGGTTACGAACATTATATCATTAAGTATCCAACTTAGCACAATTAGTATCCGTAGAGGCGACTGGTTACGATCGTTGACATGAAATCACTGGTCACTCATTTAGGTTTAGATTAGAATCTCACTCGGGATTTTGAATTTTTCAGAGGAGACGGCTCGGATTGTCCGCACTGGGCGGGCACCGTTGTGTTCCACAGTGTACTTATCTCTCCTTCATGGCGATGAATTCTATCAGGAATTAGGGTCTACAGAGCTCTTAGTCTGACGTTGTATAAACTTGTTTCGCAACCGAGCTAAAATAAATTGGTTTAAACCAATTATGTACAATGAGGAAACTACCCAGCTGGCGTACGCTGTCGGTGGTTATTCCCAACATTTGTATTTCCATGAATGGCGTTAAAATTCTATCTTATACTAATACACATAACTCTTCTCTTTCATTTTTTATTGCCAATGACTTATATAGTTAGATTGATAGTTTATTAAGCAAAATTGTTACACACTCAAGAGTGTCCTCATATGAAATAATTCAACATTCCATTGATAATACTTACACGATGAATTGTCAGAAACGCTTGCTGAGTTTGAAGTTTGTTTTTACGTTTATTTATCGTCGCTACCGGTTGCCCATATGAGCGACGCCACCTGAAGAGATTAGTCATTTTAGAGTTTGGAGATTACGATTGTGCCCTTAGGCAAGGCATTTAAATTCCAGGTTGCCTCTTCTCTCTACCTCATGGCGATGGATTCCATTAGGAATGAGGTCTCGAGGGTGATTAATATAAGCTGAAAGAACTTGTTACGCAATCGAGCTAAAATAAATTTGTATTATAAACTAACCAATCAGATCATTTGAGCTTGAGTTTGAGATGTGAGAAAAGTTACAATTACTATCTCACACACTTACCGGTCCGAGGATCGAACCCGGGTTGCATTGGTGAGAAACGAGCGTGTTAGTCAATGCGTCAATCGGACAGAGTTATGTTTGACGTACAATTACTATCTCACACACTTACCGGTCCGGGGATCGAACCCGGGTTGCATTGGTGAGAAACGAGCGCGTTAGCCAATGCGCTAATCGGACAGAGTTATTTTTGATGTACAATTTGAGAGGCATACTTTAAAGCCTCGTCTTGTATATTTTCTCCAATTCGTATAGTAAATTAAAATTTATAGTGCAGTAACCTGACATTCTCTATAAAATGATACAGTAACACAATGTATTTACCTGGAAAACTAAACGATATTAGCAGACACATGATTGCCCAATAATTAATATCCATCGGAAACATAATCAGTCTGTATCCAGTATTTTAATAAGGTACAGGTATATGCCAAATGACAGCGCAACAAATACGCCACCTTGTGAACGATTTAATCGCGAATGTCATTCAAATTTAAAACATGTCGATATTATGTTATAGCCTTAACTTCAGATATATGAAATTTATGTGTGTTTTACGTTTATTTATTGTCGCTAACGGTTGCCCATATGAGCGACGACTCATGAAGATATAGTCAGGATAGGTTGTGATGGCTAATTCATCTGGTTCTTTTACGTGCACGGTGCAAAGCAACAACACGAGACCTCGGTTTAAAGTCCCATATGAAATACTGCTAATATTATTAAGGTCAGATAGTTAGTTTATACAAATTTATTTTAGCTCGATTGCGAAACAAGTTCTTTCAACTTATATAAATCACTCTGTGTAAGTGGAAGTCGTGATAGCGCAGTGGATGCGCGTTCGCTTCAGGTGCGAAAGGTCCGGAGTTCGAGCCCCACTGGAGCCGTTACGATTGTGCCCTTAGGCAAGGCATTTAAATTCCACATTGCCTCTTCTCTCTCCCTCGTGGCGATTGATTCCATCAGGAATGAGGTCTCGAGAGTGATTTATATAAGTTGAAATAACTTGTTTCGCAATCGAGCTAAAATAAATTTGTATAAACTAAACTAAATCACTCTCGAGACCTCATTCCTGTTGGAATCCATCTCCACGTGGGAGAGAGAAGAGGCAAAGTGGAACTTAAATGCCTTGCCTAAGGCCACAATCGTAACGGCTCAAGCGGGGCTCGAACTCCGGACCTTTCGCACCTGAAGCGAACGCACATCCACATCGCTATCACAACTTCCAGGTAGTTGATCCCAGGATGCACAGCGAGTTAACAACTGGACTATTCCTTTTATACAGGTTTATTTTAGCTCTATTGGGAGACAAGTTCCTACAACTTATATTAACCACTCTCGATACCTCATTTTTGATGGAATCCATCACCACGAGGGCGAGAGAAGAGGACTGATGGAATCCATCACCACGAGGGCGAGAGAAGAGGCCTGATGGAATCCATCACCACGAGGGCGAGAGAAGAGGCCTGATGGAATCCATCACCATGAGGGAGAGAGAAGAGGCCTGATGGAATCCATCACCACGAGGGCGAGAGAAGAGGCCTGATGGAATCCATCACCACGAGGGCGAGAGAAGAGGCCTGATGGAATCCATCACCATGAGGGCGAGAGTAGAGGCCTGATGGAATCCATCACCACGAGGGCGAGAGAAGAGACAACGTGGAATTTAAATGCCTTACATAAGAACACAATCGTAGGCCCAACAGTTAGCCTCATATGGCGACTTTTCAGCTATGACAAATGGAGGCAGACAAAACGGACGAACACCCGGGTAGAACCACCAACACTTGGCCATTGAGGATCCCCACAGTGACATACTTTGTCAGAGTCGTCGTTAGTCATAATAATATACTGATTGACCTATACTGCTTTACCTATACTGTTTGACCTATACTGTTTGACCTATACTGTTTGACCTATACTGTTTGACCTATACTGTTTGACCTATACTGTTTGACCTATACTGTTTGACCTATACTGTTTGACCTATACTGCTTGACCTATACTGTTTGACCTATACTGTTTGACCTATACTGCTTGACCTATACTGCTTGACCTATACTGTTTGACCTATACTGTTTGACCTATACTGTTTGACCTATACTGATTGACCTATACTGTTTGACATATACTGTTTGACCTATACTGTTTGACCTATACTGTTTGACCTATACTGTTTGACCTATGAGTTTTGACCTATACTGTTTGACCTATACTGTTTGACCTATACTGATTGACCTATACTGTTTGACCTATAATGTTTGACCTATACTGTTTGACCTATACTGTTTGACCTATACTGTTTGACCTATACTGTTTGACCTATACTGATTGACGATTGACATATACTGTTTGACCTATACTGTTTGACCTATACTATTTGACCTATACTGTTTGACCTATACTGTTTGACCTATACTGTTTGACCTATACTGTTTGACCTATACTGTTTGACCTATACTGTTTGACCTATACTGTTTGACCTGTTTGACCTATACTGTTTGACCTATTCTTATGTATTGTTGATAATACCAATAAACCTGTTCATACCCTGTCAACAAATCAAATAACATAACTACAATATTATACTATACTTACCCTACTAGATATTAATCTCAAAGATGTCAGACGAGAAGTACTTGCTGGTGGATATACCCGTAATTGGGCGCTGCATGGGTACACTTCCTGGTAGATATACCCGTAATTGGGCATTGCATGGGTACGTATTTATTATATAGTGAAGGGGCTTCACATATTTATATACTACATCGTTTAAAGTATTGCATGACTTCACGAATATAAGTGATTTCCCCTAAATCAATTTATGACTAGTTTGATAATATCAGTTTTAAAAGTATTTAATTTAATAGATACATAACAGTATATTGTTGGATATGTATCAACAACGTATTCATATAGTATATATAGTTCACTAGTTATTCATATAGTATATATATAGTTCACTAGTTATTCATATAGTATATATAGTTCACTAGTTATTCATATAGTATATAGTTCACTAGTTATTCATATAGTATATATAGTTCACTAGTTATTCATATAGTATATATATTTCACTAGTTATTCATATAGTATATATATTTTACTAGTTATTCATATAGTATATATAGTTCACTAGTTATTCATATAGTATATATAGTTCACTAGTTATTCATATAGTATATAGTTCACTAGTTATTCATATAGTATATAGTTCACTAGTTATTCATATAGTATATAGTTTACTAGTTATTCATATAGTATTTATAGTTCACTAGATATTCATATAGTATATATAGTTCACTAGTTATTCATATAGTATATATAGTTCACTAGTTATTCATATAGCATATATATAGTTCACTAGTTATTCATATAGTATATAGTTCACTAGTTATTCATATAGTATATATAGTTCACTAGTTATTCATATAGTATATATAGTTCACTAGTTATTCATATAGTATATATAGTTCACTAGTTATTTATATAGTATATATAGTTCACTAGTTATTCATATAGTATATATAGTTCACTAGTTATTCATATAGTATATAGTTCACTAGTTATTCATATAGTATATAGTTCACTAGTTATTCATATAGTATATAGTTTACTAGTTATTCATATAGTATATAGTTCACTAGTTATTCATATAGTATATAGTTCACTAGTTATTCATATAGTATATATAGTTCACTAGTTATTCATATAGTATTTATATTTCACTAGTTATTCATATAGTATATAGTTCACTAGTTATTCATATAGTATATATAGTTCACTAGTTATTCATATAGTATATATAGTTCACTAGTTATTCATATAGTATTTATATTTCACTAGTTATTCATATAGTATATAGTTCACTAGTTATTCATATAGTATATATAGTTCACTAGTTATTCATATAGTATATATAGTTCACTAGTTATTCATATAGTATTTATATTTCACTAGTTATTCATATAGTATATAGTTCACTAGTTATTCATATAGTATATATAGTTCACTAGTTATTCATATAGTATATATAGTTCACTAGTTATTCATATAGTATTTATATTTCACTAGTTATTCATATAGTATATAGTTCACTAGTTATTCATATAGTATATATAGTTCACTAGTTATTCATATAGTATATATAGTTCACTAGTTATTCATATAGTATTTATATTTCACTAGTTATTCATATAGTATATAGTTCACTAGTTATTCATATAGTATATATAGTTCACTAGTTATTCATATAGTATTTATATTTCACTAGTTATTCGTATAGTATTTATATTTCACTAGTTATTCGTATAGTATTTATATTTCACTAGTTATTCATATAGTATTTATATTTCACTAGTTATTCATATAGTATTTATATTTCACTAGTTATTCATATAGTATTTATATTTCACTAGTTATTCATATAGTATTTATATTTCCCTAGTTATTCGTCCGATTAGCGCAGTGGTTAGCGCGCTGGATTATCGCCAATGCAACCCGGTGTCGATCGTCGGACCGGGAAGTTTGTGAGATGGTACGGTGATCGTCCGATCGGGCAGGTGGGTTTTCTCCGGGTATTCCGGTTTCTTCCCACACGAATGACCATTTATGCTTTAATCCCCGCCAACGCAACGAGAGTGTAGAATTCTATCATTGACATGTTGTGTATAACACAGGTAGTACATGGGGTATGTATTACAGTGGTCTGTAGAATTCTATCATTGACATGTTGTGTATAACACAGACAGTACCTGGGTAATGTACTACAGTGGTCTGTAGAATTCTATCATTGACATGTTGTGTATAACACAGACAGTACATGGGGTATGTAATACAGTGGTCAGTAGAATTTTATCATTGACATGTTGTGTATAACAAAGACAGTACCTGGGTAATGTACTAAAGTGGTCTGTAGAATTCTATCATTGACATGTTGTGTATAACACAGACAGTACCTGGGTAATGTACTACAGTATTCTGTATTATTCTATCATTGACATGCAGTTTTATAATACAGGTAGTACATGGGTTATGTACTACAGTGGTCTGTAGAATTCTATCATTGACATGTTGTGTATAACACAAACAGTACATGGGGTACGTAATACAGTGGTCAGTAGAATTCTATCATTGACATGTTGTGTATAACACAGGTAGTACATGGGTTATGTACTACAGTGGTCTGTAGAATTCTATCATTGACAAATTGTGTATAACACAGGTAGTACATGGGGTATGTACTACAGAGGTCTGTAGAATTATATCACTGACATGTTGTGTATAACACAGGTAGTACATGGGTTATGTACTACAGTGGTCTGTAGAATTCTATCACTGACATGTTGTGTATAACACAGGCAGTACATGGGGTATGTACTACAGTGGTCTGTAGAATTATATCATTGACATGTTGTGTATAACACAGACAGTACATGGGGTATGTACTACAGTGGTCTGTAGAATTCTATCATTGACATGTTGTGTATAACACCGACAGTACCTGGGTAATGTACTACAGTATTCTTTATTATTCTATCATTGACATGTAGTTTTATAATACAGGTAGTACATGGGTTATGTACTACAGTGGTCTGTAGAATTCTATCATTGGCATGTTGTGAATAACACAGGCAGTACATGGGGTATGTACAACAGTGGTCTGTAGAATTCTATCACTGACATGTTGTGTATAACACAGGTAGTACATGGGTTATGTACTACAGTGGTCTGTAGAATTCTATCACTGACATGTTGTGTATGATACAGGTAGTACATGGGTTATGTACTACAGTGGTCTGTAGAATTCTATCACTGACATGTTGTGTATAACACAGGCAGTACATGGGTATGTAATACAGTGGTCTGTATAATTATATCACTGACATGATGTGTATAACACAGGCAGTACATGGGGTATGTAATACAGTGGTCTGTATAATTCTATCACTGACATGTTGTGTATAACACAGGCAGTACATGGGGTATGTACTACAGTGGTCTGTATAATTATATCATTGAAATGTTGTGTATAACACAGGTAGTACATGGGGTATGTACTAGAGTGGTCTGTAGAATTCTAGCATTGACATGTTGTGAATAATACAGGCAGTACATGGGGTATGTACTACACTGTTCTGTAGAATTCTATCGTTGACATGTTGTGTATAACACAGGCAGTACATGGGGTATGTACTACAGTGGTCTGTAGAATTCTATCACTGATATGTTGTGTATAACACAGGCAGTACATGTGGTATGTACTACAGTGGTCTGTAGAATTCTATCATTGACATGTTGTGTATAACACAGGCAGTACATGGGGTATGTATTACAGTGGTCTGTAGAATTCTATCATTAACATGTTGTGTATAACACAGGTAGTATATAGGTTATGTACTACAGTGGTCTGTAGAATTCTATCACTGACATGTTGTTTATAACACAGGTAGTACATGGGGTATGTACTGCAGAGGTCTGTAGAATTATATCACTTACATGTTGTGTATAACACAGGTAGTACATGGCGTATGTACTACAGTGGTCTGTAGAATTCTATCACTGACATGTTGTGTATAACACAGGCAGTACATGGGGTATATACTACAGTGGTCTGTAGAATTCTATCATTGACAAGTTGTGTATAACACAGGTAGTACATGGGGTATGTACTACATAGGTCTGTAGAATTATATCACTTACATGTTGTGTATAACACAGGTAGTACATGAGGTATGTACTACAGTACTCTGTAGAATTCTATCACTGACATGTTGTGTATAATACAGGTAGTACATGGGTTATGTACTACAGTGGTCTGTAGAATTCTATCACTGACATGTTGTGTATAACACAGACAGTACATGGGGTATGTAATACAGTGGTCTGTATAATTATATCACTGACATGTTATGTATAACACAGGCAGTACATGGGGTATGTATTACAGTGGTCTGTATAATTCTATCATTGACATGTTGTGTATAATACATGTAGTACATGGGGTATGTACTACAGTGGTCTGTAGAATCCTATCAGTGACATGTTGGGAATAATACAGGCAGTACATGGGGTATGTACTACAGTGGTCTGTAGAATTCTATCGTTGACATGTTGTGTATAACACAGGCAGTACATGGGGTATGTACAACAGTGGTCTGTAGAATTGTATCACTGATATGTTGTGTATAACACAGGCAGTACATGGGGTATGTATTACAGTGGTTTGTAGAATTCTATCACTGACATGTTGTGTATAACACAGGTAGTACATGGGTTATGTACTACTGTGGTCTGTAGAATTCTATCACTGACATGTTGTGTATAACACAGGCAGTACATGGGGTATGTATTACAGTGGTCAGTAGAATTCTATCATTAACATGTTGTGTATAACACAGGTAGTACATGGGTTATGTACTACTGTGGTCTGTAGAATTCTATCAATGACATGTTGTGTATAACATAGGCAGTACATGGGGTATGTACTACAGTGGTCTGTAGAATTTTATCATTGACATGTTGTGTATAACACACGTAGTACATGAGGTATGTACTACAGTGGTCTGTAGAATTCTATCAGTGACATGTTGTGAATAACACAGGTACTACATGGGGTATGTACTACAGTGGTCTGTAGAATTCTAGCATTGACATGTAGTTTTATAATACAGGTAGTACATGGGTTATGTACTACAGTGGTCTGTAGAATTATATCATTGGCATGTTGTGAATAACACAGGCAGTACATGGGGTATGTACTACAGTGGTCTGTAGAATTCTATCATTGACATGTTGTGTATAACACAGACAGTACCTGGGTAATGTACTACAGTGGTCTGTATAATTCTATCATTGACATGTTGTGTATAACACAGACAGTACCTGGGTAATGTACTACAGTGGTCTGTAGAATTCTATCATTGACATGTTGTGTATAACACAGACAGTACATGGGTTATGTACTACAGTGGTCTGTAGAATTCTATCATTGACATGTTGAGTATAACACAGACAGTACATGGGGTATGTAATACAGTGGTCTGTATAATTATATCACTGACATGTTGTGTATAACACAGGCAGTACATGGGGTATGTACTACAGTGGTCTGTATAATTCTATCATTGACATGTTGTGTATAATACAGGTAGTACATGGGGTATGTACTACAGTGGTCTGTAGAATCCTATCAGTGACATGTTGTGAATAATACAGGCAGTACATGGGGTATGTACTACACTGTTCTGTAGAATTCTATCGTTGACATGTTGTGTATAACACAGGCAGTACATGGGGTATGTACAACAGTGGTCTGTAGAATTCTATCACTGATATGTTGTGTATAACACAGGTAGTACATGTAGTATGTACTACAGTGGTCTGTAGAATTCTATCACTGACATGTTGTGTATAACACAGGTAGTACATGGGTTATGTACTACTGTGGTCTGTAGAATTCTATCAATGACATGTTGTGTATAACATAGGCAGTACATGGGGTATGTACTACAGTGGTCTGTAGAATTCTATCATTGACAAGTTGTGTATAACACAGGTAGTACATGGGGTATGTACTACAGAGGTCTGTAGAATTATATCACTGACATGTTGTGTATAACACACGTAGTACATGAGGTATGTACTACAGTGGTCTATAGAATTCTATCAGTGACATGTTGTGAATAACACAGGTACTACATGGGGTATGTACTACAGTGGTCTGTATAATTCTAGCATTGACATGTTGTGTATAACACAGACAGTACCTGGGTAATGTACTACAGTATTCTGTATTATTCTATCATTGACATGTAGTTTTATAATACAGGTAGTACATGGGTTATGTACTACAGTGGTCTGTAGAATTCTATCATTGGCATGTTGTGAATAACACAGGCAGTACATGGGGTATGTACTACAGTGGTCTGTAGAATTCTATCATTGACATGTTGTGTATAACACAGACAGTACCTGGGTAATGTACTACAGTGGTCTGTATAATTCTATCATTGACATGTTGTGTATAACACAGACAGTACCTGGGTAATGTACTACAGTGGTCTGTAGAATTCTATCATTGACATGTTGTGTATTACACAGACAGTACATGGGTTATGTACTACAGTGGTCTGTAGAATTCTATCATTGACATGTTGTGTATAACACAGACAGTACCTGGCTAATGTACTAAAGTGGTCTGTAGAATTCTATCATTGACATGTTGTGTATAACACAGACAGTACCTGGGTAATGTACTACAGTGGTCTGTAGAATTCTATCACTGACATGCTGTGTATAACACAGGTAGTACATGGGTTATGTACTACAGTGGTCTGTAGAATTCTATCACTGACATGTTGTGTATAACACAGGCAGTACATGGGTAATGTACTACAGTATTCTGTATTATTCTATCATTGACATGTAGTTTTATAATACAGGTAGTACATGGGTTATGTACTACAGTGGTCTGTAGAATTCTATCATTGGCATGTTGTTAATAACACAGGCAGTACATGGGGTATGTACTACAGTGGTCTGTAGAATTCTATCACTGACATGTTGTGTATAACACAGGTAGTACATGGGTTATGTACTACAGTGGTCTGTAGAATTCTATCACTGACATGTTGTGTATAACACAGACAGTACATGGGTATGTAATACAGTGGTCTGTAGAATTCTATCATTGACATGTTGTGTATAACACAGGCAGTACATGGGGTATGTATTACAGTGGTCTGTAGAATTCTATCATTAACATGTTGTGTATAACACAGGTAGTATATAGGTTATGTACTACAGTGGTCTGTAGAATTCTATCACTGACATGTTGTTTATAACACAGGTAGTACATGGGGTATGTACTGCAGAGGTCTGTAGAATTATATCACTTACATGTTGTGTATAACACAGGTAGTACATGGGGTATGTACTACAGTGGTCTGTAGAATTCTATCACTGACATGTTGTGTATAACACAGGCAGTACATGGGGTATATACTACAGTGCTCTGTAGAATTCTATCATTGACAAGTTGTGTATAACACAGGTAGTACATGGGGTATGTACTACATAGGTCTGTAGAATTATATCACTTACATGTTGTGTATAACACAGGTAGTACATGAGGTATGTACTACAGTACTCTGTAGAATTCTATCACTGACATGTTGTGTATAATACAGGTAGTACATGGGTTATGTACTACAGTGGTCTGTAGAATTCTATCACTGACATGTTGTGTATAACACAGACAGTACATGGGGTATGTAATACAGTGGTCTGTATAATTATATCACTGACATGTTATGTATAACACAGGCAGTACATGGGGTATGTACTACAGTGGTCTGTATAATTCTATCATTGACATGTTGTGTATAACACAGGTAGTACATGGGGTATGTATTACAGTGGTCTGTATAATTCTATCATTGACATGTTGTGTATAATACATGTAGTACATGGGGTATGTACTACAGTGGTCTGTAGAATCCTATCAGTGACATGTTGTGAATAATACAGGCAGTACATGGGGTATGTACTACAGTGGTCTGTAGAATTCTATCGTTGACATGTTGTGTATAACACAGGCAGTACATGGGGTATGTACAACAGTGGTCTGTAGAATTCTATCACTGATATGTTGTGTATAACACAGGTAGTACATGTAGTATGTACTACAGTGGTCTGTAGAATTCTATCATTGACATGTTGTGTATAACACAGGCAGTACATGGGGTATGTATTACAGTGGTTTGTAGAATTCTATCACTGACATGTTGTGTATAACACAGGTAGTACATGGGTTATGTACTACTGTGGTCTGTAGAATTCTATCAATGACATGTTGTGTATAACATAGGCAGTACATGGGGTATGTACTACAGTGGTCTGTAGAATTTTATCATTGACATGTTGTGTATAACACACGTAGTACATGAGGTATGTACTACAGTGGTCTGTAGAATTCTATCAGTGACATGTTGTGAATAACACAGGTACTACATGGGGTATGTACTACAGTGGTCTGTAGAATTCTAGCATTGACATGTAGTTTTATAATACAGGTAGTACATGGGTTATGTACTACAGTGGTCTGTAGAATTCTATCATTGGCATGTTGTGAATAACACAGGCAGTACATGGGGTATGTACTACAGTGGTCTGTAGAATTCTATCATTGACATGTTGTGTATAACACAGACAGTACCTGGGTAATGTACTACAGTGGTCTGTATAATTCTATCATTGACATGTTGTGTATAACACAGACAGTACCTGGGTAATGTACTACAGTGGTCTGTAGAATTCTATCATTGACATGTTGTGTATAACACAGACAGTACATGGGTTATGTACTACAGTGGTCTGTAGAATTCTATCATTGACATGTTGAGTATAACACAGACAGTACCTGGCTAATGTACTAAAGTGGTCTGTAGAATTCTATCACTGACATGTTGTGTATAACACAGACAGTACATGGGGTATGTAATACAGTGGTCTGTATAATTATATCACTGACATGTTGTGTATAACACAGGCAGTACATGGGGTATGTACTACAGTGGTCTGTATAATTCTATCATTGACATGTTGTGTATAATACAGGTAGTACATATGGTATGTACTACAGTGGTCTGTAGAATCCTATCAGTGTCATGTTGTGAATAATACAGGCAGTACATGGGGTATGTACTACACTGTTCTGTAGAATTCTATCGTTGACATGTTGTGTATAACACAGGCAGTACATGGGGTATGTACAACAGTGGTCTGTAGAATTCTATCACTGATATGTTGTGTATAACACAGGTAGTACATGTAGTATGTACTACAGTGGTCTGTAGAATTCTATCACTGACATGTTGTGTATAACACAGGTAGTACATGGGTTATGTACTACTGTGGTCTGTAGAATTCTATCAATGACATGTTGTGTATAACATAGGCAGTACATGGGGTATGTACTACAGTGGTCTGTAGAATTCTATCATTGACAAGTTGTGTATAACACAGGTAGTACATGGGGTATGTACTACAGAGGTCTGTAGAATTATATCACTGACATGTTGTGTATAACACACGTAGTACATGAGGTATGTACTACAGTGGTCTGTAGAATTCTATCAGTGACATGTTGTGAATAACACAGGTACTACATGGGGTATGTACTACAGTGGTCTGTATAATTCTAGCATTGACATGTTGTGTATAACACAGACAGTACCTGGGTAATGTACTACAGTATTCTGTATTATTCTATCATTGACATGTAGTTTTATAATACAGGTAGTACATGGGTTATGTACTACAGTGGTCTGTAGAATTCTATCATTGGCATGTTGTGAATAACACAGGCAGTACATGGGGTATGTACTACAGTGGTCTGTAGAATTCTATCATTGACATGTTGTGTATAACACAGACAGTACCTGGGTAATGTACTACAGTGGTCTGTATAATTATATCATTGACATGTTGTGTATAACACAGACAGTACCTGGGTAATGTACTACAGTGGTCTGTAGAATTCTATCATTGACATGTTGTGTATAACACAGACAGTACATGGGTTATGTACTACAGTGGTCTGTAGAATTCTATCATTGACATGTTGTGTATAACACAGACAGTACCTGGCTAATGTACTAAAGTGGTCTGTAGAATTCTATCATTGACATGTTGTGTATAACACAGACAGTACCTGGGTAATGTACTACAGTGGTCTGTAGAATTCTATCACTGACATGCTGTGTATAACACAGGTAGTACATGGGTTATGTACTACAGTGGTCTGTAGAATTCTATCACTGACATGTTGTGTATAACACAGGCAGTACATGGGTAATGTACTACAGTATTCTGTATTATTCTATCATTGACATGTAGTTTTATAATACAGGTAGTACATGGGTTATGTACTACAGTGGTCTGTAGAATTCTATCATTGGCATGTTGTTAATAACACAGGCAGTACATGGGGTATGTACTACAGTGGTCTGTAGAATTCTATCACTGACATGTTGTGTATAACACAGGTAGTACATGGGTTATGTACTACAGTGGTCTGTAGAATTCTATCACTGACATGTTGTGTATAACACAGACAGTACATTGGTATGTAATACAGTGGTCTGTATAATTATATCACTGACATGATGTGTATAACACAGGCAGTACATGGGGTATGTAATACAGTGGTCTGTATAATTCTATCACTGACATGTTGTGTATAACACAGGCAGTACATGGGGTATGTACTACAGTGGTCTGTAGAATTCTATCACTGACATGTTGTGTATAACACAGGTAGTACATGGGTTATGTACTACAGTGGTCTGTAGAATTCTATCACTGACATGTTGTGTATAACACAGGCAGTACATGGGTATGTAATACAGTGGTCTGTATAATTATATCACTCACATGATGTGTATAACACAGGCAGTACATGGGGTATGTAATACAGTGGTCTGTATAATTCTATCACTGACATGTTGTGTATAACACAGGCAGTACATGGGGTATGTACTACAGTGGTCTGTATAATTATATCATTGAAATATTGTGTATAACACAGGTAGTACATGGGGTATGTACTACAGTGGTCTGTAGAATTGTATCAGTGACATGTTGTGAATAACACAGGTACTACATGGGGTATGTACTAGAGTGGTCTGTAGAATTCTAGCATTGACATGTTGTGAATAATACAGGCAGTACATGGGGTATGTACTACACTGTTCTGTAGAATTCTATCGTTGACATGTTGTGTATAACACAGGCAGTACATGGGGTATGTACTACAGTGGTCTGTAGAATTCTATCATTGACATGTTGTGTATAACACAGGTAGTATATGGGTTATGTACTACAGTGGTCTGTAGAATTCTATCACTGACATGTTGTGTATAACACAGGTAGTACATGGGGTATGTACTGCAGAGGTCTGTAGAATTATATCACTTACCTATTGTGTATAACACAGGTAGTACATGGGGTATGTACTACAGTGGTCTGTAGAATTATATCACTGACATGTTGTGTATAACACAGACAGTACATGGGGTATGTACTACAGAGGTCTGTAGAATTATATCACTTACATGTTGTGTATAACACAGGTAGTACATGAGGTATGTACTACAGTACTCTGTAGAATTCTATCACTGACATGTTGTGTATAATACAGGTAGTACATGGGTTATGTACTACAGTGGTCTGTAGAATTATATCACTGACATATTGTGTATAACACAGGCAGTACATGGGGTATGTAATACAGTGGTCTGTATAATTATATCACTGACATGTTGTGTATAACACAGGCAGTACATGGGGTATGTAATACAGTGGTCTGTATAATTCTATCACTGACATGTTGTGTATAACACAGGCAGTACATGGGGTATGTACTACAGTGGTCTGTAGAATTATATCATTGACATGTTGTGTATAACACAGGTAGTACATGGGGTATGTACTACAGTGGTCTGTAGAATTCTATCAGTGACATGTTGTGAATAATACAGGCAGTACATGGGGTATGTACTACACTGTTCTGTAGAATTCTATCGTTGACATGTTGTGTATAACACAGGCAGTACATGGGGTATGTACAACAGTGGTCTGTATAATTCTATCACTGTTATGTTGTGTATAACACAGGCAGTACATGTGGTATATACTACAGTGGTCTGTAGAATTCTATCATTGACATGTTGTGTATAACACAGGCAGTACATGGGGTATGTATTACAGTGGTCTGTAGAATTCTATCATTAACATGTTGTGTATAACACAGGTAGTACATGGGTTATGTACTACAGTGGTCTGTAGAATTCTATCACTGACATGTTGTGTATAACACAGGTAGTACATGGGGTATGTACTGCAGAGGTCTGTAGAATTATATCACTTACATGTTGTGTATAACACAGGTAGTACATGGGGTATGTACTACAGTGGTCTGTAGAATTCTATCACTGACATGTTGTGTATAACACAGGCAGTACATGGGGTATGTACTACAGTGGTCTGTAGAATTCTATCATTGACAAATTGTGTATAACACAGGTAGTACATGGGGTATGTACTACAGAGGTCTGTAGAATTATATCACTTACATGTTGTGTATAACACAGGTAGTACATGAGGTATGTACTACAGTACTCTGTATAATTATATCACTGACATGTTGTGTTTAACACAGGTAGTACATGGGGTATGTACTACAGTGGTCTGTAGAATTCTGTCACTGACATGCTGTGTTTAACACAAGCAGTACATGGGGTATGTACTACAGTGGTCTGTAGAATTCTATCACTGACATGTTGTGTATAACACAGGCAGTACATGGGGTATGTACTACAGTGGTCTTGTAGAATTCTATCACTGACATGTTGTGCATAATACAGGTAGTACATGGGTATGTATTACAGTGCTCTGTAGAATTCTATCACTGATATGTTGTGTATAACACAGGCAGTACATGGGGTATGTACTACAGTAGTCTGTAGAATTCTCTCACTGACATGTTGTGTATAACACAGGCAGAACATGGGGTATGTACTACAGTGGTCTTGTAGAATTCTATGACTGAAATGTTGTGTATAATACAGGTAGTACATGAGTATGTATTACAGTGGTATGTAGAATTCTATCACTGACATGTTGTGTATAACACAGGCAGTACATTGGGTATGTACTACGGTGGTCTGTAGAATTCTATCGTTGACATGTTGTGTATTACACAGACAGTACCTGGGTAGTGTACTACAGTGGTCTGTAGAATTCTATTATTGACTTGTTGTGTGTAATACAGGTAGTACATGGGGTATGTACTACAGTGGTCTGTAGAATTCTATCATTGACATGTTGTGTATAATACAGACAGTACCTGGGTAATGTACTACAGTGGTCTGTAGAATTCTAATCATTTTCATGTTGTGTATAACACAGGTAGTACATGGGGTATGTACTACAGTGGTCTGTAGAATTCTATCAGTGACATGTTGTGTATAACACAGGCAGTACATGGGGTATGTACTATAGTGGTCTGTAGTATTCTATCACTGACATGTTGTGTATAACACAGGTAGTACATGGTGTATGTACTACAGTGGTCTGTAGAATTCTATCACTGACATGTTGTGTATAACACAGGCAGTACATGGGGTATGTACTACAGTGGTCTTGTAGAATTCTATCACTGACATGTTGTGTATAACACAGGTAGTACATGGGTTATGTACTACAGTGGTCTGTAGAAGTCTATCACTGACATGTTGTGTATAACACAGGCAGTACATGGGGTATGTACTACAGTGGTCTTGTAGAATTCTATCACTGACATGTTGTGTATAATACAGGTAGTACATGGGTATGTATTACAGTGGTCTGTAGAATTATATCACTGACATGTTGTGTATAACACAGGCAGTACATGGGGTATGTACTACAGTGGTCTTGTAGAATTATATCACTGACATGTTGTGTATAATACAGGTAGTACATGGGTATGTATTACAGTGGTCTGTAGAATTATATCATTGACATGTTGTGTATAACACAGGCAGTACATGGATTATGTACTACGATACTTTGTAGAATCGTGATTATTGCGCAATTTCTCTGAATCGCTGTCACTGCACTGCAAATGGACTAATCTCTTATGAAAACTCCAAACAACTTCAGGAGGCGTCGCTCAAATGAATAACAGTATCGACGATATATAAACGCAAACATACACACGTGTAGATCCCATGCATTTACAAAATATGCACGAAAGATCTACACTGAATAGATTTGCACTTATCGGTAATGTTAATTTCTATCATAATTATGACGACTATCATAATTATTTTGTCTGAGATGAAACTCAAAATAGTAAACGGATACATGCTAAAATGATACAAAGAAATGTTTTAGACGGTGTGCCTGCTAGTTACATAATGTATGTTGATTTGGGTATTTACTACTTTTGTATGTTACCATAGAGCTATAGTAACGTAAATTACACATATTTGGCAAAAAAGCTGCTTTATTCACTTGATATGTCCATCCTGACTTTGCTATGACACTTTAAGACTATAAGAAGCAGAATGAAATCAACAAATTTCTCATAAAAGAAGATAAATTAGCTCAATTGCGAAACAAGTTCTGACAAATTGTATTAATCACTATCGAGATCCCATTCCTGAGGGAGAGAGAAAAGGCAAGTTGATGGAATCCATCGCCACGAGGGAGAGAGAAGAGGCAAGTTGATGGAATCCATCGCCACGAGGGAGAGAGAAGAGACAAGTTGATGGAATCCATCGCCACGAGGGAGAGAGAAAAGGCAAGTTGATGGAATCCATCGCCACGAGGGAGAGAGAAGAGGCAAGTTGATGGAATCCATCGCCACGAGGGAGTGAGAAGAGGCAAGTTGATGGAATCCATCGCCACGAGAGAGAGAGAAGAGGCAAGTTGATGGAATCCATCGCCACGAGGGAGAGAGAAGAGGCAAGTTGATGGAATCCATCGCCACGAGGGAGTGAGAAAAGGCAAGTTGATGGAATCCATCGCCACGAGGGAGAGAGAAGAGGCAAGTTGATGGAATCCATCGCCACGAGGGAGAGAGAAGAGGCAAGTTGATGGAATCCATCGCCACGAGGGAGAGAGAAGAGGCAAGTTGATATAATCTATCGCCACGAGGGAGAGAGAAGAGGGAAGTTGATGGAATCCATCGCCACGAGGGAGAGAGAAGAGACAAGTTGATGGAATCCATCGCCACGAGGGAGAGAGAAGAGACAAGTTGATGGAATCCATCGCCATGAGGGAGAGATGGGGCAAGTTGATGGAACCCATCGCCACGAGGGAGAGAGAAGAGGCAAGTTGATGGAATCCATCGCCACGAGGGAGTGAGAAAAGGCAAGTTGATGGAATCCATCGCCACGAGGGAGAGAGAAGAGGCAAGTTGATGGAATCCATCGCCACGAGGGAGAGAGAAGAGGCAAGTTGATGGAATCCATCGCCATGAGGGAGAGAGAAGAGGCAAGTTGATAGAATCCATCGCCACGAGGGAGAGAGAAGAGGGAAGTTGATGGAATCCATCGCCACGAGGGAGAGAGAAGAGACAAGTTGATGGAATCCATCGCCACGAGGGAGAGAGAAGAGACAAGTTGATGGAATCCATCGCCACGAGGGAGAGAGAATAGGCAAGTTGATGGAATCCATCGCCATGAGGGAGAGATGAGGCAAGTTGATGGAACCCATCGCCACGAGGGAGAGAGAATAGGCAAGTTGATGGAAATAGATCAGACCACAGAATAATGAACACTCAATGTTGTAATAGAACAGATCCCATAATCATGAAAACTTAAGGTGGAACTAGAACATTGATCCCAGAATCATGAAAACTCAATGTAGTAATAGACTTGATCCCAGAATAATGAAAACTCAATGTGGTAATAGAATTGATCCAATAATCATGCAAAGTTAAGGTGAAAATAGTTCTGATCCCAGAATCATGAACACACAATGTAGTATTAGACCTGATCCCGGGCGAGACAGGCAGTGATATCCTGAACATTTTACCTAAACTGTGGGTGCAAATAAAATACAAGATTTCACCAACCCAAGCATCCACTTACGGCCGAGGTCGACTTATGGCCGAGGTTATACGGTACTATTTGTGTGCTTCTAAGACTCATTTTCAGGAATCTACAGTGTATTCAGTGGTAGCTAACCCATAATGTTCACTATTTTGCAGGATTTGTTTATAACGTTTATTGTACATGTATTACAACTTTAATTAACGGACGGACGTTACACTAGTTTACAAGTTCGATTGCAACAGGCCAGATTATGCATTTATCATGGTAATTTGTGTGGGTAATATTAGAAAAACAGCAGGTCATTGGACAATATAGTCCAGCAGAACCCAAGTTGGTTACTGCTATTTATATTAACTTGAAAAACAGCAGAGAAATCACCTTTTATGCAAGTGTTCTATATATTTCAAGCACTGGTTGCCATCTTGGACGCCATCTTGAATTATGAGAGTTGCCCAAGAATGACAAGATGTCATCATTCAGTTTCTTAATTTATAAATGTCTTAACTACTAGAAACTGCAAATACAATTTGCATAGACAACTTTGCATGTTTATATGGAAATACGCATCCAACTGCAGGACTAATATAGTTGATTTAAAACTATACATTGGTACTACACATAACATTGAAAGGTGTAGTAGTAAATACATGTACATGTATGTGGCAATTCCAAAATACAGTGCATGTATATTCAAAACTAGTGACACTATACTTTCATTCTGTGTATTTGAAATTCAAACAATACATAATTATGGTCGATATGGAAAATAAGCCCTTATCCCCCATCTGACCCTAATAAAATGAAGACCTTCAGATGGGAATTTAAACCGAGGTCTCGTGTCAGTGCTTTACACCCTGCACGTAAAAGAACCAGAGGAGACTCTGGAATGGGTCTCATTGCACTATCCTCCAAAATCTAAAATGACTAATCTCTTCAGGAGGCGTCGCTCATATGGGTAATCGGTAGCATGATAAATAAACGTAAAACCCACACAAAAGCCCACACAGGTACGACAAAGTAAATGTTCCAATAGAGTTGTGTGCTGTTGCAGTTATTGTGAAAACGTCCGTCTTAAAGTTCAATCACTAAACTGGTTTACTGGTAAATCATTTAGATCCAGCTCAGAATTAGTGGACATATACATTGTGCCATGACAAGTAATGTTTAAAGATAGATTTGTAGAAACTGCTGAACTGATCTCCATACAGTAGAGTGCGGAGTTCAGTGAAAGTGGCGATACTGGAATCAGATGGAAGGAGTGGAAGAATTGTACAGTACTGCTGGATGATAAGAAACAAGTGTCGCGTGTACTTTGTGTTGACAGAGAAACCACGCTTAAGAATTTCTTTCATAATGCGTTATGGCCTGCACTTTTCCCACATCCAGAACATTCATTTTGTTCTAATTGGCAAGCTAAACAAGTCCGTGAAAATGTCAACAATATCGAAGTAGGTATAATATGTATGTTCCATTAATGACAAACTCCTTGAAGGGACGTAAAGGTGAATTGGTTATGGCAATGGGTTTTCTGAAAACTACACAAGTCGGTATGGACGGGAAATTCAGTCTTACCATTGGAACCATAAACACTATCCTAAGATGCTATATTATGCAGTGTCTCGATTCGAGTCGGAAGCTATAGAGCATGTCCGAAATAAAGAGGTAAATGTCAAGTATGTACATGAGTGGAATGGCGACTGTGACTCCCAACACAAAGGGCACCATAGGTTTGGAGATAAGACTGTACAAGGTAATGACAGAAACACAGAAGATGATGGAGACAATGGCCGGTTGAAAGTACAACTGCTAAACACTACATACATGTAGCAGCGAACAAAACTGACAACGGTGATGATCAGGTACAACCAACTAACTTTGTCGATGTTACATTTGAGACAAAAAATAATAATCTTTCTTTACGAAAGTACTTGGAAGTTGAAAATGATGAAGTGAAAGTAGAATATTTGGAAAAGATGGGGGGAGTATTGCCCGTATCCTGTCAGAGTCGGACGTTTCATGGCAGCACAAGAATTGCTGAGCTGGCAAATTCTCACCGCTTTATTGAAACAATATCCATAGATGAAAGAAATCTTTGAAAGCAGATTAGTGGTAGTAATCTCTGCCCTTCAAGACGCCACCCCACGTTCAACAATAAGGGATTTTGGCGTTAGATTATTCAACTTTATATTTCACATATCAGAAAACTTATTATATATTTAATGGATCTTTTAACTCTAGAAAAAAGAACAGGAATATATTTATATTGCGAAATAAATTAATGAAAAGTTATACGGCTTAAAATTAGTTTAGCACATTTTGACCAGCCTCAAACTGCAGGCGATCATGTATAACAAACAGGAATATGCAAATCTTATACAATTGAGCATGTAGCTGCAAGGAGCGAAGCACATTCTAACTAACCTCAAATTGAGCATATATCTACACAGAGAGCAGCACATTCTAAATAACCTCAACTTGAGCATGTAACTACACAGAGCGCAGCACATTCTAACTAACCTCAACTTGAGCATGTAACTACACAGAGCGCAGCAACTTATAACTAACCTCAACTTGAGCATGTAACTACACAGAGCGCAGCACATTCTAACTAACCTCAAATTGAGCCTGTAACTACACAGAGCGCAGCACATTCTAACTAACCTCAAATTGAGTCTGTAACTACACAGAGCGCAGCACATTCTAACTAACCTCAAATTGAGCCTGTAACTACACAGAGCGCAGCACATTCTAACTAACCTCAAATTGAGCATGTAACTACACAGAGCGCAGCACATTCTAACTAACCTCAAATTGAGCATGTAACTACACAGAGCGCAGCACATTCTAACTAACCTCAAATTGAGCATGTAACTACACAGAGCGCAGCACATTCTAACTAACCTCAAATTGAGCATGTAACTACACAGAGCGCAGCACATTCTAACTAACCTCAAATTGAGCATGTAACTACACAGAGCGCAGCACATTCTAACTAACCTCAAATTGAGCATGTAACTACACAGAGCGCAGCACATTCTAACTAACCTCAAATTGAGCATGTAACTACACAGAGCGCAGCACATTCTAACTAACCTCAAATTGAGCCTGTAACTACACAGAGCACAGCACATTCTAACTAACCTCAATTTGAGCATGTAACTGCACAGAGCGGAGGACATTCTAACTAACATCAAATTGAGCATGTAACTACACAGAGCGCAGCACATTCTAATTAACCTCAAATTGAGCCTGTAACTACACAGAGCGCAGCACATTCATTCTAACTAACCTCAAATTGAGCCTGTAACTACACAGAGCGCAGCACATTCTAACTAACCTCAAATTGAGCCTGTAACTACACAGAGCGCAGCACATTCTAACTAACCTCAAATTGAGCCTGTAACTACACAGAGCGCAGCACATTCTAACTAACCTCAAATTGAGCATGTAACTACACAGAGCGCAGCACATTCTAACTAACCTCAAATTGAGCCTGTAACTACACAGAGCGCAGCACATTCTAACTAACCTCAAATTGAGCCTGTAACTACACAGAGCGCAGCACATTCTAACTAACCTCAAATTGAGCCTGTAACTACACAGAGCGCAGCACATTCTAACTAACCTCAAATTGAGCATGTAACTACACAGAGCGCAGCACATTCTAACTAACCTCAAATTGAGCCTGTAACTACACAGAGCGCAGCACATTCTAACTAACCTCAAATTGAGCATGTAACTACACAGAGCGCAGCACATTCTAACTAACCTCAAATTGAGCCTGTAACTACACAGAGCACATTCTAACTAACCTCAAATTGAGCCTGTAACTACACAGAGCGCAGCACATTCTAACTAACCTCAAATTGAGCCTGTAACTACACAGAGCGCAGCACATTCTAACTAACCTCAAATTGAGCCTGTAACTACACAGAGCGCAGCACATTCTAACTAACCTCAAATTGAGCATGTAACTACACAGAGCGCAGCACATTCTAACTAACCTCAAATTGAGCCTGTAACTACACAGAGCGCAGCACATTCTAACTAACCTCAAATTGAGCATGTAACTACACAGAGCGCAGCACATTCTAACTAACCTCAAATTGAGCCTGTAACTACACAGAGCGCAGCACATTCTAACTAACCTCAAATTGAGCCTGTAACTACACAGAGCGCAGCACATTCTAACTAACCTCAAATTGAGCATGTACTACACAGAGCCAGCAATTCTAACTAACTAATTGAGCATGTAACTACACAGAGCGCAGCACATTCTAACTAACCTCAAATTGAGCCTGTAACTACACAGAGCGCAGCACATTCTAACTAACATCAAATTGAGCCTGTAACTACACAGAGCGCAGCACATTCTAACTAACCTCAAATTGAGCATGTAACTACACAGAGCGCAGCACATTCTAACTAACCTCAAATTGAGCATGTAACTACATAGAGCACAGCACATTCTAACTAACCTCAAATTGAGCATGAAACTACACAGAGCGCAGCACATTCTAACTAACCTCAAATTGAGCATGTAACTACACAGAGCGCAGCACATTCTAACTAACCTCAAATTGAGCCTGTACCTACACAGAGCGCAGCACATTCTAAATAACCTCAAATTGAGCATGTAACTACACAGAGCGCAGTACAATCTAACTAACCTCAAATTGAGCATGTAACTACACAGAGCGCAGTACAATCTAACTAACCTCAAATTGAGCATGTAACTACACAGAGCGCAGAACAATCTAACTAACCTCAAATTGAGCCTCTAACTACACAGAGCGCAGCACATTCTAACTAACCTCAAATTGAGCCTGTAACTACACAGAGCGCAGTACATTCTAACTAAACTCAAATTGAGCCTGTAGCTACACAGAGCGCAACACATTCTAACTAACCTCAAATTGAGCATGTAACTACAGAGCGCAGCCCATTTTAAGCAACCTCAAATTGAGCCTGTAACTACACAGAGCGCAGCATATTCTAACTAACCTCGAATTGAGCCTGTAACTACACAGAGCGCAGCACATTCTAACTAACCTCGAATTGAGCCTGTAACTACACAGAGCGCAGCACATTCTAACTAACCTCAAATTGAGCCTGTAACTACACAGAGCGCAGCACATTCTAACTAACCTCAAATTGAGCCTGTAACTACACAGAGCGCAGCACATTCTAACTAACCTCAAATTGAGCCTGTAACTACACAGAGCGCAGCACATTCTAACTAACCTCAAATTGAGCCTGTAACTACACAGAGCGCAGCACATTCTAATTAACCTCAAATTGAGCCTGTACCTGCACAGAGCGCAGCACATTCTAACTAACCTCAAATTGAGCCTGTAACTACACAGAGCGCAGCACATTCTAAGTAACCTCAAATTGAGCCTGTAACTACACAGAGCACATCACATTCTAACTAACCTCACAATGAGCCTGTAACTACACAGAGCGCAGCACATTCTAACTAGCCTCAAATTGAGCCTGTAACTACACAGAGCGCAGCACATTCTAACTAACCTCAAATTGAGCATGTAACTACACAGAGCGCAGCACATTCTAACTAACCTCAAATTGAGCCTGTAACTACACAGAGCGCAGCACATTCTAACTAACCTCAAATTGAGCCTGTAACTACACAGAGCGCAGCACATTCTAACTAACCTCAAATTGAGCCTGTAACTACACAGAGCGCAGCACATTCTAACTAACCTCAAATTGAGCATGTAACTACACAGAGCGCAGCACATTCTAACTAACCTCAAATTGAGCCTGTAACTACACAGAGCGCAGCACATTCTAACTAACCTCAAATTGAGCATGTAACTACACAGAGCGCAGCACATTCTAACTAACCTCAAATTGAGCATGTAACTACACAGAGCGCAGCACATTCTAACTAACCTCAAATTGAGCCTGTAACTACACAGAGCGCAGCACATTCTAACTAACCTCAAATTGAGCATGTAACTACACAGAGCGCAGCACATTCTAACTAACCTCAAATTGAGCCTGTAACTACACAGAGCGCAGCACATTCTAACTAACCTCAAATTGAGCATGTAACTACACAGAGCGCAGCACATTCTAACTAACCTCAAATTGAGCATGTAACTACACAGAGCGCAGTACATTCTAACTAACCTCAAATTGAGCATGTAACTACACAGAGCGCAGCACATTCTAACTAACCTCAAATTGAGCATGTAACTACACAGAGCGCAGCACATTCTAACTAACCTCAAATTGAGCCTGTAACTACACAGAGCGCAGCACATTCTAACTAACCTCAAATTGAGCCTGTAACTACACAGAGCGCAGCACATTCTAACTAACCTCAAATTGAGCCTGTAACTACACAGAGCGCAACACATTCTAACTAACCTCAAATTGAGCATGTAACTACAGAGCGCAGCCCATTTTAACAACCTCAAATTGAGCCTGTAACTACACAGAGCGCAGCATATTCTAACTAACCTCAAATTGAGCCTGTAACTACACAGAGCGCAGCACATTCTAACTAACCTCAAATTGAGCCTGTAACTACACAGAGCGCAGCACATTCTAACTAACCTCAAATTGAGCCTGTAACTACACAGAGCGCAGCACATTCTAACTAACCTCAAATTGAGCCTGTAACTACACAGAGCGCAGCACATTCTAACTAACCTCAAATTGAGCCTGTAACTACACAGAGCGCAGCACATTCTAACTAACCTCAAATTGAGCCTGTAACTACACAGAGCGCAGCACATTCTAACTAACCTCAAATTGAGCCTGTAACTACACAGAGCGCAGCACATTCTAACTAACCTCAAATTGAGCCTGTAACTACACAGAGCGCAGCACATTCTAATTAACCTCAAATTGAGCCTGTACCTACACAGAGCGCAGCACATTCTAACTAACCTCAAATTGAGCCTGTAACTACACAGAGCGCAGCACATTCTAACTAACCTCAAATTGAGCCTGTAACTACACAGAGCACATCACATTCTAACTAACCTCACAATGAGCCTGTAACTACACAGAGCGCAGCACATTCTAACTAACCTCAAATTGAGCCTGTAACTACACAGAGCGCAGCACATTCTAACTAACCTCAAATTGAGCATGTAACTACACAGAGCGCAGCACATTCTAACTAACCTCACATTGAGCCTGTAACTACACAGAGCGCAGCACATTCTAACTAGCCTCAAATTGAGCCTGTAACTACACAGAGCGCAGCACATTCTAACTAACCTCAAATTGAGCCTGTAACTACACAGAGCGCAGCACATTCTAACTAACCTCAAATTGAGCATGTAACTACACAGAGCGCAGCACATTCTAACTAACCTCAAATTGAGCCTGTAACTACACAGAGCGCAGCACTTTCTAACTAACCTCAAATTGAGCATGTAACTACACAGAGCGCAGCACATTCTAACTAACCTCAAATTGAGCCTGTAACTACACAGAGCACAGCACATTCTAACTAACCTCAAATTGAGCCTGTAACTACACAGAGCGCAGCACATTCTAACTAACCTCAAATTGAGCCTGTAACTACACAGAGCGCAGCACATTCTAACTAACCTCAAATTGAGCATGTAACTACACAGAGCGCAGCACATTCTAACTAACCTCAAATTGAGCCTGTAACTACACAGAGCGCAGCACATTCTAACTAACCTCAAATTGAGCATGTAACTACACAGAGCGCAGCACATTCTAACTAACCTCAAATTGAGCATGTAACTACACAGAGCGCAGGACATTCTAACTAACCTCAAATTGAGCATGTAACTACACAGAGCGCAGCACATTCTAACTAACCTCAAATTGAGCCTGTAACTACACAGAGCGCAGCACATTCATTAACTAACCTCAAATTGAGCCTGTAACTACACAGAGCGCAGCACATTCTAACTAACCTCAAATTGAGCCTGTAACTACACAGAGCGCAGCACATTCTAACTAACCTCAAATTGAGCCTGTAACTACACAGAGCGCAGCACATTCTAACTAACCTCAAATTGAGCCTGTAACTACACAGAGCGCAGCACATTCTAACTAACCTCAAATTGAGCATGTAACTACACAGAGCGCAGCACATTCTAACTAACCTCAAATTGAGCCTGTAACTACACAGAGCGCAGCACATTCTAACTAACCTCAAATTGAGCCTGTAACTACACAGAGCGCAGCACATTCTAACTAACCTCAAATTGAGCCTGTAACTACACAGAGCGCAGCACATTCTAACTAACCTCAAATTGAGCATGTAACTACACAGAGCGCAGCACATTCTAACTAACCTCAAATTGAGCCTGTAACTACACAGAGCGCAGCACATTCTAACTAACCTCAAATTGAGCCTGTAACTACACAGAGCGCAGCACATTCTAACTAACCTCAAATTGAGCCTGTAACTACACAGAGCGCAGCACATTCTAACTAACCTCAAATTGAGCCTGTAACTACACAGAGCGCAGCACATTCTAACTAACCTCAAATTGAGCCTGTAACTACACAGAGCGCAGCACATTCTAACTAACCTCAAATTGAGCCTGTAACTACACAGAGCGCAGCACATTCTAACTAACCTCAAATTGAGCCTGTAACTACACAGAGCGCAGCACATTCTAACTAACCTCAAATTGAGCCTGTAACTACACAGAGCGCAGCACATTCTAACTAACCTCAAATTGAGCCTGTAACTACACAGAGCGCAGCACATTCTAACTAACCTCAAATTGAGCATGTAACTACACAGAGCGCAGCACATTCTAACTAACCTCAAATTGAGCCTGTAACTACACAGAGCGCAGCACATTCTAACTAACCTCAAATTGAGCCTGTAACTACACAGAGCGCAGCACATTCTAACTAACCTCAAATTGAGCCTGTAACTACACAGAGCGCAGCACATTCTAACTAACCTCAAATTGAGCATGTAACTACACAGAGCGCAGCACATTCTAACTAAACTCAAATTGAGCCTGTAACTACACAGAGCGCAGCACATTCTAACTAACCTCAAATTGAGCCTGTAACTACACAGAGCGCAGCACATTCTAACTAACCTCAAATTGAGCCTGTAACTACACAGAGCGCAGCACATTCTAACTAACTCAAATGAGCTGTAACTACACAGAGCGCAGCACTTCTAACTAACCTCAAATTGAGCTGTAACTACACAGAGCGCAGCACATTCTAACTAACCTCAAATTGAGCCTGTAACTACACAGAGCGCAGCACATTCTAACTAACCTCAAATTGAGCTGTAACTACACAGAGCGCAGCACATTCTAACTAACCTCAAATTGAGCATGTAACTACACAGAGCGCAGCACATTCTAACTAACCTCAAATTGAGCCTGTAACTACACAGAGCGCAGCACATTCTAACTAACCTCAAATTGAGCCTGTAACTACACAGAGCGCAGCACATTCTAACTAACCTCAAATTGAGCCTGTAACTACACAGAGCGCAGCACATTCTAACTAACCTCATTGAGCATGTAACTACACAGAGCGCAGCACATTCTAACTAACCTCAAATTGAGCCTGTAACTACACAGAGCGCAGCACATTCTAACTAACCTCAAATTGAGCCTGTAACTACACAGAGCGCAGCACATTCTAACTAACCTCAAATTGAGCCTGTAACTACACAGAGCGCAGCACATTCTAACTAACCTCAAATTGAGCCTGTAACTACACAGAGCGCAGCACATTCTAACTAACCTCAAATTGAGCCTGTAACTACACAGAGCGCAGCACATTCTAACTAACCTCAAATTGAGCCTGTAACTACACAGAGCGCAGCACATTCTAACTAACCTCAAATTGAGCCTGTAACTACACAGAGCGCAGCACATTCTAACTAACCTCAAATTGAGCATGTAACTACACAGAGCGCAGCACATTCTAACTAACCTCAAATTGAGCCTGTAACTACACAGAGCGCAGCACATTCTAACTACCTCAAATTGAGCTGTAACTACACAGAGCGCAGCACATTCTAACTAACCTCAAATTGAGCCTGTAACTACACAGAGCGCAGCACATTCTAACTAACCTCAAATTGAGCCTGTAACTACACAGAGCCAGCACATTCTAACTAACCTCAAATTGAGCCTGTAACTACACAGAGCGCAGCACATTCTAACTAACCTCAAATTGAGCTGTAACTACACAGAGCGCAGCACATTCTAACTAACCTCAAATTGAGCCTGTAACTACACAGAGCGCAGCACATTCTAACTAACCTCAAATTGAGCCTGTAACTACACAGAGCGCAGCACATTCTAACTAACCTCAAATTGAGCCTGTAACTACACAGAGCGCAGTACATTCTAACTAACCTCAAATTGAGCCTGTAACTACACAGAGCGCAGCACATTCTAACTAACCTCAATTTGAGCATGTAACTACACAGAGCGCAGCGCATTCTAACT